>JANLIY010000016.1:600000-1134976 GCA_029490685.1 Schizonepeta tenuifolia
AAAGGTAATGATTAATCCACTGTCCAAACCAAACAAGGAGCTGCCCACCAAGCTATATAGGTAACAATTGAGACATGTGACATTTTTGATTATAAAACTAACCACCACCACCACCCCCACACACACACACACACAACAAATTCCAAACATTAGATCTCCCAAAATTTGTTCATCAAAATCGTTGACTTTTAGAAGCAAAAAAGCCACCTAATGGGCCTCTGTATAGGGCATTTGTATTTGGCAGTCCGGGCTGATCAATTATTCAATAGTGTCAGCCCGATAATCATTGAAACTGGGCCCGTCACTTGGCTGTCTATTATGATAATTAAATCAAACCTTGAGGGCTTGTTGGCAACATTTTCTGAAATATCTTTGTGCCGTTAAACCCTCGATAAACAATCTGCGCCGTTCTCCACCATCATCGGCGGCGACTATCGGCCACCGGATATATTCCTTCGATTTTTTTGCTATAAAGTAATTATTTTTAATTTGTTATTAACGATTAAATTCTTACCGTATACATAGTCTCTGGTACTGGGGGAGTATTTCCTAAATCCGATGATGAATTCCTTGAATGCAAGTGCCGTATGAACACTCGTTCAATTGGCGAGGTCTTGATTTGATCACCGATTGGATTTCTGAGGATTCGGTGTTTGTTTAAGAAGGAGTATTTATTTTATGCCGAATAAACTATAGTAATATATAGCTTCCATACTTGATATTTTTTGGGTATTTTAGAGTAAATTTTGAGTTATAGCTTATTCTATATTCTCTTCATTTTCAGCAGTAATTGACGGATTACTTCATTTTGGTTGGACTGCTGTGTTTTGGAATTGGTAAGTTATGCTTTTAATTCTGTATTTATGTTCACAGCTGCTACTGTTAGGTTTGGAATTGGATGTGGTTCTTCTTGTTTGATTCAATTGATTGTTGATAAAGTTGTGTGCGAGCTTGAGTTTTATATGTTGTTGCTCCAGCAATTATGCATTAATGTATGTGGTCATGTTGGGTTTTATTGGATTTTGGCATTGCACAATCATCTTTGTATTGATTTACTTTGAGCTGATTTTGGTTGCATGTTTCGTCAACAGGTATGTGTATTTAATGAAATTCTTTTGCTCCATGTGTGAAGTTTGACATTGAGTTAATGCATGAAGGTGAAACAGCATGGTAGGCTTCCAGAATAGGTACTTGGTAATGGAGGTATTTCTAGATCCGAATAAAGAATTCTCTGTAGATGAACCCATTAGAATCAGACATGAGGATTTATCGAGAGCCGTCAGTGATAGCATTCTTGTTAACTTTGGGGAATGTGGTCTAGCTTCATCCATGAATTCATTCAAAGGTGAGATTGTTACTTTGATATTTACGTCACATTGTCAATTTGTCTGTATAAAACTTATCATCTTTGTATTTGTGTTTTTTCCCCCTCAGTGAAGTATTTCAATCCAATTACAAAACTCTGCATCTTTAGAACTTCAAGAAATGATTACCAGAGGATATGGGCCGCAATTACTATGATTAAGAGTGTGGGACATTGTCCTGTGGTTTTCAACCTTCTCGACCTTAGTGGTAATTTCTATAACTTCAGTTTTCTTGTATCTGAGTGTACTGGTTGGTTACTAGTTTAGTTTTTAAAATTTTGGCTGTCCTTTTGTCATGGTAAAGGCTCAAGAGTTATGCATGCTTCCGGTTTTCAATCATATGGACTTATCCATTACTTCGTTTTATTTTGAAAAGATAAACTTATTTTAACCATGCTCTTTTAGTAATGCTTAGTGCGTACAAGTATGATATGATTTTAAGTGTTTTTATGTTAGGCTCACTTGTTGGCAATAGTACTGTCGCATTGTCTATAGTTATTGTCATATTTAAGAATTTTAGATGAACAACCACATATTCTGAGTGATCATTCGATTAACTTCTTTAGTTAAGCCAAGCAATCACTACGATGAGTTTTTTTTTTTTTTTTTTTTGTCAAATGGAGATATTTTGTCCTGGACCTTTTTTCCTTTTGTGTGTAATTGAACTATCTTATACTGATTAGAAGTATTTGGCAAACTAATTAGCCATAAAACTAGCTTCTCCATGTAACTTGGCTGCCTTTAAATAATTTGATTCTATCATAGATATTAGATGGAAGTATCTTGCAGTCTCTTGTTAAATTTGTTTTCTTTGCATAATATTTTCACTGATAAAAATTTGCTGTTTCAATTTTATTCTATTTTAGGAAGTATTAAGGCCTGCAAAACTGCTGCGTTGAAGTGTGATGAGTTGAAATTCGAACAGTACAAATTATATGCTGGAGACCGCCTCCCAGCCAGTTCTCATCAAGAGATGCAAAACTGCCTTGAGAAGATCAAGTTGTTGGAGCATTAGTACTAAATGTTTGTCTAGATAGATGAGAGGCTAAGTACTACTAGAACGGTGGTAGGTTTTTTTCTTTCGTGTAAACCGTTTTTTTTAGTGTACAA
The DNA here is from genome assembly GCA_029490685.1 of Schizonepeta tenuifolia. Taxonomy (NCBI): domain Eukaryota; kingdom Viridiplantae; phylum Streptophyta; class Magnoliopsida; order Lamiales; family Lamiaceae; genus Schizonepeta; species Schizonepeta tenuifolia. Next base: position 602,475 of record JANLIY010000016.1, read on the forward strand.
GTGGAATATTGTTGATGTTATGCAGGGTTTTTTGTCCTGAACAAGAAGGAAATATAAAAGTTTGATACTTAAAGATTCCGACTTTGACATTAATTAGACTGGAGCCAGAGTTTCACCAAACTGGAAAGCATCTCTAGAATCAAACTGCACAGAATCTTCCTGGTAGAATGATTGATTTGTCAAATCAACAAGCTCCTCGGATCTCTTCTCAAGAAAACGGTACAATATTATCTTGCCAGGGACATGAGTGAGCATAGTGCAGGTCTGTCTTTCATCTCCCTTCATATAACTCAATATACGAAACCTTCCGGGAAGCCGGCCAAATCCATCATGATACTTCAAGAGCCACTGAGAATAATTTTCCTGCAACTGGTAAACGCGGCTATTGATTTGTCGCCATGGTGTGAAACTATGATGAAGTGGTAGAGAAGGCCGTTGGATTCTTGGTGTTTGCAGTGAGAAGCTGCACCTCCCCCTTCCCTACACCAAGGAACTTGAGCATGAGGTAAATTTCCAACGACATTTCTGCTGATATTATAGTATAAATGTGCGCGAGGATAATTTTCCCAGTGAATTGCGTTGTTGCAGTGTACTCCAGAAGAGAAGTTTGCACCTATAGGAGCTGTAAGTGACTCCAAACACAGCCTCCAAGTGAGACTTTGAGAGTCGTAGACATCATCTACCCGACATTGTCTCTCATGAGCAGAAGGGGGCTTCATTTTAGCCCTAACACAGACAATTTTGTAATGAGGTGATTTTGAAGGATCAAATGCTAAGGTTAGCCCCATAACTTTTGTGAAATCGTCGCTATCAGTTAGGCTGATCGTTCTTGATTGCTTTGTGGTCGGATTATAAACATGGTACTCCACTGGATTACCAGATTGCAGCAGCAGCAGCCCGTTGCAAGAATTTAATATTTTCGAGTTTGGAATGCTGAAATTATAAGGTGCGAGGTTGTGGTTATTGAAACCTGGATTGAAATAGAAGTAGCACGAGGTATGAGTCTGAAGGATTAAAGAAGGCTGTGGTTTCGGGTGGCGGAGAGTGTGGAGATGGCAGAACTGTTTAGCAGAGATGAGAGAGAGCCAATGCTTGCATACTAATCTGAATCTGGTTAGAGATTTTGCAGGCAGCTGGAGAAGAATTTCTACCTCCACGTCTTCGTTTGAGGGGAATATTACGGCCATTGTCATGATTTGCAAGTATTGAGAATTGGTGGTGTCATCTTGTAAGGAAATGGAAATAAAACGGCATCGTTGCCACCAATGTGTTTCAAGTATTAATAATGTAGATACCAACAAGATTTGATGTTTTTTCAAGGATATCTCTATCACGTTCCACTTTATTGATGATGATTTACTAAATTTTCTTTAATTATAATAATTCGTCATCTATCATTAGTTCATTACCGTAGTAGAGAAAGTTAATATGCATCTTCAAGGCAGAATATATGAAGCAATGATAATTATTGATATATCAGAGAAGAAATTTCGATACAAGTTTCAGCAGTCAACCCCATCCAAAATTTGACACTGCAAAAAAAAAAGAAAAAATACTTGTGTATGGCCAACGTACCGTTCGGTTGACAAAGGGAATTATTAGGTAATTACGAAAAATAAGATTTATTAATTCTTTATTACGGTTCATTTATTCTAATCATGTTTTGCTAATTTCAATTAGAATTTATTATTTTTAATTAAAATTTATTAATTTTTAATTAGGATTAAATTTTTTTTGGGGATTGCACGAGGTATATATTATATAAAGGACCGTATTTCTGTATACCTGTTTCATAGGAATCGAACACGCGACCTCCGGAACTGCAAACCCTTAACTTGCTGCTGCTTCAATTGTTGATTTGCTCATACATATATTTATTTATAGGTATTGGGCTTTTACATTTTAAAGCCTTGTTATTTTTAGTTTTTTCTTCTTTGTTTTTTTGTTTCTTTCTTTAATTTTTCTTTTTCATTATATTGTTTCATACCTGTAAATAATTATTTGAAGTTTTTTAATTTATTTATTCTTCATATTATCTTTTTTAAAAGTAATTTTTATTTTATTTTTTCTTAATTTTTCTTTGATTATGTTGTGTCCGATTATGCATTTTATTTATTTTTTCAATTTTTCATTTTTTAGAATTATTTATGTTTCGAAAGTAATAATTTTAAAATATTACCTTTGTTAATTTTAATGATTATTTTCATTACGATAATAATTACTTGACCGAATTACTAAAAGTACAAGTTGTCGTTAGTAAAAGTAAATATTGTCGTGAAGAAAAGTAATATTTTAGATTCGTTACCTTTGTTCATATCAATGAATATTTTTCATCACGACCGAATTACTAAAAGTACAAGTTGTCGTGAATGAAAGTAAATATTATTGTGAAGAAAAGTAATATTTTTGAAATATTATAGAAAAGAACAAATATAGGTACATGTAAAAAAGAAATAAAAAAGAAAGCAAAAGAAAATAAAAGAATTATGAGAAGAAAGAAAGGAAAAAAAGAAACTGAAGAAAGAAGCAGAAAAAAAAAAAAAACTAAAAATACAAATTGTCGTGAATGAAAGTAAATATTGTCGTGAATAAAGGTAATATTTTTGAAATATTACAGAAAAGAACAAATAAAGGTACATGTAAAAAGAAATAAAAAAGAAAGCAAAAGAAAATAAAAATAATTAAGAGAAGAAAGAAAGGAAAAAAAAAACTGAAAAAAGAAGCAGGAAAAAAAAAAGATCGTGCATCACCCAGGATTCGAACCCAGATGAAAAAAGTTCCCTCAATGCAAGAACTTTGATACTTTTCAATTTAAATTTAGAGCTCTAATCAACACGATTACTTATCTTACCGAGCATGTGGAACTTAATAATCTATTTACAAGTGAATTTTTTGATAGTTATTGTAAATTTTGAGCTCTAATTAACACGATTACTTATCTTACCAAGCACGTGAAACTTAATAATCTATTTATAAGTGAATTTTTTGATAGTCATTGTAAATACGATGAATGCAATCTCGAATGTGAATTTAATTACAATATTGTTTGATAGTTTATGACAGTTTTTATGCGTATGTTACTTAATATTTGGAACAATGTCTAAGATTTACTTCATGCATTTATCCTACTAATAATGTTTACTTTAAATAAAATCAAATAAACCATAATTATGATTCATAAATCTTAATTAACCCGATCACTCTAATTATTTCGTAAACCAGTAATATTTTTTTTTATTATGCGAATAAAGTACATATGCATCGACGAACACATACTAGGTAAGTATAGCTTCTCATGGCAATTCATTATAAATGTATTATACCAATCCATTATTCGTGCGAGGCGTGGCCGTTGGACTTACATTTTATTTTATGGAAAACGGGGAAAGTTGTTGAAAATCGTGGATCCAACTGCCACGTGTCGCAACAATCAATGGATTGGTGTAATACACGTATCGTGCATATTAAAACTCCTCTATTTCACAAAACAAACAAACAACACATAGTGAACAAATGGAAAGCCTAGATGGTGATGTTGGATTAGCCAAGTAAGATTAATATAGGACAAGACATAACTACAAAATCAAGATTGTTCAATTTAGACAGGGTAAGAAAGCATTAGTTTCTCTCAGTAGCTGCAGAAATGAGCAAAAGCAGAAGTAAGCATGATCTATATAGTAATATCATTACCTCAAACCCCAGCTAAACTTTCACCAAACTCATACCCTCCAAAGCTGTGCCACTCAGAACAGAATGGCTGACTCGCCAAATCAACGAGCTCCTTCAAACTCTCGTCAAGAAAACTGTAAATCCATATCTTCTCGGACCTCTGAAACACCAAACTGCATGCCTCTTTGTTGTGTGATCCCTTAAAGATCCTCAGATGTCTAGTAAAATTCGGTGTACCAACGGTAAGTGGAGGCAGAGAGAGTACGTCGTGGTGCTTCAAGAGCCATGGGGAATGAATATCATCATCCCGTAGCAACAACTCCCACACTGCTACTGCTTCACATTTGCCATCCGAGACCAATGAAGAAAGGTAGAGATGGCCATTTGACTCTTGGAGGTAGGAAGTTGAAGTTTTGATTTTCCCATGATTCTGAGTTGGTGGATATATAGGTCGAGAGAATGTTTATCAAAGCAGTACACTTTAGTGTGGGTGTCCCAGTAGACGGAGCCATCACAGTACACTCCATTAGAGATTTTAAATTGCTTTGATGATAGTTCCAAACTGAGCTTCCAAGTGTGACTCTCCGAGTCATAAACCTCAATGTAATAAGTGTGCATATCATAAGGGCTGGAAAAGTGGTCCATGGTTGATTTGATGCAAACAATCTTGTAATGAGGCGATGCTGAAGGATCGAAAGCTAAGGCAAGAATAGGATAGTTAGTACTACGAGTATCACTAAGACTAATCTTTCTTGATTGCTTAGTGGTAGGATTGTAAACGTGGAAACTGTTTCCCGGATCATCAGATTGCAGCAGCAGCAGGCCGTTGCAAGAAGCCATGATTATGGGATTACGAAAGGTGAAAGTATAAGGTGTTACAAGATTTATACCATTGCTGATTGGACTGAAGTACCAAGACTGCAAGGTGTTAAGAGACGGCTGCAGCTCAGGGTGGCGCAGAGTGTGGAGATGGCAGAATTGATTGGAGGAAATAAGTGAGAGCCATTGTTTGCGTACCAGCTTGAATCGGATTAGAGATTTTGTAGGTAACCGGAGAAGGATTTCCATCAAAGCATCGGCATTGCAGGCGAGTCTCGAGCTTTCATCATCAACATCCCCCACTTGTGCCCCACCAGGAACCTTGGCCCCGGAGTTCATGCTGTCAAATCAAAGTATAAACAAAACCAAAGCTCAATCTCACCTCACTTTTTACACAAGCAAACAGCTGTAAATTCAGAAGCTTTCTGTTGGGCTCATAATCATATTGCATATACATTTACCCAAACAAATAGAATCGTTTAAAGCCTAAAATAACAAGATAATTTCATCTTGTCATCATCACTTTGGATCACTCAAACCATTCTAATCTATTATATATTAAAAAGGGAGTTTTCAATTGCAAATTGATTTTGAATGGCAATTTGGCAATTAATATTAAATTGACGAATAATTTGTTAAGCATATAATGAAGCAGTTTTCTTTTTACTTACACGATCGCGAACCACCGCAACAAATCTCTCTTTTCTCTTTCAATCGGAAACCCTCAAATTTGGAACCACTGATTTGTTCAGAAAAAATCTTCAATCCAATAAAATTATGTCCAATTTGTGGTGTAACCAAGAATTTAGGAAACATAGTAAAATTTAAATGCAAACAAAAAGGAACAAACCAAGACGCGACAATCGACAACTCCACAATGAATAGAAATCATCCGTCCATAGTGATTCTCTTTTGTTGCTTTGCTGCATAGTCCGATTGATAATGCTAAATTAATAATTCACAATTACTTTTAATGTAATTCTACAAACAATGACGCGTGTAAAAAATGTTAAAACTTGAACGAGAAAATGGCGGTGGTGAAGAAGAAAATTATAACTTAACAGTGGTTATATGCTCTTTGATTTCATCTCCTCATTGTCGCAAGTTCGTAACAGGTCCCTATTTTGAGGGAAGATATTTTGTGCTGTCATGTAGAAGAAACATGTTTCTTTGGTTCTTCAATTTGTTTTTGTTTTTAATTATGTTTTAATTGTTTATTTTCTTCTAAAGGTTGGACCATAAAATAAAACGAGGAAATACTTTTTTGAGGTTTTTTGTATTTTCATTAGTAGTTTTACTCTTTTCTTTGCCTTTATTTTTCGCTTTATTTAGTTTTTAACTTGTAGCTTCGGAAGCAAAAGTCTGATTACTGATTGAATTCAATATCAAGCAACATGTCATTTGATTTATTTGTCTTTTATTAAAACAGAATTTCTGCACAAAGAGGCACTTAAACATAGCATAACTTACTGCTAATGCATGTCACACCTTTTTTTAGTCATTGCAGACACCGCTAACCGGAATCACCGGATCGATAGCTCTCCTTCTCTTCGGAGGATAGATTGACCAACTTAAACTTAAATTTCTCTTTTACTGTTTTTTTTTTTTTTTTTTTTTTTTTTTTTTTTTTTTTTTTTTTTTTTGAAAAAAATCTTACTCGAATTAAATTACTTATACATGCAAGAAAAAAGTGAACCAGTAGGCATAAACAAAACATTCGAAAAAAATATAAAATTATAAATGCATTTTATTAACAATGATTTAACCGTCAGTTGTTTGTCACATTCAGTTGCTAATCCGGTCATCTTAAGGAGCACAATTTATCTAACTGGATTTACAAGTTCTGCATATCCAAAATGAAGGTATATAGTATATAATATTCACCCTTAGGGTGTGGTTACTTGGAGGGAAGCTCAAAATATTTAAGGAGAATTTTAAAACTTAGCGAACCTTCAACAATTGAGTAGATCTATCCTTCTTCACTTGGGATCCTCTATCCCCAAAGTTGGTGTCCCATTGTGTCCCACAATTTATATTTAATGAGTTTTTTGTTATTTGTTTTTTACAATTTCGATTTATAATGTTTTTGAATAATTTTACGGATATTGACTAGGGTTCATCCATCAAATTAGGATTTTTATTTATATATTATTATTTAATTTGCATTTTTTTGAATTTTTAAATAATTATTAGAGTTCATTATTCCAAAAATAGGGTATATAATTTTTTTAAATTCTAATTTTTTATAATAAATGTTTAATTAAGGTTCATTATATATTATTAAAATTTTATTTTTGAATAAATACTTTTAAAATAATAAAATTAATAGTGGGTCACGGAAAATAGGACACAAGTTGAGGATAGAGGATCTCATCCCTATGTTCTTAGGTGTAAAAGAAATGTAGCAGAGAATTGAATTCTATATGCAATCTTAACATGATTCACATGCAACCTTAATAGGGTGGCATTCTGAAAATCAATATCGTATTTAAGTAATTAAAAAATATTTTAAAATATACAATAGTAGCCAATACAATTACACCAAAACTCATGTGCGGTCTACTACCGCATCGTATGATCAAACAATTGTTTTTAGTATTTACTTAAGTTTAATTAGCGAGTCTAATAACGTTTTATTAGTTCTCAATTTTTTAGGGATAATTGCACTCGGGATACAAAACAAGATGAACGTGATTATGTCCGCATATCTATTGAAATTTGAAGCTACCTACCTAATTGATGGCGGAAACCCAATTGTTGACAAGAAGTCAAATATAAATGTGTTCAGATTATCTTACCTGAAAATGAAACACAATAACAAATCGACACCTAAGTTTTAAGACTTGCAACAACATGAGCTTTTGAGGCAAGAATGTCCATGAACATGTGTGGAAACTGTCACCATAGATAATGAACTCTTCAATATTCAAGGAAATTCAATTTGAAAAAGTTGATGGATTTTCTAGCGTTGATTTTGGAATGATCATTAGGTACCTCAGAGACAAGAATTTTTTTTATAATTTAAAGATCTCTAAACCAAAAACATTCAACCTGATAGTTTAAATATGAGACTTTAAAATGGAGCATTATATTGATCATATATGAAAATGTTGAAAGTGTGAATTTGGGCAGTTGTGATTTATGAAAATAGTAGTGTTTATCTAATATTTATAATGGTCCAATAATCATCTTCAACGAGCTAATAAGTTGAGTTATATAAAACTCCATTATAATTATATATATATATAGATAGATAGATATAAATATATTTAAACATAGAATGATATCAAGTATTTCAATTAAGGGAAGGAATGAAGTATGAGAAGAAGAGGATTTGTGGGGTTTGAGTTGGTTAACATTTGTGAAGAAGAAGAAAACTAGAAAATAAGAAGAATATTTTTTATTTGTTATTTATATGATGTGATATTGATTTGGAATTTATTTAATTTCTTATATCAAAACGATGTCACTTCGATGCCACTTTTTTTTATTATTTTTTAATAAAATCCACACCAATTTTCGATTTGCAAAGTTGAATTTCCGTCACTACATGATGGATTGTGAAATATTTGATAGTTTGACCATTTAATTGGTACTATTTTGTTTATATTTTATGCATGTGTGAAAAGTCATTGTTTAAGTGCAAATTGCCCAATTAACAAATATGTACACTATTTTGTTTTCCTTATGAAATTATTTTTGTATTCTCCCTTTAGTTATGTTTAGAGTATTAATACCAATCAATTAGTTTTTTAATTCAAAATTGTAACATATTTTTTGACCGTGCATCGCACGGGAGCGAATACTAGTATTTGGATGATAGTAAACAAAACAAAATTGAACCAACGGTTTAGCTAATCAAAATTCAAAATCAGCCCCAGCCTTGCCAGATTATAGTTTGTTCAAGTACAATTAAACGGGTAGAACATAACTTTTCAAAACTCTGTGAAAATCCAAACAGAACACCGAATGCTGCATCATTCATTCCACAACAATATAATTTTCTAAGACAAACTTAACATCAAAGCAGATTTTAGTAACCATGGGAATTTAATAGATGAAGAACGTCGTCAATTATTCAAATTGCTCGATCCGGATAAGGCTAGTAATCATTCAAACAAAAGGAACAGGCTAGGGCAACACACAAATTTTTTGCATGAGATAGTTACGAAAAATGTCGAGTTTTAAGCAAAATGCAATAACAATAAAAAGGCAGAACGATGTGATGTTGAAATTATAACTCTCTATTCTAAAAGTAAGTTAAAACAAGCGTTAATGTGAATTGTACCTGAGATTGAGAGCGTTCTTCATTTTCGTATTATCTTGCTAAAGTAGAACCGAAAATCCTAGTTCGTTCTCGTTCCAGCAATTGTCATCATCAGTTTGCAAGTAAAACCCTAGATTTCAGAGTTGAGAAAACAGGCAGTTTGAAAAAATTATAGAATTATCCGCTTTACGGTAACAAGGTCAAGAACAAACGAGGAGGAAAAACGACGATCTGTAGAATATGAGAGGAGAGAGAGCGAGAGAGAGAATGGTCATATATGCGTTTATTATTTATCCTAATGTACAAAACTACAAATAAATACTCTATATAGGAGTATTTTTTTCTTTTTTTTTTTTTTTTTTTTTGAAGTACCAACTTTTCTAATACCAATTTCTGCTTTCGCAATTGAAAATTATTCGTCACTAGCTTTAATAATTTAAAATAAAACTAATTTTAATGTAAAATTCTGACAACCAGTATCACGTACCAAAAAATAAGTTGACCCTGTTTAGACTTGAAAATGTAATAGTAGTATGTCAAATTTAAAGTTGGTCCTATTTTTGAAAATTAAGAAAAGTTTAGATGTAAAGTGTAATGAACCTCTTCCAACTTACATGTTGCCCATGCTAGCACACTTTAATATACAAAAATATTAAAAGAAAATGCCCGTATAAGCCATTTCCAGTGGCTGCGGATTTTTACACGGAGAAAAGCCCGACTTGCCGGAAAACTTGGGCGACAGCCCCTCTCATCACAAAGGTATAAAGAAGACGCTGCAAATTTGAAGTGATGAAGCGACAAAATTTGGAGGAGGGGCAGGATGGGAGAGTCCGAGGGACAGCTGCTGAAATAGAGCCGAGCCCCTGATATTTTTTTCTGTGTGCGCCGGCTGCTAAGTTGGGCTGAAACTGAAACTCCATTGACATGAGGAGTAAATTAATACAATCAGAAACACTGATATAGCTGAGAGATCAAGGGGATAATAGCATAATAGTTGCTGCAAACAAAAATCCAAAAGCATAAATGCAAGGAACATAGAAAGTAGAGGAATCCATCTTACTTTCGAGGAGTTGCTCAAGGTTGAACTTCATCTTATTTCGACGACTGGATTTCTTCACTATTTACTTCATACTGCAGAACGAGAAGAGGCAGAATACAGAAGAGCATCAGTTAGCATGCTTCTTTAGCAAGTACATACGAGCATATCAGTTGTAACAAACAAAAGGCAGACAGAATCAACACCACATACTGCATTTATTCAAGTGCATGAGTTGGTTGTATGAAGCTAAAAGAGAAACCGGGGATGGAGGTCATGATATCTGATGCAGATGATCCTTCATTTCAAGATTGCGCTCTCCATTTCAGTTTCGTAAAAACCATAGTACTGGTCGAACATGTTCAAATATATATGTACTGTATATATTTGGATTTTAACAAGTGTGGCAAGATATAAAAGGAAATATACAGCAAATTAACTTAGGAAGAGCAAATCCATTTTATCAAAGGCTTTTTGAGACAACATGACTCGCCTGGATCTCTTCAAAGCCCGGTGACGAACTCTATTCCAAGCACAGTAAACTGAATGGAAGAACGTTTAAAGCTTTTGCCTGGAGATGGTCTTGAGTGCCAATTTTAACTTCAGATGGAGTGGAGATTCTTCAGACAGAAATAGGCTCATCTGTTAAAAAAATACATCAGCAATCAAATCACTATATAAACTGGATTGGTAAGAACAAATAACCACTCCGTCATTCATTTCTTAAAGACCATATACCACAGAAATTATAGTCCCTTTAACCCTCTAAGCCGAGTAACATGAGCTATTCAGAAAGAAAAATGATAAAGAACTTATTTAAAGAACATCAAAATTTACTGCTGATCACTCTGAGATTCAGAGAAAAATAATACCAAGAAATAGTCACCCACACAAACACTTGCACAACGAGAAGGGTAAACAACGGAGGTGTATTTTTTTTTTTTTTTTTTTTTCAAAAGCACAACAGAGGAATTTTGACTGACAGCACCTTTAGCTTATATCAACTATCTCATCCTATTGCAACAGCCAACTGGACCAAACTGAGTACTCTCCGTTTCTTTCTCCACAAAATAACAATAAACTACACGACATTTCCAAATCAGATACTTCAAGCTCAACTGAGATGATATGAACGGCCAGTTCTCCTCTTGACGCTTTTGAACAGATTGGAAACTAAAATGTGCCACGTTACATGATTGGGTGTCAATCCACAGGCAACACCTCTATCAAAAAGCTCCCAAGCTTCCCCAAACAAGCCTTCTTTACAGTAAGAACCGATTAAGATGTTATAAGTGACAGCATCCAGGCAGACACCTTCACTTTTCAATTTGCCAAATAAGTTATAAGCTTCCTGGATACGACGCATCTTGCACAGACCACTTATTAGGGTGTTATAGGTAACCACATCAGGTTTTACTCCGCTGTAATTCATCTCTGTCAAGACATCAAATGCATTTTGTATCTTACCAGCTCTGCATAAACTACTGATCAGTATATTGCAAGATAAGCTACTAGCACCGACTCCCTTTCTCAACATTTCTTCAAAGAGTCCCTTAGCTTTTTCAAGTGCCCCATCTTCACAAAGTGCTTTTATAAGGCTAGAGTAGGTGAACTCATCAGGAGCACATCCTCGGAATAACATATCGTTTACAAGTCTAAATGCTTCTTGGGTAGCCCTTTTCCTCAAGAAAGCATGAATCAACGTATTGTAGGTTACAGTATTAGCAATTACTCCATCTAGGAACATATCCCTATAAACACATAGAGCCTCTTCCATCTTACCGATCTTAGTTAGCCCGTGTATCAAGGAATTGAACGTAAAAATATCAGCTTTACATCCTTTACTCGGCATGTTCCTGAACAGCTCAAAGGCCTCTTCTACTCGCCTATCCCTACAAAAAGCAGAGATTAGACAATTATATCCAACTGTATTTAGAGAAAGGCCCTTATGTGACATCTCATCCATTATATCTTCAGCTTCCTTCAAGAGGCCTTTCTTACAGAAGCCATCAATCAGAATGGTGTAAGTTATCAAATTCGGCTGGCAGCCCTTGAGTGACATCTCTTCCACTAATTGACGAGAGGCGAATAATAACCCCTTCTTGGAAAGACCTTGAATAAGGATGTTATAAGTATAGATATCTGGACAGAGACCGGCACTAACCATATCCTTATCCAATAAGGCTTTTGCTTCTTCAAAACGACCATTCCTGACATACCCATTAATCAAAGTATTGAATAGGATAACATTAGGATTTGGCACTTTCTTCAGCAGTGCCCTGGCTTCGTCTACTCGACCTGTTTTGCACAATGCTTGCATTAGAACTCCATACGTTATTTTATCAGGTGCAAAACCACGGATAAGCATCCGGTCAACTAGTTTTGCAGCCTCATGAACACGAAGAACACGGCAAAGGCCAATTATGACATCATTAAATGTATTTACATCAGGCGTACAGCCCATGAGAATCATCTCCTCCAACAACTTCAAAGCATCATCGATCCTATTAGCACCAAACATTGCGTGTATAAGTGTCTGATACACTACTGAATTTGGAACGCACCCGTGCTTTGTCATGTCTCTGAGAAGGGAATAGGCAGAATCAACTTCCTTCACCATACAAAGTGCCATCATCACTCTAGCGAAGGTAAAAACAGTAGGCGAGATGCCTCTGCTTAACATATCATAAATAACGTTGGGGGCAATTTTGGGGCAATTACCTGCCAACAGAACATCCAACATGACGTTATAAGATTTGAAAGTAGGTTCAAAACAGAAGGAACTCCTCATATCATAGAGAAACCTAGTCGTTTGACCAGGCAAACCAGCTCTTCCGTAATGTCTCATAATCATAATAAAAACGGACTCTTGAAAAACCACCCCTTCCTCCCTCATCTGCAACAGCAATCTATCAATTATTTTAAACTCATTTGCACTCCCAACTTTATCAATGAGAGTATAGTACACATTAAAAGTATGCCGATAACCCTTCTGGCTACCAGCCCACTGAAACAACTCAATTGATGTAGGAACATCCAACGGGAGCTGCAGCAATTTATTCAGCTGAAAAGGAGTGATTCGATTAAGCGACTTTCGCAGCTCTTCAAGGTCAAAAGGTTTAAGCAATCTCTCCCATTCAGTCTCAGATTCTGCCCCAGAACCATAATTAGCGTTACTATGAATAAAACTTCCATAAACGCCACACGAGTAACATGAAACTACAAGAGCCTTGGGGAATATGTGAAGCTTTCGAAAATTACATAAACGCAGTCTTAATATCAACATGATTCTAGAGGGTGTGTCTGAGACTCCTAATTCTATGTTTCATTAGACATCTCTATGAACCGAGTACAGATCCTTAATTCCAGTTGCAGCAATAAATCCCCTGAAACAGTATATGAGGAATCAATCTTCATGAAAAAAACCCCCATTTAAACAGAGCCCAAATGGCTTAATCTAAACGAATCAATTGAAATTGAGATGGTATTCAGCTGAATTGAGGTCGCTAAAACTGATAAAGTTTCACCTTTTCTTGCATTATTTTCCTTCGTCAAAGAAATTTTACCATTTCATAACAAAAGCTTTAACTCAAAGATAACAGATTTTCAACTAAAATCGACAGGTACCTGAGCTTCGTAACATATCTGAGAATTTCGTATTATACCCAACAAAACCAATCCATCCAAGAACAGGAATAAAGTAGCTAACATATTTGATTGCCAATTACTTCTCTGAAAATTGAAAATTAAAAAAAGAACGAAGCGAATAAATGGAGCTAAGGATTACCGTATGGTTCTGAGATTTGGGGGGAAAATTCTGACCCAATTCAGCCGGCGGCTTTGGACGTAAAAACTTGCTACTGCGGCAACGAGGCATCTTTTATTTATTGTATATATTAGTATTGTTTAATACTTCTCCACCGTATTAGTTATAAAATTCTAATTTAAATGGCACGACTACTAAAAAAACTGATAAAGTATTTTTAAATGGGGTAAAAGTTAAAAAGTAGGGATAGTGATATTAACAAACAAGTGATGATATTAACAAAAGGTAGTGATAAAGTTGTTGGAAAGTGGATCATCAATGGCAAATGAGTGTAAATAAGAGAGATTCTTGAGATTGTATGAATCCATGAAATGAAATGAAACTTCTTAAAAATACATATAGAATATGTGAAATGAGATTTTATATGTAATACGGAGGGAGTAATAAGCAATAAAAATATATTGGTTTTCATGTTTTCTTTTGTGTGGTGTGGTATGGTGACATAAAATAAATCCATTCACTTGTTCTTGGAAAGTATGGTTTACTTGCTTTGTGTAGTTTGCAGATTACTGCACAAAGGGTGAAAGTTTACCCAGTACGCATTGAAAGTAGTAGCTGCAGGTTCCCACGATATCAAAAAAAATAAAAAAAAAATTCATTATTGGATATGAAATTGTAAATGTCGAGACTATTTACATTAGTTTATTTATTTATTTATTTATTTATTTTCCATATTTTTAGTAGACAAACACAATTCAAATTCTCCATTTTTTTTTTAGGAAACGTCTTACTAAATGAGTCACATTTAGTTGTCCAACTCTAAAAACATTTTAAAGAAAATTTGAATTATATCTTTGTAAATTCCTCACACTTTGTAAGCTAATAGAGTAATATCAAATACTCCCTCCGTTCACGAAACAAAGTCTCATTTGGGTATTTGCACACAAATTAAGAAAGTTGGTAAAGTTGTTGTGAGTGGAGTTAAGGTCCCACTTATTGAGAGTGGAAGAAGTGAATTGGAAGTTAAAATTATTGTGAGTGGGATACGGGTCCCACTTGTTGTGAGTGGAAAAGATTAAATAGACTTAAAGTTGTTATTAGTGGAATAAGGGTCCCACATATTATGAGTGGAAGAAATTAAATGGGAGTGGAAGTTATTTTAGGTCCCACTTGATTTGAGTGAAAAAAGGTAAGTAAAACTTTATTTTGTGGACAAATTTTTATAGGCAAATAGGACTTTGTTTCGACAGAGGGAGTACTTAAAAGATGCCACTTTTTGAGTATTATAGAAAAAAAATTCTAGATACGAAAATAATTTCTGCTCAGTAAACATGTTATACGATAATTACGTTTTTTTAGCATAATGGGCATGTAAATGATGTAAATTCAATGAATTATTGCAGAACAAGTTATATTTGTTAAAGTGATCATCCACAAAATACTTACTTTTGGATTGGCAAAATGAAAAATACACACATCTCTTCAAAATAATAAAAAATACATACTTTTGATTATTTGTAATATAATATGTCATCTTGTCAAGTACTTTATATCACATCTCTTATACATGTGTAAGAAATGTGATATAAAGTACTTGACAATCTTGATTGTGCGTGTAAGTTATATCATTAGCCAATGATTTTGTGATTATTTGACAATTATTAGCCAATAATTATGTAATTTTATTATTTTATATGAAACATATACGTATTAAGTAGCATATTAAATTCAGTCGAAAAATTATGAATCGGAATCAAAACCAACCTAAATATAGATCTCGCTCGGATAGAAGCAAATCCCGATTGCCACGTGTCAAATCCCGATTGAGCGAGATATATGATCCCGCTCGAGCGGAATTTATCACGTGTCGAGCGGGATTTGCTTCTATCCGAGCGAGAAATGGCAGAAAAGTTGAACAATGTACAGAATGATGGCTGACTGGTGCATGACATGAATTACTTGCTTGTGCAGACATGAGATATAACTAAAGCCGATTTATGCATGTAGAAATAAATTCACCACAGGAAAAATGTACAATTTTCACGTGAAATGCGGAAAAAAATCTGTTTACCATATTCACAACTCTATATATTTCACCATTCACAAATCTGTTTTACACACCCTCAAGAACAACCTTTGAAATTTTCATCACATTCGAAAGTGGGTAACAATATTTGACAATAACATCAATTGAGGTATTTTTCCAACCTTGTAATTTTCCAACGTATAGATTACATTTGTTTAAGAGTAGATTTTATTCCGAATATTGAAATGTATTATTTCCAAATATGGGTATCAACTATTCAACGCTCTAGCTTGTGAAATCCCGATTGAAAATTTATTATTTCCAAATATGAACTAAGAAAAATTTTATAAAGTTATCTTTACACTTTCCCGTTCGTTTTTCAATTTCACGCTCGAGCTGGATTTATATTTGCCGAGAGAGATTTTGTACATTAGGACTTAAAAAAATCTAGACTTCGAATGTTATAATTTCCCGCTCGACCCATGCAATATCCCGCTCGTTAAGCTTAATCCCGCTCGAGCGGGAAATTGATGAGTTTGGCGAGCGGGATTTGCTATTTTTGAGTTTTTTTTTAATTAATTGTTGTATGCTTGTAATTCTGTGCAGATGGATCACTATTTCATTATCAAATACGGAGGAACATGGTCCGATTGT
The DNA here is from genome assembly GCA_029490685.1 of Schizonepeta tenuifolia. Taxonomy (NCBI): domain Eukaryota; kingdom Viridiplantae; phylum Streptophyta; class Magnoliopsida; order Lamiales; family Lamiaceae; genus Schizonepeta; species Schizonepeta tenuifolia. The sequence continues at coordinate 618,712 of JANLIY010000016.1, forward strand.
AAGTACTCGGGCGGATATAACTCGTTTCGGATGAAAGAAGTCTCCACGAGTTGAGGAACAACATCGATCTTCAATTGAGCTCAAATTCCTTCAGCACACAGTACGAGTTGCATTATCTGTCGAAGTCTCTGAGAGGACGCTCTGTAAAGTGCTCATTAAGCACCGATGTTGATTTTTATCAGTTGTGCGTGACGCAACCAGAAGCAACTGTGTATGTAACTCACCAATACACGAACGTATACGTGCCCGAATTTGGTGGTGATTATTATGAAAAAATGGATCGTATCCAAAGATAGATGCTTTCCTCCACTTTTACTGATGATGCATACCCCGTTGGGGGTAATTATGCATCGACATCCACACATTATTTCGGATCCACTACAACTTAAGTTCCAGAGACAGCAGATGGTTCTGACGATGATGAAGAGGCAGATGGTTCCGACGATGATCAAGAGGCAGTTGGTGCTCAGGACGAAGATTATGAGCTAGAAACCGATAGTGATGCGTCGGAAGAGATGACAGAGAACACCATGATAGAATCGGCTATGTTGGAGCGTGAATCATGGATTCGCGGTGATGAAGATGACGAAGCCCCTAATCTACGTAGTTGGTTAGTTCCAGTGATTCTCGTGGATGAAACGAATTCAATCTTTGTACGTGAAAACGGCCCGCTAGAAAATGGTGATTTATTTGTTGAATTTGTTTTTGAAAGTAAACCAGCTCTAAATATTGCAGCAGACTTGTGGCACATGGAGATTGGAGCAGAATACAAATGTGATGGCTCTGATACAAAACGTCTCCGGTGGATATGTAAGCTCATGAAATCTTGTCCGTTCGAGCTCAAAGCATCATCAAGTGGCAGATCCAAAGCTTGGAGAATTATCAAGTTTACGGGCGATCACTCATGCACACGCCAGCTAGGACGTGTTGCTCGTAGAAAAGTTCACATGAATGTGATTGCAGCCTACGTTGCTCGGAAAATACGAAGGGAGTGTAAAATAATAGAGCCAAAGGCCATTATGGAAGAGGTGCAAAGCGAATTTGGGTTCACCATTCATTATGATTTAGCCCTGCGAGCACGACATGCAGCGATAGAAAGCATATACGGGGGATATGCTGATTCCTTCCGGATGTTCCCAAACTATCTTCATATGCTAATGGAATGGAATCCAGGTACAATTACTGATTTGCAAGTTGAGATTAATGGGAAGTGATGGTCCCGATACGAGTTACTGGTGTATGGGGGGGGGGGGGGGGAATACACCAGTTAGGATTTTTCAACTTTCGAAAAACTTAATACTTGAAAACAACTTCAACTGAGTGAGAGGACTCAGTTGGGATCTCACAGCTGAGTAAGCAACCTCAGCTGGAAGATTGGTGTTGTGCGGAATGTGGTGGAAAATAAACTCGTAAAATCAAACTCACGCTTTTATGCACGGTTGGTCAAAACCAAAACTGTTGATGTGAAAGAATGCAGATTGTATGCGGTTAGATTGTCAGATGAGATATGCAAAATAATGACTTAACACAAAACAACACGACACACAAGATTTACGTGGTTCAGAGAGAACTCCTACGTCCACGGGGAGATGTGAGTCCACACACCTCAGTCCAAGTTCTTCTGGACAGTTCCACTCAACTTACGCGGGCTGAGCAACCGTTACAGTTTAGTTTGCGGGCACTAAACAGCCTAAGTCAAGTTTGCGGATACTTGACGACCTAACTACTCAATTACAGGAAGAGTAAGGTCCTAGCACACTTTTTAGGGTGTGAGAAAGGGTAGGATTTCCAACTACAGCTCGATCAATAATGAGAGCTGGATCTAAGGCTTGAACGAATAAACACTCAACCTAAGATCAAAAAACGGTTTCGAATTCTAGGAACCCTCAGCTACTAATGTTCTCTCAAATTGGAACTCTCAGCTGCTGATGCTCTTAGATGATGATGTTGCAGATTTGCTTTGATTACTCTCGAGAAAGCTCTTGAATTTTTTTTTTCGTCGTCTATGTGTCTATCTGCATGTATGTTTCTCGAATGAGAGGATGCCTCTATTTATAGGCGGAGAGAATCAACTAGCCGTTGGAGGAGCAGTTGATCTCTGATCGGTTGAAAGCGATGGCTTGTCTCTCATCTCTGCAGACTTTCCCGATATGGCATCTGTGCTCTTCTACTTTCCATCTGAGACAGCCTTGTGTTGGGCCAGATGGGGTAATGACTGAACGGTCAAACCCTCATGTGACTTCCTTTTGAAATTCAAATCTTTGACAGTCAACTTCGGTTTATCGGTTGAACGTCTTGACCTTCATCTGAGTGATTTTCAGCTGATGTTCCGATCTGTCGAGTTCTCAGCTAACTTTGAACTTCAAAACAGTTGAACTCCTTGTTCAGATTCTATAACTGAGGTTCTAAAACTGAACCCTCAGTTGTCTTCCACTTCTTTACTCAGTTGGGTTTGAACCCTCAGATGATTTCATTTTCATCTGATGTTCTCTTCCTCTCAACTGTTTCTCATCTGATGAACGCTCAGTTGGTTTCCTTCAACTGATGTTCTGAAGACTTCCCCTTGTTTGCATCTGAACAAATGAACTCTCAGTTGTCTTTCTTCACAACTGATGTTCTGTCTGAGTGACGCCTTGTTGCCATCTTCAGCTGGAGACCTGTAAAGATAGAATCTTAACTTTGCTCAAACAGCGAGCCTAAATTCTAACATTAGGTTCTGGCAACATCTACTCGGTTGGGGTCAGCCGGTTTTGGAATTCATCAAAACTTATACTAATAAATTTCCCAACAATTCCCCCCTTTTTGATGATGCCAAAACCACTTACAACTTGAAACCACTACTGATCTAAACCTCACTAACTTATCTAAAATCTCAGCTGAAATTCTAGACAGTCTATAAGATAAAACATCAAAGGGTTAGCACAGTTATAACATGAAATTGAAAGACTTTGTGATTCAGAGCTTGGACAATGAGGAATTGTTCATCAAGGTGAATCGTATTATATACTTTGAAGTTTTTGTTACAACTGAAGGTTACAAAGTTAGGCGCAAAACATAGAAAGATACAACAGTTGCTTCAAAAACTACAACATCCAAAAACATTATCAGCTCAAAAACTTTGACAGCTCAGAAATACTGTTGACCGTACTTGTTGAAGATACGGTTGAAGATCTCCTTCTTCGCTTCCGACTCAATCCCAGTGTTGACGCCGTGTTCCTTGCATACTTGCCTCGCCTCAGCCAAGATCGTATTTCTATTTGGCGTGCTTGTGCCTTTAATCATCGGAGGGCGGTATATGCACTTCTTTGGAACTGGAACAGTGTTGGGATTAAGCTGAGCATTCAGCATAGCTCGCTTGAACTGACTAAACATTCCAGGGTCTCCAGATCTGAGTTCCCACAAGGCTTCCTTGAAGGCTAGCCTTGGGTCTTTAGTCGAGTAGACTTTCCTGTAATAGAAGTCATTGACGAATATCGATATGCTTAGTCCGAGAGTGATGAACAGGGTTTAGAGAGATAGCTATGGCACTCGAGCTATCACAATGTATGGGAACCTGTCCAGTTGAGACTTCATAATCTCTCAGCTGCTGCTTCAGCCACAATACTTGCATGCAACAGCTTCCGGCAGCCATGTACTCTGACTCGGTTGTTGAAGTAGCAACACACGCTTGTTTCTTGGAGAACCATGAAACCAGCTTGCTTCCCATGAACTGGCAGTGTCCAGAAGTAGACTTTCTGTCCAACCGATCTCCTGCTAGATCGGCATCTGAGTATCCAGTCAGCTGGATATTGTCATCAGTTGGGTACCACAATCCAACATTGACAGTTCCCTTCAGATACTTAATGATATTCTTTGTTGCCAACATGTGTGCTTCTCTTGGTTGGACTTGAAAACGAGCACACACTCCAACTGCGTATGAAATGTCTGGTCGGCTGGCAGTTAGGTAGAGCAGCGAACCGATGATCCCTCTATACTGGCTATCATCAATGAGCTTTCCCTCAGCTCCTGGTTCGATCTTCCAGTTCGTGTTCATAGGGATCTTGGTTGTCTTACTTGTCTGCAATCCGAACTTGGTGATGAGCTCCCTTGTATATTTGGACTGGTTGATGAAAATCCCTTCAGATGACTGCTTCACTTGTAATCCAAGGAAATAATTCATCTCGCCCATCATTGACATCTCAAACTTTTCCTTCATAAGATCGGAGAATTTCTTGCACAGCTCCTCCGACTTGGACCCGAAAATGATGTCATCGACATAAATTTGCACGACAAGTATATCTTCTCCAACTTTGATGGTGAACAGAGTTTTATCAACTGAACCTCGTTTGAACCCCGAGTCCAGAAGAAATCCACAAAGAGTGTCATACCATGCTCTTGGTGCTTGCTTTAGACCATAGATAGCTTTCTTCAGCTTGTACACTCTTCCATCTCCAGTCTCAAAACCAGGAGGCTGTTCAACATATACATCTTCTTTTATATCTCCATTGAGGAATGCACACTTCACATCCATCTGATATACTTTGAACTTGTGATGTGCGGCATAAGCTAGAAAGATCCGGATGGCTTCAAGCCTTGCAACTGGTGCAAAGGAATCTTCAAAGTCAATTCCTTCTTGTTGGCAGTATCCTTGAGCTACCAACCTTGCTTTATTCCTCACAATGAATCCAATGGCGTCTCTCTTGTTTTTGAAGATCCACTTTAGTCCAATCACCTTGACACCATTTGGTCTTTCTACCAACTCCCATACACAGTTGCGTAGAAACTCATTCAATTCTTCTTGCATGGCTGTTGTCCAGTGGACACAATTGAGAGCTTCCCCAACATTCTTCGGTTCTGGAACATCAGCTACATAGCAAGAAATCATGGCAACATCTCCAGCTTGCTCGAACTCCTCTAGAACTGCCAATTCCTCAACATATTGGGCATAAGTGTTGGATTCTTCCTCGGTTGATTCTGGATTTGCAACTCTGCTCCGTGTGCGCACACCCTCGGTTGGATCTCCGATGATGTCGTTGGTGGAATGAACTTCATACCATCTTCGGTTGCGTCTTCCTTCTTCTTCCAACAGTGGCTGTTCAGACATCTGAGTTGGAGTCTTCAGAGCTGGTGATTGATCAGCTGTTGAGTCTGGATCCTCAACATTTACAATAGATTGAACTGAGTTCGGTTGGGCATCGGATGCTGATGCAGTTGGAGGGACATCAGCTGAAGTTCCCCCTAGGGACGAGCTGAGGTCTTCGCATTCATCTTCAGAGGAGTATGGGTCCTCATCCTCAGTTGCCCATACCAGTGGTTCAGCTCGGTTCTTTTCCCGAAGAGCTTGCGATCTGGTGAGAACTGGTAGAACAGCTGGATCCGCGTGTTGTTCCTTTACCTGTTCCCTGCACTCGAAGGTAGATTCATCAAAACTAACATGAGGTGTTATTTCCACAACATGAGAGCTGTTGTTGAAAACTCTATATGCCTTGATCCGAGCTGCATATCCAAGAAATATGCCCTTCGAAGCTTTGGCATCAAAAGTTTTCAACTGAGTCTTCCCATTGTTGTGAATATAACACTTAGATCCAAAAATACGAAAATAAGAAATATCTGGCTTTCTGCGTCTCCACAGCTCGTAGGGCGTCTTTCCCAACCGCTTGGTGAGAAGAGATCGATTATGTGTGTAGCATGCTGTGTTGATCGCTTCAGCCCAAAATCTCTTAGGCAGTGCTGAGCTCGCTAATATGGATGTGGCTGCATCCTTCAGAGTTCTATTTCTTCGCTCAGCTACGCCATTCTGTTGTGGAGTACGCGCGGCTGATGTCTGATGGGTTATGCCATTCTTTTCGCAATACTTGATGATGGTTTCATTTAGAAACTCCGTTCCACGATCTGATTTGATAGATATGATCTTCATCTCTTGTTGGTTCGATATCCTATCCATCAGCTTGGGCAGCTCATCTCGGGTCTCACTTTTGTGGTGCATGAAGATGGTCCACGTATATCTTGAGTAGTCATCAGTTACAACCAATGTATATTCGTTTCCATTAATGCTTTTTGGTGTAACTGGCCCGAAGAGATCCATGTGGATCAGCTGTAACACTCGGTCAGTTGAAGGAGTTGACTTCAACCGGAAGGAGGTTCTAGCGAGCTTTCCCAGCTGGCATGCACTGCAGATGTGTGTTGTTGAAAACACTCGGTTAGGTATGCCTCTTGCATGTTCTTGTCTGGCAAGTCAGTTCATCGTCTTGAAGTTCAGATGGTTGAGCCTTTTGTGCCACAGCCAGCTCACATCCGAACTGTTCTTTAACAACAGGCAAGTGTCAGGGAGGCTGCTGTTCCAGTCAGCGTAGTATACATTCCCTGTTGGAGATCGATTTCCCAACAATATCACCTGCTTTGATCCGACATCTTTAACTCTGCAACCCTGTGCATCAAACTTGACAGAGAACCCATTATCACAGAATTGGCTGATGGAGAGCAGGTTATGCTTCAATCCATCAACAAAAGAGACATTAGAAATTGAAACATGATTGGTTTCAAGGGTACCGTAACCTCTGGTATAACCTTTTGAGTTATCACCAAAAGTAACTGATGGACCTTCTTTCTCCACGAAACTTCCAAGCAAATCCTTCAGATTTGTCATGTGTTTCGAGCATCCACTATCCATCACCCATATTGTTGTAGACGCCTTCTTCTTCCTCAGCTGTTTCTCCTGTACCTGAAAGGAGAAACTCGCTTAGGTCCCCAATTTCAGTTGGGTCCTGGAGGGTTAGAACCAGTTCCCGTTGGAATCGTGCGTCGCTTTTCTCTGTACACTCGAATAGCCTTGTCATTCCAAATGATCTGCCCATTTTCATCAATTATAACAACACCCCGGTTATCCTCAGGCTTGTTGTTTGAAAAGATACTCTGTTTCTTGGGAGGAGTTGGATTTCTCCCATGTTGGGATTTAGGAGGTGAGGCTTTCCCCCTGTTTTGATGGCGATTCTTATCCTATTGAGTTTGTCTGTGACGTCGGACGCCATTGTGGAATCTTCTTGGCTGATTCTGATTCCATTGCCTTGGCTGTTGACGATAGCTGTTCATGCCCGGATGTTGATTCATGTTGTGGCATGAGTAACCATAGCTGTCGTAACTTTTCCACATAGGTTGACTCTGTTGGAACCTCTGACTGTTGTGGTGATGGAACCGTTGTTGATTATGTCGGTTCTGAGCTTGGATATGTTGTCGATTTTGAGCTTGATTGCGACTCCGACGTCTCCGGTTCCTCCGTTGAGTCTTGGAACATTCCCCCTCGGTTGTAGACTCCAGGGACTGTTTCGTTGGTGCTCCATCTGCAGCTCCTTTGCCTTTCTCAGCCGTAGTTACCTTTATCGGTTGTGAGGGTGTTTGTTCAGTTGCATACTCAACTGTGTTAGGTTTGGCAGCCATGACTTCCTCAGCCCTGGTGAAGGTAGCCGGTGGAATTCCAGTGTCCTTTGCCACGTCGTATCCGAGTCCAGACACATCATCCGTTTGCCGTCTGTATTTGATGAGATTCTCGATGATCTCGGATGACTGATATAGCTTTGTCAGGTTGTCCTTCTCAGTTTGAAGATCCTTGAGAAGAACAGCTATATGCTCGGTCTGGGCATCTGATGTCTTCATCAGCTGGTTGATCTGAGCCTCTTGCTTGTTCAACTGTTCGTTCTGTGCCTTGATATGTTCCTTCAACTATTCATCGGTTGAAGCCTCAGTTTGGTTGGCTGTACTCAATTGACTTTTCAGCTGGTCAATTTCTTCAGCTTGTCTCTTGATCAGATCGTCCTTTTCGGTTAATGAATCTTCAAGCTTGGCGAACTGGGCTTGAAGACTCTTAAACTCAACTGACTGCTGATGCAGTTCCTCACTGAGTTCTTGAAAATCATTCCAGGAGGGTTCCAACTCATCGTTCATAGATTCCTGCATGTTAGAAGTATTGGAAGAATTTAAGCGAGCAGGATTAGATTGTACCTCAATATCATCTTGGTCGGTTCCAAGTGCCATGAGGCATTGATCCGGACTGATGACTTTGTTGGTAGATGTCAGGTCATCCTCATCTTCAGTGTCTGTAAAGATGTCCATATCGTCAGCTGCCTCTTCAGCTACCATAGCCTTATTCTTTGCAGTTTGCTTTGCCCTCAGTGCTTCTCTTTCCTTCTTTGAGAGGTCTGGGCAATCGGCTTTGAAGTGTCCTTCCTTGCCGCATTCGAAGCAACCATTGGTGACTGGCTTCGAACTGTCTCGAGTTCGGTTTGATTTATAGAAACGTTTATATTTGCCGAACCGAGTATCCATATCGGCTAAATTCTTTGACAATGCTGCAATGTTCTGTTGCAGTTCTTCTCTGCTCGCCTCCTTTGCAGTCGTGTCAGCCGACCTGGTTGGCCTTGACGATCTCGACTTTGAGTAGTCAGCTCGGAGGGCAACTGACTTTGATGCTGAGCCGACGTCCTCAATTCTATTTGTCTGACTTGAGGGCTGCGACCTCCTTCTGTTGACCTTATACTCATTTCCTTTCAAGATTGAGAACAATCTTTCAGTTCCCATTTCACCTAGGTCAGCTCAGCTCTCGTGGATATTTGTGAAAGTATCCCACTCAGCCGGTAGAGCTTGCAACACTTTGAGGTTTATTTCTCTTAGAGTGTATTTTCCTTTCCGGATGGATTGGATTCTTCTAATGATGTCCATAAACCGGAGCTCTAGCTGATCTATAGTCTCATCAGATCGCAGACTGAAATTGTCAAAATCTTGACATGCATGCGAGAACTTGTTTTCCTTTGTCTCGTCACTTCCTTCACTTAGCGAGGTCAGGATGTCCCACATCTCTTTTGCGGTCTCACACTCCTCTATCCAGGGCAGATAATCTTGTCCAACCGTGGACATTATTGTGCTCTGAGCCCAGATATCCAGCTGGCTCACCTTGGCCTCCTCCGGAGTTTAGTCCTCTGGCTGTTTCTCCACATACTCCACCACTGCATATCCATCGTTGGGATTCGTGGGAGTGCGAAGTATTCTGTCTCGTATGACGATTGGTCCAGATGTGAGAACTTGTTGCATCCTATGATGCTTGGACAAAAGGATCTTCTTCATTCGAGTTCTCCATGATGTATACTTGACAACGGAGAACATGACTGTGATCTTGTCCTTGACGTCCATCTGCACAAACAAAAACAGGACAACAAAAAATGCGAGCAAGAATGCACTAGCGTGAAAAGATCTGTTCAGTTGACCACTGAAGAAAATTCTAGAATTCACACCTCGTGAAACAGAGTCAGCAGTCTTTTGAACCACTGCTCTGATACCACTTGATGGTCCCGATACGAGTTACTGGTGTATGGGGGAGGGGGGGAATACACCAGTTAGGATTTTTCAACTTTCGAAAAACTTAATACTTGAAAACAACTTCAACTGAGTGAGATGACTCAGTTGGGATCTCACAGCTGAGTAAGCAACCTCAGCTGGAAGATTGGTGTTGTGCGGAATGTGGTGGAAAATAAACTCGTAAAATCAAACTCACGCTTTTATGCACGGTTGGTCAAAACCAAAACTGTTGATGTGAAAGAATGCAGATTGTATGCGGTTAGATTGTCAGATGAGATATGCAAAATAATGACTTAACACAAAACAACACGACACACAAGATTTACGTGGTTCAGAGAGAACTCCTACGTCCACGGGGAGATGTGAGTCCACACACCTCAGTCCAAGTTCTTCTGGACAGTTCCACTCAACTTACGCGGGCTGAGCAACCGTTACAGTTTAGTTTGCGGGCACTAAACAGCCTAAGTCAAGTTTGCGGGTACTTGACGACCTAACTACTCAATTACAGGAAGAGTAAGGTCCTAGCACACTTTTTAGGGTGTGAGAAAGGGTAGGATTTCCAACTACAGCTCGATCAATAATGAGAGCTGGATCTAAGGCTTGAACGAATAAACACTCAACCTAAGATCAAAAAACGGTTTCGAATTCTAGGAACCCTCAGCTACTAATGTTCTCTCAAATTGGAACTCTCAGCTGCTGATGCTCTTAGATGATGATGTTGCAGATTTGCTTTGATTACTCTCGAGAAAGCTCTTGAATTTTTTTTTTCGTCGTCTATGTGTCTATCTGCATGTATGTTTCTCGAATGAGAGGATGCCTCTATTTATAGGCGGAGAGAATCAACTAGCCGTTGGAGGAGCAGTTGATCTCTGATCGGTTGAAAGCGATGGCTTGTCTCTCATCTCTGCAGACTTTCCCGATATGGCATCTGTGCTCTTCTACTTTCCATCTGAGACAGCCTTGTGTTGGGCCAGATGGGGTAATGACTGAACGGTCAAACCCTCATGTGACTTCCTTTTGAAATTCAAATCTTTGACAGTCAACTTCGGTTTATCGGTTGAACGTCTTGACCTTCATCTGAGTGATTTTCAGCTGATGTTCCGATCTGTCGAGTTCTCAGCTAACTTTGAACTTCAAAACAGTTGAACTCCTTGTTCAGATTCTATAACTGAGGTTCTGAAACTGAACCCTCAGTTGTCTTCCACTTCTTTACTCAGTTGAGTTTGAACCCTCAGATGATTTCCTTTTCATCTGATGTTCTCTTCCTCTCAACTGTTTCTCATCTGATGAACGCTCAGTTGGTTTCCTTCAACTGATGTTCTGAAGACTTCCCCTTGTTTGCATCTGAACAAATGAACTCTCAGTTGTCTTTCTTCACAACTGATGTTCTGTCTGAGTGACGCCTTGTTGCCATCTTCAGCTGGAGACCTGTAAAGATAGAATCTTAACTTTGCTCAAACAGCGAGCCTAAATTCTAACATTAGGTTCTCGCAACATCTACTCGGTTGGGGTCAGCCGGTTTTGGAATTCATCAAAACTTATACTAATAAATTTCCCAACAGGAAGTTCGAACACTTGTTTGTAACTTTCGGCGCTTGTAGGCTTGCTTATCCACTGAATATGAGGCCTGTGATTGCAATTGATGGCACTCATTTGAAGGGCAAGAATAGAGATATCTTGTTTGTTGTTGTCACTAAGGATGCCAACGAGCATACCTTTCCTCTAGCGATTGGCGTTGGCCCTATCGAGAATGATATCTCTTGGAAGTGGTTCTTCAGCCGATTTAGAACTGCGTATGGAGAATTGAATGATACATTAATTGTATATGATGTCCATCCCTCTATAGATAACGTTGTTAAAGAGGTTTTTCCGAATGCAGTTCATGGTTTATGCTATTATCACCTACTACAGAAGATTAACCGTTACGGAAAAATAATTACGGATGTTATAAAAAAGTTACATTTGCATATCTCCGAGAAATTTTTGATAAAGCAATGACCATCATCCGTAGAGAGAGCGAAGCTGCTTACCAAAAATTGATGGGTGTAGGCCCCGAGAAATGGTCTCGAGTTCACTGTCCTTTGTGCGTTACAGTCAGCTGACATCAAATGCAGCTGAGAATCAGAATGGGCGGTTGGACTGGGCATGACGTCTTCCAATATGCTCAATGCTTGATGCAATCAGACATGTCATCGAGGAGTGGTTCGTAGAGAGAAAAGAGAAAGCTCACGGCGACGATGCAGTACTGACTAGTGAGGCGGCGGCTAAACTGACTGCAAAAATGAATAAAGGTTTGAGGTATAGTGCAACACGGGCCATGGGGTCGATCTTCAATGTCCATGATGCTAAAAGATCGTTCCAAGTGGACCTCAACACGAAGACATGCACTTGTTGTGAATTTCAAGCTGATGGACACCCTTGTTCTCATGCCATTGCTGCAATAACGTAAGTACACTTGACACGGTATTCATCTTCCTTCGTATGAAAATACTTATGTGTTTATATTTATATTTTGAATGTTAAATTGCAGGAAAAATGGTGAGCAAATATACGATTATGTTTAGTGGTACTACACACGAGAAGCTTGGAGCGAAGTATATCAATATCCTATAAATCTTGTTCCTCACATTGAAGATTGAACTATTCCAACGACCATAGATAACATATTGGTCTTGCCTCCAAAGCTCACGCCTCTACCGGGTTGCCCAAGATTGACCCGACGTCGAGCTCCCACAGAAAGCCAAACACATAGAATATGTAGTGTGTGTCATGAATATAGACATACTCGTACAATGCATAATCGACATCTAAGATGAAAAAATGATTGTAAATAATGCATATTCGTGATTTGTAATCTTGTTTAGATATGTTTCTTTTTTCTTTAAATAATAGATCACTAGAGATTGTTTAAATAATTCATACGGATACGATTAAATTAATATAAAGTCGAAGTGAACATTTTTTTCAACATTATTACAAATAATAGATCACTGGACATTACTAAATTGTATAGCTCTCTGCCTAGCAAACTCCTGCTTATCCCACTCCGTCGGTTGATGATACCGACCATATATAACGGTTGCCACCCTCTTCCGATATTGATTTACGTGTGTGTTACCCTACGGAATGGAGGGTGAACCACTAATCAATCTCTCAATGGTCATAAGTGCAAATAAACCACAACTAACACTGTCACGTTGTTTGAATCGATCTACTTTTTGAATGACTTTGAGTGTCAATGGCCTTTCATCGTAGGTCCTTCCAATTGTGTTATGCATCCAGTAAAATGAGCATGTACAAACTCGAGTCCAAAGCTTTAGAAGTGACGCTAATTGTTGTAATCGCTCAATTTGTACTCTTCTGTCAACATTGAAGTACATGGAGTCGTAGAGCTCAGCAATCCACTTCTTCATATCGATCCAGACCACTACAAAATGGCCGTCAATGTGACACACAAGAATCACCGGCATGAAACATATAATTCTACATTACTTCACAGATAATTATTTTCAAAATTAATTCATTTCAATTCAATATTACTTTCTACTTACGTGTTTAACTTCAAATATAGGAGCTTCGAATGAATCACCTCCCCGTCCATGTGCTTGGAATAATATGTTGGGTGGAGGTTCATATTCTGCATAAGTGCTCCACGATACCCGAAGCTCTTCCTGGATGTCTATTTTCAATTTTTTTTCATTCCATTCCCCTCTGAGCTGGGCCTGTTACAAAGATAGATAATGTGCAACGAAATTAAATTAGAAAGATAATTACAACGAAACTATAAAGATAGATAATCAACTTATGAAGATATGGCAGTCCAATATCACAGTGTTGGTGTGCATCACGGTGTCCAAAATGTGATCTCGGTCCACAAGTCGCTTTCTCAAGTAGGCTAAAAACAAATCTAGGACCTAAAATCAAAAGTTTAGTTCGTGTGCAAAAATATATATATAACTCAACACTCCAACATTTTTTACCTCGATTCCCATGTCTGCCTTTGGATTTTGAAGTAGCATCCACCACTGATGCGACACATATAAGTTGCTTGCATTGGTGACCATGAAATCTTCTTGATCACCTTGCAAAAATAATTCATACGCCTGGATCAATTCAAGCGGAAGTTGTGGCGATTCTCTTTGGGCAACCATGGGCGTCAAAACTACTGCAAAATATTTTCGAGTCATTTGCCCTCTTCTTAGTTGCGCTAATGGCACGTTATCATGTGCTGCCTCGGCCTCTTCCTCTGTCGGTCTCTGTGAAATAAGGACTGCTTGGATCGGCAACGCCACCTCGTGTAGACGAGCCTCAAAACTCTGTCCATGGCCCTACACAAACAGAATAAATATCAATATCTTACGTAAAACATAAGAAAAGTAATAAAAATTATCTAATATCTGTGAAATAATTACCTACCGTAGTAAGAGCAGACCACAATGCATTCAAATTGCTATTTGCCTCGTGCATTGAATGCCGAGATGGATCGGGTATAAAAGTACCGTACTGATCTAACATTGCACTCGATGATCCAGGCTCGTGCATGGAATGACAAGCTGCAGTGAGCGGCGACAAAAACCGTTCTGCTTGCATGGAATGACGAGCTGCACAAGGATCTTCCTCTGTGTCATGTGCATGTGCATGCTGATGCACGGAGGGGCGGCATTGGTCTTCCTGGACCTGGACCTGTGAGTCTCGCACTGAGGGGCGGCGTTGGTCTTCCGGTGCCTGGACCTGTAGGTCTCGCACTGAGGCACGATGTGGTGTCTGCATAGGCATGGACCACGGGGTGGGCTGATGTCCAGGGGATCGACGTGTAGATCCACATCGGGCTTTGTCAAACAAGCCCTCAATCCAAGATTTAAGTTTGGAGAACAGTCTCTGCTCCACTTTCTCTATAATACGATCCTCTGCAAGGGCAATCTCTGATCGAATTCAGCGCTGATCACTGGATCGTAGGACGTGATCGGCCCCACCACTGGAGGATGAAGGTCCTTCTTGACGGACACGTTTTCCATGGTCTCGACGGCGAGGTGGCTCTCGATACTCAGGATTGTGATCCACTGCCTCTGCCTCCGCCTTTGCCTGTTCGTAGGTAATAGACTGCTTCTGTCCACCTCGCTGTCTCTGTCGTCTCCTTGGAGGAGGTCTCTCATACTCATCTTCATCATCAATTACTATGGCCTCGTGTGCCTGACGGGGGAACTGTTCCCCTTCACGTAACGGATTGCGCGTCACTACATAGTCCACTCCAAGTGCATTTGGAAACGGAGTGGATTGGAAATAGAAACTCTGCATTTCAGCATCATTCGGTCCAAAAGGGTTGAATTGACCAACCTGTTGTGCAAAAAATTTTATCAAATACAAATACAATTATAAAAACAATTCAAAAAAATACATACAATCAAAAAATTAAAATATACCTGCAAAGAAAATAATGGCTGAAGGTCTGTGCCACTTATCTTTTTGAACTTCCATCTAATGCATTTGAGCCGTGCATCCGGGTTATCAATGACCACAACTGCAGCGGCTAAGTCTGGCAGCGCCTCCAACGACCAAACGTGGAAAGCCCAGACTGCACCGTAGAAGTGGTACTTGGCCATGCGCTGCATATTGTCCACGTAGTGCTTCAGATTCAAATACGTGTAGGCGCCCCAAGGAAATTCAGGGAACAAATATTTGCAAATTACACGTTCAAAATATACATGGGACATATTTTTCCAACATATCAGTATAAATCTATCACCAATCATTCGAAACATCTACTAAACCTTAGGGTTAGAGCGAGATTTGATAGATATTAGGTTCCAATTAATTAATATAGATAATCTCACATTTCCTGCTCGGTTTAGCTATATCCCGCTCGAGCGGGATTTAGTGTCGTCATATAAGGTTGTCGAGCGGGATTTCATGTAATTAACAAGTACAAATTAACAGGAAACTTATGAACAAATTCAACATTCAAAATATTCACCATTATGAAAATTCAAGTTATTACACTTAATTAATCAACAAACAATAGAAAATCTATAATTTACAAATTTTTCGATCTTTACCAAATAATTCAGTATTAGCACTAATTAATCGGTACAATATCTAATTTTCCGCTCGAAAAAGCGATATCCTACTCAAGCGGGATATTGGTGGCATAAGGGTTTCTCGAGCGGAAAATTGTCTACATAGAACCTAATTTTTTTTTCAAACCCACAGACAAAATTCACAATATAAATCGAATGCATCTATTTTATCTTATGAAATTCGTAAAAGTCTGAAGCAATAAAAATATTGAGGTAGTATGGAATAAAATACTATCCTCTCTATAAAAGTTTGCCATAAAACCGTCGCCGGAAAATATTTTGTCACGGATGAGTTGGTGTGGAGCCGGATTTGTGAGGCAAGAGTGAAGTGAAAGGTTTGAGCGAGATGCGGAGATGAAGGAGAAGGAGTGGGATTTGAGAAGGTGGACAATTAAATTTATGTTGAGGTAGGGGGCGGGTGATAGGGTGCAGTGTAGATCAAAAAGTGAAATCATGAAAGTTTGGACTGAATAAGGGGTGATAAATAGACAAAGTAAAACAAAACAAAACACAAGTCAGTGGGAGTCAATCAAGTTGATAGGGGAGTCAGCTGAGTTGACAGTTAGTGGGCCCTCATTTGTGAGTGAGTATAATTTATTGTTTTTTAGAAGGGTGCGTATTTTTCATTTTGCCACTTTGCTTCTGTGTGTTTTAATTTTTAAATTTTTTCCCTTTGTTAAAATTTCCCTAAAAACAGAATTCTATTTATTAAAATCATCTAGACAAGAAATGATAAATAATTTTTTTACAGTATCATAAAGAATTAATAGACCGCCAATATACCTTGAAATAACTATTTAAAAACATATTCAATTTGTTAATACTGGCAACGATGTTTTTTGAGGAAGTTAATATTAGTAATGTTGATACAACGTGATTGTTTGGTCCACGTTTAGTTATTTTTTATATGAAATATTAATAAATTTTTTTTTATCCAAACTTTCAACCTTTTAGATTATTTTTTCCGGCGAGGAAATCGTTAATCCGGTGCACTAAATATGATGGGTTCGACCCGAAAATTTAAAGCCTCCAACACAGCTGTTTAGTGTCCGAAAGAAAAATCAAGTCAGGCCCAATCCAGCCCAAATAGTCGCGAGGCCCAAGAACTTTTACATCTGTACTTGTAAATAATCTATTATATACTTCATCCGTTCGCGAAAACAAGTCCCATTATGTGCTGGACACAGAAATTCAAAAAGAAAATTGATAAAGTTGTTGTGAGTGGAGTTAAAGTCCCATTTATTGAAAGTGGAAGAAGTGGATTGGAAGTTAAAATTGTTGTGAGTGAAAAAGATAAAATAGAGTTAAAATTGTTATGAGTGGAATAAGGGTCTCATATATTGTGAGTGAAAAAAATTAAATAAAAGTGGAAGTTGTTGTAGGTCCCACTTGATGTGAATGAAAAAAGGTAAGTAGAACTTATTTTGGTGAACAAAAAAAGAGGGCAAGTAGGACTTGTTTTCACGAACGGAGGGAGTATATTATCCATATCCATACTATGCTAAAAAATTTGGAAGGTCACAATTTGATTACTATTACCTCTAATCCTCCGTTTTGTTCTTCTGCGGTAGGCCTTTAAGAATATCCAAAAAGGCCGAACTAAAAAGTAGTACCAAATTAGCCTTCAACACGCCTTTACAAAAGCGCATGCCGCTTTTTGAGTCCTAATCAATGAAGAAGTAGATGGCTGTCTATTTATAAGGTTTCATTTCTTTTATCTTTTGTCATTCCGTTTGTAATATCGTGATTTGTGATGATGTATACGTTAAAAGGCTGTATCAATCTAAGCCCATGTTTAGTTGGGTATTTTTTTGGCATGGAAATGGATTCACTTAATTGAATCCCTTACTTGTTGTTTGGTTTGGGTGGTGGGTTAACCATTACCCTTACTTGAGTTGAGGTTAATCCAATCTCCCATATTATTACCCTCCAAACTAGAGTGGTAACAAAATCATTTTCTCTTCGGAAAGAGAATCCCTTACAACTAATTCATTTCTTTTGTTGAACCAAACACCCGATAAAAGTAATGGTTATTATTTCCATTCCTCTCCTCTACTTGATTCCATTCCCTTTTCATTCCTTTACTTGAACCAAACGAGCACTTAAAAAAAAAGAGTTTGGAGTCTATTTGCATTGTGACAATTTACTGGAGACCAATTTCTATACTAAACAGTCGAATAACGGATATTCACTTAAAATTGTGGCATTAATCAACTAAACAAAAAAAAAAAAACAGCGGACCAACAATTTGGGTGTGGCGTGATCCACCGCACTAGCGCTCAAGACTAAGAAGATGATCCACTTTTGTAATGACGATCTCACACTAATCTAATTGATACTAGAATTTAAATTAACATCAAGTCGTCGTCCGGCAAAAAATGATTAAATTTGTGTAAACCACTCGATTCTTTTTCACGTACAATTCTATTCTACGTAAGGAATACAATACATTTATTGTCTTCCTTAATTTGGCAACTAGTAGTAGCATTTGCCAAATCGCACGGACTTTTAAAATGTTATAATCATAGCATGTTTGATGTTACGGTAATTAGGAATTAACTTTCACGAGATCGAGTACAGTATAACATTTATATAATTACTACTTTCTCTCTTTTTGAATACTTGAGACAATTTAATTTTTCTCTCATCTCATTAATTCATATTTTCAATGTATTTATTTGGTCATGGAGAATGCAAAAAATGCATTAAGTTTTTTGAGTGAGAAGTTTGGATGAACGCATACAACTAAGGTTGTTGTTCTTTTTTTATTTTTTATTTTTTATCAAGAGTCGATTTTCTAGGAAAACATAATTGATGAGGAATATTATGTGTGCCTGATCAAACTTATGAAAACACTATTATTTTGGATTCGTTGTTATGAATTTTTTAACGATTTGGTTTGACTATACCCTTTTTTTTTTTTTACACAATTTTCATATGCCTTCATATTATATACTCATATGAAATTATTTTATATAGGCTAAATTGCATATAAATTTCCCATCCTTTACCAAACTTCTTACCTATTAAGTTTTTGCAATTTGATACTTTCGACCATTTTCCTTCAGATTAGTGCTGACATGAAATCCAGAAATGCTTATGGCAAAACCCGACTGAAAAACAAACGACGTAGTTTTAAAAACACAAAATGCCGTCGTTTTCTAAAACACAAACACTTATATTTATATTTATTTATGCGTATTAGGGCACCGATTGAAGAACAATATAAGTGTTTTTAAACTATGTCATTTGTTTTAACATCGGGCTTTGCCATGTTAGCATCTCCGGATATCATGTCAACACTAATTTGGGGAAAAAATGGTCGAATGTATCGAATTGCGAAAATATAAAAGGTGAAGAATGTTCACATAATTTAAAAAAGTGGGGATATAAACAAGAAATTAATAAAAAGTGGGAAATTTATATGCAATTTAGCCTTTTATATACGCAAAATTGATGGTACCATTTTCTTCATACTTAAATAGCTTCCAAATAATTGGCTGGGGACTGGGTACAGAACTGGATCTATGGTATATCAATGATTTCGCCATGAAATTTAATTTGTTTATTTACTTTAATTTTTTTTAGAGTTCTTTGAAGGATGATATGAGAAGATTAGTTTTTAAAGATTACAGTTAAATACGATTTTGAACTGTTTGAAAAATTCCCTCAAAAAAAAAAAAAAAAAAAAAAAAAAAACCGTTTCAAAATTGTGACTTTCCATCACAATTTTAAATTAATTTGAATAGAACCCACATGATGAAACTCCTCATCGATTTCTTGTGAATTATTAGACGCCTTCATCGCCCTACTCCACATATTTCAAAGTAATAAATTTACATATTGCTGGAGAAATTATTTTAAGTGGAAATGCCAGTTGATATAAGTGTTGCTTATAATTTAACATAAGGAAAATTATGTCCGATACGGAAAGAAAAAAGTTGCATAAATGAGCCAGTTAAATTAACAAAAACATCTAAATTCAAGTTCGAGAATTCACCAAAAATTGAGAATTATTTGACATAAAAAAGACCAACGAATCCTAATAATAGTGTTTTCATAACTTTGATCATGCATAGCAGCACATGTAATCATATACTTCCTCCGTCCCGCTCATTTTGTCTCCTTACTATTGAGCACGGAGATTAAGGAAAGTTGTTTGTTAAATAAACTAGTGGATGAGATTGAAAGGGGATGAGAGAGAAACTCTTACAACCATTCATTATGTTTATATTTGGATGTAGACAAAATGAGTGGGACGTCCATTTAAAGAAAGGGAGACAAAATGAGCGGGACAGAGGGAGTACTTATCAGCGCATAATAAAAGATCCAATATATATAATAACTTTTTAGTATTTAAATTAATTTTTTAACTAATAATAGAGTATATAATAATTAGGATATAGTAATTAAATATTTTTGAAGTTAAATTTTTGTTTAACTTTTACGTTCTACTATTTTTTTCCCCTAAAAAAAATAGTAGAACGTAGTTATTTTATTTATTTTTTGTTTTGAGCGTCAAATTAGGATTTTAGTATTCATATTCAAAGAATCATATACTTATCAGGTTGATATCATTTCAATTAGTATATGTATGATATCATTTCAGTTTCTCTCAGTCCATTGACATGATTTTGATTCTTAATTGATGATTACAATCATTCGGGTCCTAAATTGGACTTTTTCCTCTTTCAATTTTCAAGAAAATTTGAGTCTTTTAGTAGAAATTAAGTATCCAAAATGCACACTCACATGCTGCTGAAGGTCAGTTTTGTTTCCCTCATTCTCCTCTTCTTTTTTGTTTCGTGTTTGTATTGGGAAGGGGGGCTTATTTATGTGATGCAAAATATAAGGTCTTGATTTTGTTGGTATTGGATACTTGTATGTTTATTAGTATGAGTTTAACGAATATTTTAGCCATTTTGCTATAGCAAAGATTAAAAAGTTAGCCCCTACTTATAATAAAGATAAATAACAAAAAAATTGGATATGACACTTTCTAATGTAATCTGTTCTAAAAACAAATTTTTAGAAAAGGTTCAATGCGGTTTTCAAGTAGTATGAATTTTGATTTTCTAGTAGTTTAATAAGGGGTGTTTCTACTTTGAGAGTCTTGCTTGAAATTAGATGTTAGTGAACATGTGAATACTTCATCAAATTTATGAATACTCTTGCGTTCTTTTTTTCAAGGGATAAGGTGTTGATAGCCCCAAGGTTTTGTGCATTTTGCTTACAGGTCCCCAACGTTCGATTTTGGGCATACTACTCCTCTAAAAATGGTGAAGTCGATGCCCAAAATCTGTTTTTATATTATTATTTTTATTTTGGGTGGGAAAAAACAGAGTAATCGACTGGCATTGCTTGTTGTGCGGCTGCTTATTGTTCATCTTACTCTCTCCAGCTCCTTCCTCCCCAACGACGTATTCGATATCGAAGAGCAGACAAGGATCCGACGGCGGATGGAAGTTTCTCTTCCCCCACGCCGCTGCAAAACCTGCATGAAACGAAGAAGAAGAGAGAGTAAGATAAGAAGCATCCGACTAGAGTTAACATCCCGGTTAGGTTCCGGATCGACTCTTGTTGGGGCTGTGTGTATAAAAGTTAAAGAAGTACTATCAATGATGATGAAGAGGAGGAAATTACACAAGTGGCAGTCAACATCATAGGAGCTTTTAAAAGCTTACTATCAGAATGCAATGCATTAAGAGACTTAACACATAGAAATCTTCTCAGGATTATGAGCGTTCGTGACAGCATTGATTTCAACGCTTTGGCCTATGAATTCATGGCCAACGGAAGCCTCGAGAATTGGCTGCATTTGGAAGAAGGCAGAATTCTGAGCATGAAAATATTGCATTTGGAGTTGTGTACTTGTACGCGGAACTGACTCTGCAGCTATTCATGGAGATTTGAAGCAGCGTAACATTCTCTTAGATCAAGACATGGTCGTCACGTCGGCAATTTTGGATTGGCCAAAATTATGTCAAACATTTCTCATAATTCGGCAACAAAAAAAAACCAGCTATTTCTGAACGGAGTTAAAATGGTGCAAGTCGATTCGACTTGCACCATTTTTAGAACGTTGAGGGGCGAGATGCCCAAAATCAAACGGTGGGGACCTATAAGCAAAATGCGCAAAACCCTGGGGTAATATTAGCACCTTATCGTCTAGAGAGGAACGAGTTGATTTTGAAATGATTCCCAATGCTTATTTACACGCACCGCAATTGTTTGGTGAAATGTTCGAAGGAAGTAATTTGTCAAATAGGGGCTAGCGTTGTGATGGATTTGCCATTCACAGTCTTCTCTCTTAGCTCGAAATTTGTTGGAAGTAAGTAGTTGTTATTAGGGGGGAAAAAGTACCATTACAATGTAAGGTGGAATTCAATTCAATAATATGGTGACATTATTTTGATAACGACATGTTTAATTATGCGTGCGCGAGTTGGCCTACCAGTAGAGTGGTTAATGTCCGAGATCAAACTAGCGGTAGAGTGGTTAATCATTAATGTCCAAAACCAAACACTACAATATAGACGACGGGAAATTCGCGTCATCTATAACAAAAACTCCCGTCGTCTATAGCCTCATAGTCTATTGGGCGTTTCCCGTCTATATGCCTTATAGACGACGGTAAATCGCCTGACGACGGTAAATCGCCTATATAGACGACGGTAAATCGCCTATATAGACGACGGTAAATCTCCGTTTTCTATATATCTTATAGACAACGGAAAATCCCGTCGTCTATAATCAAATTTCCCGTTGTCTTTTTATTTTATAGACTACAGTTTTTCTTATATAGACAACGCTATTTCCCCGTCGTCTATTGTATTAATAGATATCGGTTTTTTTTTTCTGTTGTCTTGTATTATTATGTCCTGTTGTCTATTAAAATACAATAATATTTTCCAATCAAATGATAATATCATAAACATCACAAATCATAAAATAAAATATATTGTTATAATCTCAAAGTCATACAATCACTTTCATTACATGTTTTACAACTAGCCTTAAAACAATAACAATATCTCCAATTAGTCTTAAATACAACAATATAAATATTTATATTGTCTTACTCTCCAAAACAATAACAATGTCTCCAAGAATTCCGTTCTAAACTCAACCAAGTCATCCATCCATTCATGCATCCAAGTGACTTCCATCTACATGATCTAAATGAAAACCACTACTTCATTTTCATATCTCTAAATTTCATAAAAGATGAAAATGATTAAAAAGGTAAAAGGCTAAGAAACTTACCATCATCACTCGGCAAATTCGTTAACAAAATCAGCCCACTCCATACGCACTTCATCAATTTCATTTCTTGAATAATATCCCTTATTAAACTAGAAATAAATAAAAATAAAAATAAAATTAGATCATAAATAAAATTGAACCTTGAAAGTAAAATAAACTTACAAGTAAAGACATTGGGATGGGGGAGTTAGATCCTTCATTTTCAATGATTTCTTTCATGTAGCGCATTACATAGAATCCATATTGCGACCCATCGGATTGTTGTTGACACTACACCAAATGACATAAAAGCTTTTTAATGCTTCAACAATCATAATTAGCACAGAATAACTCATTCAGGACCTCATTCTCAAAATTTAAGTCTAAGTAATTATAGAGAAGGTACATTGCTCTACTACTTCTCACTATTATTTGCAGTACTTTGTAGCCAACTTATTTCTCTAATTTGTGCTAAAGATTTTAAGGTGGACACCAATCATCCTATCTCATCTCGCGCCATTTCAAATTCATTTTATGAAGGAGAGTTTCACAATCATACAATTGTATACTAGTCGCCACTCTGCTGTTTCTATTGTTCATCAAGTTTCCTTCCATTCTTCATTAGATCAGACTCCAGTGTATCAATATATCTCCATAGACAATTATCTCTTCTAAGCCCTCAAAGTAACACGAGCACGAGTATAATTATATCTCATTCCGTTTGGGTAACAAGGGTCTAAAATCATTGTAAATCACGTAATTTTATCTACAAGCTTAAAAATCAACAATTTTACAGTCACAATTCTTTGGCTAACTAAGGCGAGGAAATGAAACATTTCAACACTCAAGCATATACAGTGTGTGCAAGCAATCAAAAACTAATTAAGGAATCTCAAAAACTTATTGAGCATTTAAAAAATAAATAAACATGAGTATTATCATCTGATATAGCTACAATAACAGTAAACAACTTACAGTCTCAGGTTCTAGTATGCATCCAAAACGGTTGAAAGAATCTCTGCCAAATTGACAGGAAGAGGATGATTAGTACAAAAAAAAGAGATGGTTTATCAAACTACATAAAAAAGGATACAAAAAATCGAAACTCGTGTATCAAAGGATTAAGAGCTAATGTTGCATTGTAGGTTAAATATATTGAGCTAACAAACCAATCCAACAACCAAACAAAATGAAAGCAAAATCTGAAACACACAAATTAACAAGCCACAATAAACAATGGAGGCAGTAGAAAAGCAATTAATTAATAATTACCCAACAATCCATGTCATAAGAAAGAGAATGGAGAGTCCCTCAGCAGATTTCTTCCTGTAGTTGGCGACGATCTGTGGTATCTCAGCCACACACCAGCTCACCACACTAGCCACACCCAGAGCTACAGAGAGGTTGTGCCGCGTGCTGCAGAGGCATGTCCCCATATACCTCGCCGCCCATCCGAAGCAATGCTGATCAATAGGGCATATCACTGATTCCCCTTTCAGCAGTCATAACAAAGAGAAGACCAAGACAAAAGAGAGAGAAAAAAAATAAAAAAAAATAAAAGATTTCACACATAAGCATGAACAGCAAGACAATAAAGAAGCTCAGCCATACAATGAGGTGAGAGACTAACATATCATCAAACATCTGATCTGCTCAATAATCTGAGGAATACAAATTAACTTTAGTTAGTAAAATAATTAGGAGATCTATTTAGCATGATATTAGGATCTTTGATTACTAAAACAGTTAGCATGACTCATGGATCAATATCACCTTGCCCTATTAACATTTATGTAATTATATGTATACAAAAGGGGGCAGAAATTAACTCTATATCGGTTATTATCTTAGGATGAGGGACATTTTTTATATCTTAGAGAGAAGTGTCATTTGAAGCTCTCATTCACCTCCTTCAAATTAATTGAACAATCTTTTTATTACATACTCTTACTTTAACTTTATCAATGGTGCATGATATCACAAACTAAGTCGGTATCCATTCCTCATCAGATACACTTAAATTTTAGACCCGCGCCATAGGAGATAACCACAATAAGTTTTCTCGTCCATTTTCACCAATACAATGTTTCATAAAACCATACGCCAGTTGTAAAACAACACGAAAATCCAGACTCGTAAGAAGATGGAAATAAAGAAAACACACAGGCGAATCCTCAGCTTGGAAAGGAATATACATTAGTACCATCGAATAATTGAAGAACCGTAAAATGAGACAATATTTCTACACACTCCCATTCTCAAGCTGCAGTTCACAAAATATGTACCTTTTTTATTAGGCCTCATCCATGTATATGCTAAACACAACTATTAAGCTATGAACAAGATATTACAAACAGAAGGTATCCTATTCGGCTCCACAAATTTAGTAATTAACATAAGATAAACAACTTAAATCCCTCGACCAAAGCCAACTCTAATCTAGAAAAACTAATTAATTAAGTATGCGCATTTAGAAAATTAGTTAATTTAGGAAGGGAAGGGAAGGGAGATGATTACCCAATGCTGCCTAAAGGGATGCCATGGCAACACGTGAGAAGGCGCAGCACACCACAATGCCAATCACACCACACTCAGAGATGAGGCGGGCTGGTAGTGGCGGATGAGAAGCAGGCTGGTGGTGGAGATGAGACCAGCGGCGGCGGAGTCGTCGAAGGGGAAAATCTGGAACTAGAGGTAGGGGAAGGAGGAGGAGAGGGTGCGGCAGAGGAGGACGACACGAAGTGAAAGACGATGTTCCACTTCCTGAGGCTGTGGTGGTGGAGGGAGGCAGTGGTGGGGGGCGGTCTTCCTGAGGAGTGGTGGTGGGAGACGTCGGAGAAGAAGGAAGCGAAAAAGAGAAGCGGGAATGAAAAATATTTGGGGATTTTGGCAGACACTAGGGATCGAATTAGGTTTTTTAATTTTTTAATTTAAAAAAATGAGAAAAAAAAGAAAATTACAAAGGGTAGAACGTCGTCGTTTGGAATTTTTCTTTTAAAAAGAATGCGGTAATAGACGACGGGGTTTAATACTTGCGTCGTCTATAAGCGCGTCAAACTAGACAACGGGGCAGGTACCGTCGTCTAATTAATTAATAGACGGCGGGAAAATGTTGCGTCGTCTATAACTGCACAAACTCGGTAATAGACGACAGATTTTTGGTTCCCGTCGTCTATTTTAATACATATAGACGACGTCATAAGGATCTACCGTCGTCTATATAAACAGAGATAACGCGAGAAAAATTCCCGTCGTCTATATTGCGTAGTCTATTTGCATTTTTCTTGTAGTGAAAGGTCTTGGGTTCGAGTCCACCGTGCCGCCACGGTCTTGAAGTTTAATGACATCTTAAGTTATTCAAAAAAAAGAAAGGTTTAATTATTAAACTTTACAATAATTCTATTCAGACATACTATGTCTGGACATATTTGCTTGAAATAAGAAAAAAATTGTCCGATTGCCTTGAAAATTTATTTCCTACTCAGACCTCCTTCCGAAATATCAATCTCATGCACACCCGCTTCCAAATTTTACTCTCATCCACACCCAACTCCTAAACTTGTGAATTTAAATTGGGATAAACTTTTATAATTAAAATTTAAAAAGAGTATGTTTATTAATAACCAAACTATCGAAACTATGATAGTAAATTATTAGTTAAAAAATTTCGTCGAATCCCTATTTTTACCATCGTATGTCTGGATATAATATGTCCAAATAACACTATAAAAACGATGCATTTTGCTCAACAATAAATGAAAATAAAGAGCCAAAGAATCCTACGTCTATGGCTAATGATTACCCATTTAAGGCAAAAAATTGGGTATGACCGACCACACCGTGCAAATGGCTGTAACTAGGGAGACGTTAAAGGGATTAGAAGTTAGAAGTAATTAGAGGTAATTAATCCTAATTAAGGTTTACTTCATCAATAATTATATTTCCAACCACAAAACGCTTATGAACACATCATCTCAAAAGAAGAAGCTACCGCATCTACGGGGTGTATTCAATCAGGATTAATTTAGACTTCTGTTGGATTTCTGAAATCCTATATTTAATCTGAATTTCACTATGATTTCAGAAATCCTACAAAAGTCTAGGTGTATTCAATTAGGATTTCATTTGAATTTCTGAATTCTTGGTGTATTTAACACTTCATGGATTTTGCAAACTTTGATTTATGTTAGACTTTCGTTGGAGTTTGAGGAAGAAAAAACACCGGACGAAATCCGATCGATATCGATGAGATTTGAAATCCAATGCACCTTCAGCGCGGGGTGAGATAGGGTTATGAATACACATGGGGGAATGTGACAGTGAAGCTTGCTGGATCTTATGGATTTTGCTGGGGAGTCGAGCGTGCGGTCCAGATTACTTATGAAGCTAGAAAGCAGTTTCCATCTAAAAACATCTGGTTGACCAATGAAGTTATTCATAACCCCACTATTAATGAGGTTAGTTGTTTACTGCAACCTTCCTTGACATGTTTTGGGTTCAAAATTGTTGGAGTTAGTTTAGAATGATTGGGTCTTTTATGTCAAAAGGGTTTCTTTCATCTGATAGGTTAATCATTGGTATTTTGAAGACACGATCTTTGATCAATATAATAGTTAATAATTTCGCTTTCCTGACACAGAGGCTTGAAGAGATGAATGTAAAAATTATTCCTAATAACGATGGGAAGAAAGAATTTGATGCTGTTGACAAGGGCGATGTTGTGGTACTGCCTGCTTTTGGAGCTGCTGTCGATGAGATGAGGATTTTGAGAGAGGTCCCAGCGGGGGCTAGGCTCCAATGAGGGTGAGTGCCAGCGAGGGCTAGGTACCACTACCCGCTCGTTATATTGAGCACTCGCTGGATTGCAGCGAGCGCTGGGGTGATGGATTTCAAATCCAACAAAAGTCAATAAAAATCTACCCGAACTCCTTCACAGATTCCACAAAACTCCGCCCCAAATCCCCGAAATCTATCCTCAACACCATCTGAAATTCATAGATTTCTCAAAACCCTAGACTTTTAAAGTCTACAAACTCCAATAGAAATCCAGATTGAATACACCCCCCTACATCTACAACCCCATTTTCACATAGTGAAAAGATAGTCAATTTGATAATAAAACAAACAAAAAATTCGAGCACATAAAATATTGCAAACAGAACAACTTAGATACTATTTTGGATAATCCAATTAGAGACAAACAGGATAACACATAAACAATATTGATCATAAGACAAGGGAAGGCACTAAGAGAACAGAGTTTCTCATAAAAGCACAAATTCAGTAGCTCCAAAATTAGTAAAACAACAAACCAAAATGAGAAACTTAAAGTCTGCATCAAATTAGAGCTAAACACATAATCCTAGTACACACTTAAGTAATCAAATGTCTTCAACAGGGAGCATAAATTTCAATAGTAAGATCATCATTCAAGTCTATATTTGACCCCATCACTCAGACCAGAGCTAAGCATTCGCCAAATTCAAACCATCGCAAATCTTTATTAGCATCCTTGGCCTGGTGGAATGGTTGGACAGTCAAATCAAAGAGCACCTTACTGCTTTTGTCAAGAAAATTGTAAGCAATTATCTTCCCAGACATATAAAACACTAAGCAGCACGTCTCTGTCTCTGTCTCTGTCTCTTTGCCATATGATCCCTTAATGAATCTAACTTGTTGAGCAAAGCCTAATCCAAAGTTAGGTTCATACCGAGAGATTATGTTATGGTACTTCACAAGCCACCAACAGCGATCATCATGCACCTGCAACTCAAACAATGCGACCAATTGAACGTTGTCTTTTGTGACCAATTTAGAATGGTAGAGATTACCATTTGCCTCTTGGAGATAGGAAGGACAAGCAAACATCCGCTTTGTTTGGGACTTCATTGATGGATAATTAGGCAGAGGAAGTCTTGAATTCATTCTTAGCAATGTCATAGTAGCCAATATCATAAACAATCTCCCAGTAGATCGAGCCCTTCCAGTACACACCCCTGTCAGAGAAGAAAATCATTCTAGGAAACGTAAATGGTCCCAAAGTGAGCTTCCAATTGCGACTCTCGGAGTCATAAACCTCGATCTGATAAGTATGTGGCACAAAAGGAAACGAGCCAGCCTTTGTGGTGCACCTAATGCAAACAATCTTGTAGACAGGTGATTTTGAAGGATCAAAGGCTAAGGCAACCATCACAATATAAGGGCCAGTTTCGCTGTGAGTGTAAGGATCAGTGATAATGATCTCTCTTGACTGCCTAGTGGTTGGATTGTACATATAGAAACTCGGTTCTGGATCATTAGTTTTCACCAGCATCAGGCCATTGCAAGAACACGCGATGTGGTTAGGAACAGAGAAACTATAAGGCCGTATCAGTGTGTCGCCCTTCATGATTGGGTTGAAGTAAAAAAACTGCGAGTTGGGCATCTTCAGGATAAGAGATGGCTGCAGCTTTGGGCGGCAGAGAGTGTGGTGACGGCGGAACTTTTCAGAGGACAAAAATGAGAGCCAACCTTTGCATACCAACTTGAATCGGGCTACAGATTTTGCAGGCAACCGTGGAAGAATTTCGGTCACAATATCGTCATTCCAATTGAATTTCAAACTTCCATCACCATAATACCCAACACGAGTTTCAACAGGAACCTTCACCTTGGAATTCATGCTGCCAAATCAAATACATAAGCAGTCAATCAACTAGCTTTACATTGGGGTGAATAATTTATAATTATGTGACTTGTATTTCTAATAGAAATCAGACTTTTTAGACCGTTGAAATCCTTTGTCTGATTCTTAAAACAAATTTTGAAGCCCTACTACGTGAAAACATGTATTGCAACCAATGTTAGTGTACAAGCAATACGATGTAAATGGCATTTCAGCTTCAATTTCAAAACCATCAAACTCTCATCTAGTGAATATCAATGGTGTTAGCAAAATGAAATACCATTAAAAGTGGAGGATCTCGTTTGTCTCTATGTCATAACCTGAATCCATTCAGCTAAATGTATAGAGCAGTTTCATAAAGCTAATCCAACAAGATTGGTTGCTAAAATAAGAATCTCTGTTTGGAGACTTAAATTAGTTAATTTCATCTTGTTATC
This sequence comes from Schizonepeta tenuifolia, assembly GCA_029490685.1. NCBI lineage: Eukaryota > Viridiplantae > Streptophyta > Magnoliopsida > Lamiales > Lamiaceae > Schizonepeta > Schizonepeta tenuifolia. The sequence goes on from JANLIY010000016.1 coordinate 648,456, forward strand.
AGTAATTCGGAGCACCACAATCAATATCTTTGGTTGATCATAACAAAACTTGAACAAATGTTTCAGCTTAATAATGTCCAAAATCAGCTTAAGCTCAACTACTTGATTCATAATCATAATCAAACCAGTTAAAACATAATTCTCAAAGCTCTAAGAAACATCAAACTCAAAACCCTGACATTTCATCTCAACTCATTTCTCTTGCACAGAAAGCATAATACTACATCATTTCAACAATTTTATTACTCGCAAGATAGTAAATGAAGAAGGCGTAGTAAATTTCCATACAGGCAATAACATAATAATGCTTGCAGAAAAACTCAGCAACAGAAAATAAAATAAAATAGAAAATAGTATATCAGCTTATTCTTAGCGTAAAAAATTGCAGTTAAATATTCTAAAATATATGCTCTTGCATTTCCTATAAAACTCCATAAGAAACTAAAACAAGAATTTTGAGGTAAATTATACTACCTGAGAGCGTTGTGATCGTCGTCTTCAATTCCAAATCCTAGGTAGAGTAGAAACCGCAACCCTGATAGCACTCGTCACCGTCGGATTGTAAACAGAGTAGTCAGTTGCTAGTAAAACCTTTCATTTTTGGGTTACAATAGCTGAAACTTTACGCAATTGGGGATTTTATGGAAGGCGCTTAACAACTGGGGAGAGAGAGAGAGAGGAGAGAGAGAGGACTGCAGAGAAAAGTGGAGCGCAGTAAGTACAGTACTATATTGTTTTAACATTTTGGATAACACTTGTAACTTAAAAAAAAAAAAAACAAAATTGCTAGTTTTTGGATGCAATTATAACTTGGCATTTTTTTCGAGCCAAATTAAACTCATTGTACTAATAATTAAACAAAAACAGAAGAATGTGAGTTAAACTATGAAGCATTTATTGTTCTGGTGTCTGGAAACTTGACATTTTTTGGAGTCAAATTAAACTCTTTGTAATTTAATTTTTCTGCGATGTCAAATTGTTTGTGGAATATGTATAGCACTTAATATTTTTTCATCGTCAAAACTGCAAACAGATTCAAACTTATAGAAGAGTTGGAGGGATTTGAATCGTTTATATTAAATCTCCAGAATATCTACTCCACAATTATATGATTTTCTTGGAAAAAACTCTTGGTTATATTTATATTAATGATTAACTTTATTTTAATTGTACACATGTTAGGAAAAAGATTATATTACAAATCCCATTGATTTTTTGAGGGAAAATCGCATTGTGAAAAGGCCATATGAGTAATGTACTATAAATTCGCATCAATATTATAATTTTACTCATCAAATATCACCGTCCGAGTCAATAAAATTTAAAACAAAGAAAGGCATCATTAATTTTGATTGTTAAAAATAAGAATTAATTAGTTAAAAATATACGAACTTTTGTATGTGAATAAGTTAGAAATAGTTAATCATAAATATACTACCCTCTCTGTCCTAGTATTGATGACTTGTTTCCTTTTTTTGGTGTTCCGATATTGGTTGCTTGTTTCTTTTTCTGGAAACTACCCTCCCTCACATTGTTATGAGTTCTACTACTTTTAACACTTTTATTTTTTAAATCACCATTTTCTTAGTTCTATTGCCCACCGAATTAGACCATGAATGCTGGGACAGAGGAAGTAGTAAATATTTCAGTAAATTATAATTTCGAATATCTATGTTATTACCTGTATCGAGAATTTGGGCCCTAAAAAATTAAAAATAGAATCAAATATTTGAATTTTGAATTAGACACAAAATGTACCTATAAATACCACAGATAAACTTCTATTTTTTTTTTTTGAGCCACAGCCACAGGCACAGATAAACTTGATTGTCCGAGTACAATTTTTTTCCATAACTGCACTAGCTTAAGCCTTTTTACAAGGTACTGTCTTTGTTTGTTTCCCAAATATATTCATTTTTATTATTCTGATCTTTACAAGCCCAACAAAACAAATTCATGATACAGACAAGACTAGTCCAAGTAAAAGAGGCAAAGAATTTTCCGGGAGGGAGAAGCTGCAGATACTTTGATTCATCAAGGTTTACCTTTTGTTTTGTACTACATCATTTAATTTCTGCTATTTAACAAGTGTGAGCAGCAGCAGCTGCAGGCTACACTGCAAATTTCTCCAAAACAGAAAAGTGGGGACCAATCCATCACCAAGGTAGTAGTAGAAATAGAATCATGCAGATGCAGCTACATCACAAACCCTAGATAACAAGATGGTATCTTTTCTTTCTTTTCTTAAAAAAAACAAAAAGATGGTATCTTCTCTGCGGTTTGCATGTTTTGGGCTCCTCTGAAACAGGCCCAACAGTTGTATCACATTGATTTATCTACCTTCTTCTCATAATTCCACCAATATTATGGTTTGAGCGGAGCGGCACCATATTAATTATTTTTAAAATTAATTCACAATGCTTATTTACATGTTGCACGACAAGTGTTTGATGAAATGTTCCAAGGAAGTAATATGAGTTTTACATATATTTGGAAAAAAAATAAAAATACAATTAGGGTATTCATAGATGGCAGATGTCCGTTATGCATACAGGGACAAAGTATGGACTATTTACAATAAGTAAGATTGCTCTTGGACTGAACCGAGACATTTTGAGTAGTGATGAAAAGAAATCTCAAATTCAATCTCTATCATTTCTACCAAGTAAGAAGAAGAAGAAGAAGAAGAAGAGGAGGAAATTACTACATTTTATTTTTAGTTGAAAGTGTGACCCTTTAATGGATAAAGAATATCACTAGATCTATATATGTTAGTGTGAAAGTGAAATACTAATGAATTATGAAATTAGGTAGCCTGTGAGTTTCATTAGTCACAAAGCCAAAGAGAAAAGTTTGATGAGGGTGTCCCTCAAAAGAAATTAAAAAGTAAAGTTTAAGAGTGAGAAATTAAGAATTACAACAAGGTATGAGTGGATGGTGCGTACAAAAAATATATCTCCCACTAACAAACGTACATAGTAAACAATGAATAGGGAAAAACATTCCAAATTGAAAAGGTCTCACCAAATAGCTTCTTACGCGTTTGTAAATTGTAATAAGCTTAGCCAATTAATTACATATATATATATATATATGTGGCTGAACTATTCAAAAGTTGTATGCGCACACATCTGTTCCATAAAATAACAGAAAACAAAAGGTTTTAAGCCAACTAACCTTGAATAAAGAAGAAGCTGGAGCCTGGAGTATACCAGACACTGACAGAATGGCTAGCTACAGCAAGAGAACATCAAAATAAAAATAGGGGAATTAAATGGACATTCTTTATTGCCTGAAAAATTCGCTCTCTCTCCAATTCACTCGTCCGAATTCTGTATTTTTCTTTTTCTTTTTCTAAAGTGGGTTATGCTGAAAGAAATTCAAATGATGGTGAATTACGTTGATAAAATTTTCCAAAACTGTAAGAGCAAAACAAAGAGAAAAAATATACATGTTCATGTATTGCACTTTTCTGAATCCCACCATCATTTCAACAACCTGAGATTGGTTACAATGGCCACTAAACAAAAACGTCATTAATTTAAATATCAAAAAAATGTTTTATTTGAACCTGCATCGATGAATTAGTCGGCATAACTTTTGGTTAGAGAAAAAAAATAACCTCTGCGATGGGCCGATGGCTTCGTTTCTACTTGTGGAAGTGAAAGAGATACTCATTAATGTAGAAGAAAATGAAAGAATTAATTTGAGATCGTGGAGGATTATTGATTTCATATATTACGTTTATAGCGGCCCACCAACTGCAATTTTGAGATTAAGAAAACCGTATTACACTTCAATCGTGGCAGATATGAAAGAATAAATTGTGACATTAAAGTTAATTTAATTCACAAAATTGCCATTTCAATCAATTTGAAATTGATTTGCAATTGAGTGTTAATTGAACACTCCCTTTTTATATATAATATAGATAGATTGTAATATGCGCACATGCTAGAAAAAAATATTACTTTTTTTTAAACTGTATATTCCAAGCATTGCATACTAGTAAAACGTATTAAATTCAAATCTAGTGTAATTTTAGGAGGGAAAATCCCAATGTTTTGCACCGGCCTCTGGGATATAATGTGGAGGATACAACTTAAACCAAACTATTTCTGTAAATCGATTAGAAGTTAAAGAAAAAACTACCGTTTGTTACAAAGATTTAATATTTTTTTGAAATTGATCGTGCAGTTTCTATGACACCATCAATTCAACCATGTTCGTGTTATGCTTGATTATTAAAAATAGTGTAATAAATTCAAATGAAATTCGGTCCAAACCGGCCTATGCCACTATCAAATTTTTAATTTATTTCTCTTCCTTAATTTTAATCTCTTGTACTTATTTTAATTTTATAATTACTAATTAAAGTTCACTAATCCAATCGATATTTATAATTTTTAATATTCAAGTTGTGAAATTTAGTTGGTAAAATGATTAGGATTGCTTATTTCATAAATAGTACTCCTATATGATTCTTTAAGCTCTAATTTTTTTTTTTATAGTAAATGTTAATTAAATTTCATATGGTTGTGCATGACTGCATGTATCAAACAATTGAGACGATATACGTGAACAATCTTTATCCATCTCTCTCTCTCTCTCTTTTTTTTTTTTTTTTTTTTGATGTCGTGGGAACCCGCAGTCGCTAGCTTTGGTGCGCACTGGATAAATCCCCGTTCTTTGTGCAGTAGGCTGCAAACCACATAGGACAGGTAAACCACATTTTCCAAGTACAAGTGTGACATGCTCGACCTAACAATCTTTATCCATCTCGATTTTACACACATACTTCCGAGTATAATTTTTGTTTCATGAAAAAGTTAGCCCATTAATAATATTGATCCATTTGCTCCATCATAAATTCATACTTATAATTAATTAATTTATATTAATATTAATGAATTAAATTCTATTCTAACAGTAAATGGTTTTAACTCGATCACATACATATAGGCGACGGCGTAATATATATAATAATTAAATTTAACTATTTCTGTTTTGTTTTGTTTTGTTTTGTTTATTATTGTTCGTTCATTCTGCAACGACGTGTTTCATCTCCCTTTTCTTGATTCCCTTCTCCCAAATTATATCTAGAAAAAAGCCCTTATTCCTCTGCAAATTCGTCGCCAGCCTGCTGCCCTACCGACGTCGACGACTCGATGTCAGTTTCCGCATAAATTCGTTTTCCCTTCCTTTGCAATGTCGTAATCTCACTATTTCTCGTGCTAATTACTTGAATTTCTTGTGCTAATTAAACAGATTGTTTTCACCTCAGTCGCCGGAAAGCGGAAATTCTAGTTTATTTCGCCTCCCAGCATCTTCAGATCAGGTTCGTTTGCGTGGGATCAGCTCTGCGCTTTCTTTATTCATATGATTGAAATTGTTGTGTAATAATTGACCTTATAAAATAATTCTTGATTCACTTATTTATGTGATATGAATGTTCTTGCTTTTATTAAATTGCAGAGGGAAAAAGATCTGAGATTCTAACTTGAAGTATTCTTTTCGCGTAGTTAGAATTTAAGGTACGTTGCATTCTTTTTTACTTGGTTTAAGAAAGTTATGTGATATGTTATCCAATCATCTCAATCATGTGGCTCAACATTTCAAATAGTATGAATTGTCTTTTGAAGTTCTTTAAAATTCTAGTGTGCTAGTACGAATTCAAGATTGGGAGTAATTTGAATTCAACTCCTCTAGTAGCATCATGTCTACACATATACTGTCAGTCTTGTCTTCCTTCATGATAAACGGAATTGTTAATTCTAAAAGTAGCATAATATAAACATTGCCAGTCTTTTGCCATTCTCAGTTCTGCTACGTATCCACTCATTGTTTAAAATTCTGTTTGAGACACAAAATTGTGTTTGGCAAAGTTTTTCCGTTTTGTTTTAATTATGCATACTGTGGTTTTGGCTGTAGAGAGTTGAAATTGTGTTTTGATATCATTGACTTGTAAATTTTGGCAGTATGGACATGGTCTTGGATGATGGCGATTTATTGATGGAAATCTTTCTCCGCCTACCGGTGAAATCTCTGATCAGATTCAAATCAGTCTGCAAGAAGTGGTGCTCTCTCATCTCCTCCGATCACTTGTGCCACCAGTACACCCTCCGCGGCTCCAAACTGCAGCCGTCTCTCATCGTACAGATCCATATGCAGCTAAAGAATCGTATGCAGCTTTTCTACTTGAATCCTACCATCAAAGGTGAAAAGGTGATGATACCTTATAGCCTGGCTGTTCCTGAACATAAAATAATGGATGCATGCAATGGACTGTTGTTGCTGGAATCCATACATCGTGAAAGCAGTCACTTTTCCTACCACGGTCCAAGACATCAGAAGAATACATTTTATGTCTACAATCCAACCACCAGGCGATCAAGAGAGATTAGTCTGACTAACAGTGACGAGTACGGTTATGTTGCAGAGATTAACTTAGCATTCGATCCGTCAAAATCGCCTTATTACAAGATCGTTTGCATTAGGTCCACTAAAGATTCATTTAGAGAATCTTATACTTATCAGATTGATGTTTATGACTCACAGAGTCACACTTGGAATCTCAGTGTGGGGCTATTGAAATATCCTAGAATGTCATACGGAGTACACTGGAATAATGCCATCTACTGGAGCTCGAATGAAGGCTACTGCTACTTTGATATACGTAGGAGTGAGATGAAAACACTGCCCTATCCTCTATTTCCATGTGCATTTACATATGCTTCTCACTACCTCCAAGAATCAAATGGCCATCTCTATCATTTTGACTTATTGGTGGATGAGAAGGATGATTGTGAATCAGTAGTAGTGTGGGAGTTGGGAGGGGATAACCAGTCTGATTGGCTCTTCAAGTACCGTCATCTTATCTCAACTGAAGGGAACTACGCTACTAGTATTGTGAGAATAATGGGGGAATCAGATGGAGACGGGACATGCAGTTTGCTGATCCATTGGGATAAGAAGATGAAGTCTTATAGCTTTCCTGACAAAAGATATGAGGACCTTATTGACTTAACAAGCCAACCATTCTACCAACCAGATGGGGGATTTGATGTCACAGCTTTTAAATTTGGCGAAACTCTAGCTTTGGTTTGATTTTGGTGTTTTGTAGCCTTTGTGCTTATTTGCTCTTCTTCTAGATATGTGTTTTTCTCACACAGAGTGGTACATATATATGTATGACATTGATATCATTTCAATTTCTCTCAGTCCATTGACATGATTTTGAGTTTTAAATTGATAATTACAATCATTTGGGTCCTAAATTGGACCCCTTTTATTTATTTATTTATTATTATTTTTTTTTTCTCTTTCAAACTAGAAAATTTGAGCCTTTTAGTAGAAATTAAGTATCTTAAGTGCACACTTACATGCTGCTGCAGATCAGGTTTGTTCCTCTATTATCCTTTTCGTTTTTGTATTGGGATATAGTGGTACTTATTTATATATATGTTGATGCAGAAAATAATGATTTTTTTGGTATTAGATACTTATAATGATTTTTTGGTAGTTTAAAACGATTTCTAATGTTATTTGTTCAAAAAACTAGTTCAATTTGGAAGATGTTGAATGCGGTGTTCAATTACTATGAATTTTGATTTTCTAGTATTTTAATTTGGGGCCTTTTCAACTTTGTAGAGTCTTGCTTTGAAATTAGATGTTTATAAATAAGCGAATGCTTCACTGAATTTACGAATACTCTTTGGTACTACTTGTGTGTGTTACGCACACAGCTCTTGAAGACATGACATTCTCTTTTAGGGTAACAAGTTGATTTTTGAAATCATTCCAGATCTTATATTTCCGTCTCTTACTCAAAGGAATCTAATTATTATTGAAATTTATTCCAAAGTTAAATTTCTACTATCTAGAATATAGGCCATTTTGGACACGTCGGAAAATTGGATCTCACAGTAAATTTAGAAATAAAAAAAAAAATTGAGTATTAGATTACTATTTTAAAAGATTAGGAGATTTTAAAAAATTCTGAGTACTAGATTATTATTTTAAATACTAATACCAATACATGTATTGAGGAGAGCACGATAGAAACAGATTGTAGTTTGCACGTGTTCTGCTTCGAGCATTATGAGTTTTAATTTGCGTCAATAATTATTTTAAAATTCAACTCCAATAATATTTGGTGCTTATAGAAATAGAAGTATGTTCTTAGTGGGGAAACAAGAGCAACTATCAAGGGGAAGTGGGAAAGGCTAAGAGATTACCCTCTAACCTTCTCCTCATAATTCCACCATTTTGATCTCAGCGGCTTCACAGCGTTTTCAAATTAATTCACAATGCTTTATTTATGTTGCACGACAAATGTTTGATGAAATGTTCGAAGGAAGTATTTTGTCAAATAGGGGCTGGCGTTGTGGGGGATGATGAATTGGTCGAATTGTTAGAAACAATATTAGTTATTAGGAAACAATAAAAATACAATTAGGATATGATGTGAATTTGATTTAATTAGACATCATTTTGTAATCTCTTTTTGCCTATTATGATTTACTACTTCTATAGTCTCCGAATAAGTGTCACATTTTAATAAAATTATTGTCTTCGAATAAATATCATATATCAAAATTTATACAAAAATGAGATCAACCCACCAAATTTACCCATATTTAATATTGAAGTGCTACTAGACTCTCGTACTCCTCAAGAGTAAATCATCCCCTTTTTTCAGGACAATTTTTGATGGCAGATGTCCGTTATTCATAGACGGACAAAGTATGGACTATTCACGATAAGTAAGATTGCTCATGGACTGATTTGTAAAATGCATAACATCTAATAAAGAAAATAAAATGTAGTGATTAAGCTTTTTGAGCTCAAATAATCCAAAACGTGATGTGCCATAACTAAATGTAGTGTTAGATTTAACCCACAAGACAAGTTATTAAAGCTAAAATGTGATTGTGGTGCAGGTATGAATAAAATCAACATATTATACAAACAAACTTGTAGCTAAGAGCTGTCAAATTCAACTCGGCTCGACCTCAACTCAAGCCCAAAATATGGCAATCTAGACTTATGTATTTTATAGACCCGCAACAAATATACCAACTAGCTTGACCCCAAAATGCATAGATTTGATGAGTTCGACCCGAAAATTTCGCTTGCTAACCAACCTGTATTTGAGCAGCGACCCAAAAAGTCATGTTGCCCGAGAACTTGGACATCTCTCTACTTGCAATATAGTACTCCTCACTCATTATGAAAGTGCGAGACTAGGATTTGACCCCCATTCCCCTATACCCCAACTCCAAACAGTTGGATTTCCCAAATACTCGATCACATATTATGAACAGCAGAAGTGATGGTAAATTTGATTAATAAACCAATCAACAAATTCAAGCACATATAACAAGTTGAAAACAGAACAGCTTAGATACTGATTTTGTATAATCCAATAAGATATACAGGATCACACATAAACAAGATTGTTCATTCAGACAAGGTATAATAGAACATGGAGTTTCTCATTAAAGCATAAAGAGAATAAACCCACGGCAACACAGTAAGGAGAATAGAGTTACACATTACAGCAAATTCAGTAGCTGCAAAATACGCAAAACAACAACCCGAAATAAGAAAAGCAAACGCTGCATCAAATAAGAGCTAAACACAATCCAAGCAATTAAGTATCCAGATGTCTTGAACATGGAACATAAATCACAACAATAATATCAAACCAGAGCTAAGCATTCGCCAAATTCATACCACTGCAAATTGAACTCCTTAGCATCCTTCCGATTGAATGGTTGGACAGTCAAATCAACGAGCACCCTACTGCTTTTGTCAAGAAAATTGTAAGCAATTATCTTCCCAGAAATAAGAAACACTAAACAGCACGTCTCTGTGCCATATGATCCCTTAATGAATCTCAATTGTTGAGCAAAGCCTAATCCAGAGGTAGGTTGATGCTGGGAGATTCTTTCGTGGTACTTCAAGAGCCACCAACAACGATCATCACACACCTGCAACTCAAACAACGCGATTGATTGACAGTTGTCATTTGTGACCAATTTAGAATGGTAGAGACTACCATTTGCCTCTTGGAGATAGGTAGGACTAACTGACATCATCATTGTTTGGGGCTGGGACTGCATCAATGGATATTTAGGCAGAGGGAGAATTTTGAATTCATTCTTAGCAATATCATAGTAGCCAATATCATGAGCGATCTCCCAGTAGATCGAGCCATTCCAATATACACCCCCATCAGAGAAGAAAATCATTCTAGGAAACGTAAATGGTCCCAAAGTGAAATTCCAAGTGCAACTCTCTGAGTCATAAACCTCAATCTGATAAGTATGAGACTGATAAGGATTAGTGCCAGCCTTTGTGATTGACCTAATGCAAACAATCTTGTAGTGAGGTGATTTTGAAGGATCAAAAGCTAAGGCAATCATCACAATAGTAGGGTCCTTTTTACTGCAAGTAGTACTAATCTTTCTTGACTGCTTAGTGGCTGGATTGTACATATAGAAACTCTTTTTGGGATTACCAGATTTCACAAGCATCAGACCATTACAAGAACACATGATTATGGGGTTAGGAACGGAGAAACTATAAGGTTGCATCATCAGCTTCTCACCATTCATGATTGGATTGAAGTAAAAAAACTGCGAGTTGGGCATCTTCAGGATAAGAGATGGCTGCAGCTTTGGGTGGCATAGAGTGTGGCGACGGCGGAATTTTTCAGAGGACAAAAATGAGAGCCAACCTTTGCATACCAACTTGAACCGGGCTACGGATTTTGCAGGCAACCATGAAAGAATTTCCGTCACAATATCGTCATTCCATTTGAATGTCAAACTTCCATCACCATAATACCCAACACGAGTTTCAACAGGAACCATCACCTTGGAATTCATGCTGCCAATCAAATACACAAGCAGTACATCAACAAGCATTTCACAGGGTGAATAACGTATAATTATGTGACTTGTATTTCTAATTGAAATCAGACTATTACACCGTTCAAATCCTTTGCCTGATTTTTAACAAATAGTGAAGCCCTACTTATTGCGAAAACATGGATTCCAGCCATTGTTGTGTACATGTAATAAGATGTAAATGGCATTTTATCTTCGATTTCAAATCCATCAAACTCACGTCTAGTGAATATCAATGGTATTAGAAATATGAAATACCATTACGCATGGAAGACTTCGTTTGTCTCTGTCATAAACCTCAATCCATTCAGCTAAATGTATAGAAATTCATAAATCTAATCCAACAAGATTGGTTACTAGAAATAAGATTCTCTGGTTGGAGACATAAAATTATTACTCCATTATTCTCTAGTTAATTTCATCTTGTTATCAGTAATTACTTGCACCCTATTCAACATCTTTGGTTCATCATAAACAAACTTGAACATATGTTTCAGTTTGATAAAGTCGAAAATCAGCTTAAGCTCAATCACAAAATTCATAATCAAACCAACCAGATAAGAACATAATTCTGGAAGATCTGAGAAACACCAAACTCAAAATCCTAATATTCTCATCTCAACTCATTTCTCTTGCACAGAAAACCTAACGCTATATCATTTCGCAACAATTTTATTTTCTCGCGAGATAGTAAATGAATAAGAAAGACGTAGCAAATTTCCACATAGGCATGAATAATAACGTAATAATGCTTGCACAAAAAACAGTGCAACAGAGAACTATATATATATATATATACACACACATATATATAAGCACATGCTTAGCGTAAAAAGTTGCAGTGAATTCTACAAAATTATATGCTCTCGCGTTTCGTATAAAACTCGATAAGAAACTAAAACAAGTAATTTGAGGTGAAATTATACCTGAGAGCGTACGGATCGTCGTCTTCAGTTCCAAATCCCAGCTAGAGTAGAAACCGCAACCCTAATAGCAGTCGTCACCGTCGGATAGTAAAGAGAGTAGTCAGTTTCCAGTAAAACCTTTCGTTTTTGGGTTACAATAGCTGAAACTTTACGCAATTTGGGATTTTATGGAGTATAAGGGGCAAAACAAAACAACTGTGGAGAGAGAGAGGGGCAAAACAATTAGTGGGGGGATTTTATGTTTTAACCTTCGGATAAATCTATTTATCTAGTCCAATCCAACTAAAAGAGAAAAAGATAAGAAGGAGCAGATAATTTCATTCATTAATGATTTTCTTCATATGATTTTCTTTGGTAGCAAGTAAAGTAGTACATCATTTCTGCAAATACTGCTAATTTCTAAAACAGAAACTGAGAAAAGTGGGGGCTGCTGCAGTTTGGGCCTTCCGTATTTTGGGCTTCTTTGTCCATTCTCGCATTGGGCGTTTTTCAAACAGTCCAACAGTCTTTTCGCTCGATTTACCACATTTTCATCATCTCTAAAATATAGTAGTACTACTATTTGATCATTATGGCTATGGAATAAATTTAATAATTATTGAATTTTATTCCAATGTTTTTTACCCCTTGCTACGATATAAATGTTTACTATCTAGAATAGAGTGGCCATTTTGGGCATGCTGGCTAAAAGTTTAAGAAATAGTCGCATTGAAAATTAGATCTCACAGGGTAATATTTGAAAAGAAATTGAAAGATTCGAGTATTGGATTACAATTTTAAAAGATTTGGACAATTTTTAAAAATTCGAGTACTAGCTAGGTTATCGATGCGGCATGCACAGGCTCAGACCGGCTCGAGCCGGCGTGTGCACACCACTCGCTGGACCAAAAAAAATTGTAATTTACGTGTATTACACGCGCCAACGGAAAAAAAATTGATATATATATATATATATCTTTTATTCATTTTTTTACCTTATAAATATACATCTTCTTCCCTCATTTCATCTCACATCCAATTCATTTCTTTCTTAATTTTTCTCAAATTTTCTCTCCAAAAATGTCTTCATCATCGTCAACCTCAATTTCGTCCCTCGAATATTCTTCTCACGGCACCAACGAGGAGGATACGAAGCACCTCCGAGACATCATGTTCACGTGCGTTATTTTGCACAACATGATGATCGAAGACGAGAGAGAGGATGCGGAGAATTGGAGAGACGACACCGATTCTCCATCCACTAGCGGTGTATCCCAGAGGCCCGTCGACTTGAAGATCAACAAAAGCACCATCGGCTTACCAATGATCTCACCGAGCACATTTGGAGTCGATTTGGACCTCTACAAGAGTAGTGGTTTATTTTAATTAATGTATTTTTTTTATTTCAATTAATGTAATGTTTTATATTATTTGTGCTAATGTAATGTTTTATTTTATTTGAATTACTGTAATTTTCAGAATTTAATTAATGGAAAATTTTAATTTTATAATATTAAAGTTAGAGACAGTTTGGAGATACTTGGGATGCAAGGGTAGTGTCTCTAAGTGCTGAAATTGGAGTTAGGTCATCTCCAACCCGTAACACTAAACTCAAACTTATTTTTTAGTATTTGTCACATCAAATAGTAATTTCACTCCAACCCACAAACTCAAACTCAAAAGAATATTCTCTATATATTCCTTCTCATACTACTTTTCATACTTTTACAATAATATCAATATATTTTCCAATATTACACATTAGACCCACAAAAACTTTTCAATCATTAATTATATAAAAAATAAATTTTATTATTATAGATTGATAAAAAAAATACATTAAACATACAATCCCTACACATAAATTCTTTTTTGATCGGGAAAAATAAAAATAGTAGATTAAAAAAAAAATTAGAGTACAAGGGGTATTCCAACCCTTACATCAAGGCCACCTTAGGAGCAAGGATCTATATTTTACATCTCCAAAAATCTCCAAGCAATCTACATCACGCAAGCTCTTGGATCTAACAGCCAATTTGCAATAGAAGCATTAACCAAATTCCGATCCTTTAAAAACACACACAACCACATTCTAATCTTGATTTTGTCCACCACCTTGGTTATCTCAAAAGCACCTCCCTCGAACATCATTCTGTTTCTAATCTTCCAAATGCACCACACCACCTCAATCCAAATAGTAGCGGCCACTTTCGACAATTTCCTTATCCAAAAATATCACAATATTGAAGAAAATGTATGGCGGAATTGTAATGATAAGCCGTATACATTTTCACTGATTCAGGGCATATAAGGATGCCAATAGATATAACATTGCTGAAAGATATAATCAAGATGGTAGATGGCTGAAAGATATAAGCCGTCAACATCTTGCATTGTTCAGGGTTCGGGGAGTTGATCGGTCATACTCCCTCCGTCCACGAAAAAGATGCCTATTTCGTGGACGGTACGGGGTTTAATAAAATTGGTGAGTGGAGTAAGGGTCTCACTTACTATATAATTTTAAATAATGGTTTGTGTGTAGAGTGAGTGGAATGAAGGTCCCACTTGAATTGAGTGGAGGATTAAACTAATGTAAATTGTGTGGGCCAACAATGGCAAAAGTGTGAATAAATCATAAAGTAGAGGGTAAATATTGGAAGAAAACTTACTAAATATAGAACATACATATTTTTCGTGGACAGACGAAAATGGCAAAACAAACATCTTTTTCGTGGACGGAGGGAGTAGTAGATATAACATGGCTGAAAGATATATATAAATGAGTTTGGGTAGCGGGTACCCAGAGGTAATTGCCCAAATCCGATCTAAACTCGTTACATCAGGGTTTGCATGTTTTTACCCAAACCTGTTCCAAAACCATTTAATATTTCTCAAACCCATCTATCAGAGTTTGGGAAGTGTGGGTACCTACGAAAACTCGACCCATCATCGTCTCTAGGCAGAACTAGAAATAATGGAGTGGGGGGCCTAATTTCTTAACATTCTTCTTCTATTTTCAACGATTTTATTAGCATAAATACATTATTTCTCTTCTATTACAAGTAATAGGAAAATGTTAAGATAGGGATATTTTGTGTAAGAGTTTATCCTTTTTTTTAGTTTAGTAAGAGTTTATCCTTAATTAAACTTAAGCATCACAATTACATGATTGAGGCATATATAATCGTGTAATAAACACGATATTAAATACAATTAATCTAATAGCGCAACTCTACACCCCGATCAAACAACAAATCTAATTTCTACCTAATGTATTTAATTTTCAAAATTCATTTTATAACTTTAATTATTTTATATAAGTAGTTTTAAAAATATAAAAAGTTCCGGTGGTTGGGGGGATTGGCCCTGGCCCCAATATACCTCTGTTTCTGCTCTTCCCTTCTTCTCATAATTCCATCATTTTGATCTCAACGGGCATTACATCATTTTAAAATGGGATATTTATAGTTTACAGCTTGAATTTTAACATTTTTCCACATGTAGCTTGTACTTTAAAATCTTTCTAAACAACCCTGTACTTTACGAATTCTAGTAAAAAATATCCGCTCTATTTTTCGGCACCAAAATGCTGAATCATCTCACTAGATACATGAGTTGGCACCACATCACTCAAAACTACATCGTTGTGGTATTAAAAAAATAAAAAAAAAAATCATATTTTTTCCTTCACCGAACACCTCCACTGCATCATCAATCATCTCATTTTGCACATTCCCACCAATTATACCAATCCAAGAAACCACATCTCTCATCTCACTCTCACGGAAAACTCGACCTGCATACCTCAATTCCCCACTCTTGCAATAAAAATAAATCAAGTCGTTCCTCACAACAACATCATCCACAAATCCAACAGAACAAGCAAAAAATCTGATTTTTTTTTCCTTTTTTTTTAATACCAAAACAACGTAGTTTTGAGTGATGTTGTGCTAACTCATATATCCGCTGAGATAATTCAGCATTCTGGTGCCGGAAGATAGAGGCAGGCCTTTTCTTTCGAAGAATTCCTAAAATACAATTTTTTTGGAAGATTTTAAAGTACAAGTCACAAATGAAAAAATGTTAAAAGTTATAAACTATAAATATCCCTTTTTAAATTAATACGCAGTGTTTTTTTACATGCACTAGATGTTGCACGACCACTGTTCGATGAAATGTTCAATTGAAGTAATTTGTCAAATAGGGGCTGGCCTTGGGGTGGTTGATGAATTATATTGCCGTAACTCAAAATGTTGGTATAGTAGATTGCCTCTTCCAGTCTTCTCACTTTGGAGGAATTTCGTTAGAAATAATATTAGTTATTAGTTTTTGCCTTCGTGCGATCTACGACAATAATTTGATTAATAAAAAAATTTCCTTCTGCATATATTGATGATAAGTGTAATACTTTTCACTTTGGGAAATCACCCCACCCACTGCTCTTAATATCACGATAATTTATTGTGGTGAGTCATTTCTCCACTAAAAAAACCAATCTACCAAACATTTTTTAATACTCGTGTTGAACCCAAAATGTAACTCCTTTTGTACACAATATGATTGTTACTTTGTCATGTAAGTTTCTTCACGATATGGTTACCGCTTTAATTTATATTAGTAGGTTCTACATAATACATTATATTTAACTTTATATACTCCACTCATATTTACAGTTAGACCCTCACTCCGCTCACTACAATACCTACTATTCACTAATACTCACCACTTTCTTAAAATCCGTATTGTCCACAATGTGACAACCATATCGCTGACGGATGGAGTACTTCTTTATGGTGATGGACTTATGGAGTAATAATTAAATTATAAACAAATATATAAATAAAAGAAAATAATGTGTTTTTTTAACTATCAATGACGTCCAATTGCTTGAGTAAGTAAATACAAAGTACAAATTAATTAAAAAGACAAAATCATTTGTATTACCATCTACGAGAATTGATATATCAAAATACTTTTTATACATACAAAACTGTGATTTTATTAACTTTCATATACTTATATAGTAGTACTATTTTGAGGTAAGATATAAATTATAAAGTTAAAAATGAAGCAAGAAGATTTTCTTTTTAATTTTCTTAGTATTTACTTTTTTTTTTTGTCACTATTTTAAAAGAAATCATAAATTAAAAGACATTTGCTAAATATGTGCAATCTAAATTTGAAAAATGATCAAACAGTAAATGTAATTTTTGAAACACAAATTTCCTATTTCGTAGTTCATCAAAAGAAATTTTAACAAAGGAAACATCAAATTCTATTTGTATATATAACGTTCAATATATATTGCTTGGATTAGCTTGAAAAACTTTTGATCTTACTTATAAGGGTATATTGCTTATAAATTCACAAACTTTATGTGATTATGGTTTTAAATTCAAATTATTAATTTCAGCCTATAAATTCTTTTTTTTTCTTCTGAAAATGCATCCCAGTCAACACCTTATTGTGGTATTTTTTAACAATATCTATAATGATAATATGGTATCATTTTTTTTTTCTAAATAAAAATTCTCTTTTTTTTAAGCATAAAACTTATCTATATAAACATTACATTTGTGGACACATTACTATTTTCTTTTCTATTTATGCATTAATAATATTTCAATTTTGTTAAATATAGATTATTAGAAAAATGTACAATTTCCGACTTTTATATAGAACTAAATTCCCTAGCTAGTAATGTACAGTAAATTGTTAAAACTAAACATGTAGTTCCTCGATTGGTTAATTAAAGGAAATTCAATTTCTTTTTTATTTCCTTTTTTTTGATTTATGTTAAAGTTTTTTGCTTTGAATGTAGTTAAACATTTTTATACTTGTAATCTAAAATGATTAATAATATCATTAATTATGTATATAACATGATTTAAAATTTTAATAATTATTTTTGTTTGTTTGTTTTTAAATATATAATTAACTTATTATCTTATTCCATGGTTGTTGCTAAAGTAGATGAAAGTTAGACATGCAATTTCGTACGGCTGCTTATAATATTGGGTCGGTCTATGTTTTTTCTATATTATTTTTATGCACGATTATTTAAATAAAATTTGTCATTTGATATTATAATGTAACGTTGGGTAAAATAATTTAAGAAAAAAATGAAATAGTACTCTTTTTCTGTTTAGCAAAACATAAATCAAATAATTCTTCATGTTTTCTTTTCCAGTTTTTCTTTTCTTTTCTTGTGAAGGAATACAAAGTTTATGATTATGGTTGTTAGGATTTATTAATTTAATATTATTCACAATTTTAAAGATTAGTTTTGAGATGATAAAAGTAGTGGCCTGAACACGTTTTGTTGCATATAACTTGTGAAAATTAACTGAAAACAAATATTTCAGTAATCAAGTATCAAATAACCGTATAAATTTTAGTGTTCACATTGAGGCTGAAATTATTGTCCTTGAATTCATCTTTAATTACAAAATTGTCATTAAAATTGATTTCAAATCAATTTGCAATTGATTGAAGATTGAAAATTCTCTTTTTTAATATATAATAGATAGATTAGGAAAATATAAAAATACAATTAGGATATGATGTGAATTTGATTTAAAATAAGAGAAATTTATCTAAAATAGCAATTCTGATATTAGAAAGATAAATAATAGCACTTCGGATAAAAATTTAAAATAATACTCCCTCCATCCATTTTTTTAAAGTCTCATTTACTGTTCGGCACGAAGATTAAGAAAGCTGATACAGGTGAAGTGGGTGGGAGAAAAGGATAATGCTAATGACATTGGATTACTTTTGTTAATTATTGCATTTGAAAAACACCTTTACATGTAAATAAATAGAGTTTCATTCATGACTTGGTTTATTTTTCATAATGTATTTTCAGATGTTTTTTATCGTGATTAAGTAAATTAATATGCCAACACTATTTCATGAAATTAAATATCTCAACAGTTTTCATTAAATTGTTGAATGAATTAAATCTCTTAAGTAAACAAATCGTGTTAAATGAATTAAGGAATTAAATTTGTTAAATCCAATTGGATACATGTTTAAACAACACGCGCACATACATTTCTGTTGGTGCACTTGATGATGGACGGAAAGAGATTTAAATCTTTTATCATGCACAGTCTTATTAATAGAGCTCTTATTAACATGTGCCTAGAATTCATACGAAAATATATGCATTTCTACTTTGTTATTTTATTAAAATCATTTATCCTTAAACACTCTACAATCTTGTTATTGGTTTGTGAAAGCTTAAGGTAAATGCGTGACGAGTTACTAAATTTCTAAGTCCATTCATTGGTGGATGTAGGATTCTAGTCTTAGGGCAATTGCAAGAATGTATGGCAAGATTAGAAGTTAAATGAGGAAAATAATTCAAAATGTTAATTATTATGAATATGAGATGTGTTTATTGGGTTGGGTTTTAAATTGGATTTAATTAAATTGGCTTGGGGGTAATTAAATTGGGTTTTAATTAGCAATATAATTAAGGGTTTAATTGAGTTGGGTTTAGTATTGTGTAGTGGTAAATGGTAGTAAATAAAGAAAAGATGTGAGGGTAAGGGAGTATAAAAAGAAGAGTGAGACTTTAAAAAATGGACACTTCTTTATGAGTAAATGAAACTTTTAAAAATGGACGGAGAGAGTAGCAATTTTGGCCTTTTTTTTGCCTTCCCTTCTTTTCTTTCCCTCATTAAATTCACGTTTTTTACCTAGTGATGTCACATTAAAAAAGTTGTGAATCACATCCAAAATAAAACTATTACAAGTGTATTTCACAATTTTTATTTAGTGATAATATGAATAAAAATTCGTGATCACGTATAAAATGAAACTATTATAATTGCATTCACTCTTTTTATTTAGTGACAACACAAATATAAATCCGTGATCGCGGAGGATAAAAAGTCCAAAAATGCTATTATTATTTTGAATTTTTTTTTTATCATGAGTGCTATATTATTTATCTTTACAATATGAGAAGTGCTATTATAACTATCCGCTTTTAAAATAATATGGCGGTCTTATTACAATTATTATATGACTTATAGATTGAGTCATCCTTACCACAAACTACACCACGAATGTAAATGATGCAATGGACTCTTGTTGCTTGAATGCAAAGTTGAAACGCGCTACAATCCAACCAGTAAACGATATTACAGACATTTTAAAAGAAATAGCTATTGTGTCTATAATCCAATCACTAAACGATCAAGAGATTAGCCTCACATACAGTAAAAAGTACTTGCACCAATTAACTAAAATCGGCTTATTACAAGATCGTTTGCATTAGGTCCATGGAAGATAGAGCGCCAAACATTTTGAATCCAATCATTATGTAGTTACATTTTGAATCCAATCAAATTGTGAGAGATCTTTTTCATGTTCCATGCGTTTGTCCGTGATTAATATAATTCTTTCTTCATAAAAAAATAAATTAATTAACTAATGAATGAAGAATTTTCTTATTATAATTTGATGATTTACTCATTACAAATAATTTAAAAGCAATTAATTAGTAAAAAAAATATAATTAAACCCAGTAGTAAGAATAGTTGTGGTGCGCCCGTTCACATCACACAAAAATTAACCTCATCAACACACACTGGTTTGTGAAGAAGATGATTCAAATCCGTTAAAAAATCATTTACAAAAAAGAAAAAAAGAAATGGAAATTGAACGTGTTAAAATTTCCCATATTGTGGCATGAGCAACGTATATTGGTGAGGCATTCTCCAGTTTTGTGCGGAGAGTTGAAATGTGTACATATAATAATCTTTATAATGGTCGAACTATTTGTATGATATAAATTAGATTCCCTTTATATGCATTATTTTGTACTCTTTTCGACTATTACAATTTACTTCTCCAGTTCCGACTAAGTGTCATATTTAGATAAAAGAGTTATTTTTCCAGTTTCCGAATAAGTGTCATATTTAGATAAAATTATTCTCTGAACTAGTATCATATTTTAAAATTTTATACAAAAATGAGATAAAACTACCGAATTTACCCATATTTAATTTTGAAGTACTACTAGACTCTCATATTCCTCGCAATAACTAGGAGTAGATGAAAGTAAATTATCCCCCTTTTGGGTACATTTTTTGACGGTAGATGTCCGTTATTCACAATCAGTAAGATTGCTCTTGGGCTGAATTTGTAAAATGCATAACATCTAATAAAGAAATGAATGTAGTGATCAGACTTTTGAGTTTAAATAAATCAAAAGGTGATGTGCCATAACTAATGTAGTATTAAATTAAATCCACAAGACAAATTTTAATAGCTAAAACGTGATTTTGGTGCAGGTATGGATTAAACCAACATACTATACAAACATACTTGTAGCTAGAGCTATCAGATTCAACTAGCCTAGACCTCAACTCAAGCCCAAATATGGCAATCTAGACTGTGTATTTTGTAGACCCGCAACAAATAGATCGACTAACTAAGCATAAATTCAGACAAGGTAGAGAGGATGGAGTTACTCATTGAAGCATAAATTCAGAAGCTGCAAAATAAGCAAAAACAAGAACCCAAAAACAAAAAAAAAAAAAAAAAAAAGAAGCAAGGGCCATGTCAAAGACAACTAAACAGACAATGCAACTATGCAAGGCAGTAAGAGAATAGAGTTTTACATAAAAGCATAAGTTGAGTAGCTCCATAATAAGCAAAACAACAACCCAAACTTGGAAAAGTAAAGTCTGCATCAAATAAGAGCTAAACATTATCATAGTACTTAAGTATCCAGATGTCTTGAACATGGAACATAACTCACATCAGTAATATCAAACCAGAGCTAAGCATTCGCCAAATTCATACCACTGCAAATCTAGCTCCTTAGCATCCTTCTGGTTGAATGGTTGGACAGTCAAATCAACAAGCACCCTACTGCTTTTGTCAAGAAAATTGTAAGCAATTATCTTCCCAGATATAAGAAACACTAAACAGCATGTCTCTGTGCCATATGATCCCCTGATGAATCTCACTTGTTGAGCAAAGCCTAATCCAAAGGTAGGTTGATCCTGAGAGATTATTTCATGGTACTTCAAGAGCCACCTACAACGATCATCATACACCTGCAACTCAAACAATGCAACTGATTGACAGCTGTCATTTGTGACTAATTTAGAATGGTACAGATCACCATTTGCCTCTTGGAGATAGGAAGGACTAGCAAACATCATCTTCGTTTGGGACTGCACCGATGGATAATTTGGCAGAGAGAAAGTTTTGAATTCATTCTTAGCAATATCATAGTAGGCAATTTCATGAGCGATATCCCAGTAGATCGAGCCATTCCAATATACACCCCCGTCAGAGAAGAAAATCATTCTATGAAACGTAAATGGTCCCAAAGTGAAATTCCAGGTGCAACTCTCTGAGTCATAAACCTCAATCTGGTAAGTATGCGACTGATAAGGATTAGTGCCAGCCTTTGTGATTGACCTAATGCAAACAATCTTGTAGTGAGGTGATTTTGAAGGATCAAAAGCTAAGGCAATCATCACAATAGTAGGGTCCTTTTTACTGCAAGTCATACTAATCTTTCTTGACTGCTTAGTGGCTGGATTGTACATATAGAAACTCTTTTTGGGATTACCAGATTTCAGAAGCATCAGGCCATTACAAGAACACATGATTATGGGGTTCGGAATGGAGAAACTATAAGGCTGTATCATCAGCTTCTCATCATTCATGATTGGATTGAAGTAAAAAAACTGCGAGTTGGGCATCTTCAGGATAAGAGATGGCTGCAGCTTTGGGCGGCATAGAGTGTGGCGATGGCGGAATTTTTCAGAGGACAAAAATGAGAGCCAACCTTTGCATACCAACTTGAACCGGGCAACAGATTTTGCAGGCAACCGTGGAAGAATTTCCGTCACAATGTCGTCATTCCATTTGAATGTCAAACTTCCATCACCATAATACCCAACACGAGTTTCAACAGGAGCCATCACCTTGGAATTCATGCTGCCAAATCAAGTACACAAGCAGTCCATCAACAAGCTTTACACAGGGTGAATAATGTATAATTATGTGACTTGTAATTATAACAGAAATCAGACTTTTACGGCGTTCAAATCCTTTGCCTGATTCTTAAACAAATAGTGAAGCCCTTCTAATTGTGAAAACACGGACTGCAGCCATTGTTATTGTACAAGTAATAAGATGTAAATGGCATTTCATCTTAATTTGATTTGAAACTCTTGTCTAGTGAATATCAATGGTGTTAGAAAATGAAAAACAATTAAAGTATGGAAGATCTTAATTGTCTCTATGTCATAAACCTCAATCCATTCAGCTAAATGTATAGAACAGTTCATAGACAGACCTAACTCAACAAGATTGGTTACTAGACATATATTGGATTGTCTGTATGACTTAAAACTATTAGTTAATTACATCTTGTTATCATTAATTCAGAACACCCAAATCAGTACCTTTGGTTGATCACAGACAAACTTGAACATACATGTTTCAGCTGAATAAAGTCCAAAATCAGATTAAGCTCAACCACTTGATTCATAATCAAACCAGTTACATAATTCTCGAAGCTCTGAGAAACACCAAACTCAAAATCCTAATATTCTCATCTCAAATCATTTCTCTTGCACAGAAAACCTAATACTACATCATTTCGCACAATTGTTTGTCTCGCTAGATAGTAAATGAACAAGGCGTAGCGAATTTCTACACAGGCATTTTAAATAACGTAATAATGCTTGCAGAACAAACATAGCAACAGGAAAAAAGAAAAAAAAGCATATGCTTAGCGTGGAAAATTGCAGTTAATTCTGTAAGATTATATGCTCTCGCCGTTGTTATTAAACTCGATCAGAAGCTAACACAACATTTCTGAGGTAAAATTATACCTGTGAGCGTTTGGGATCGTCGTCTTCAGATCGAAATCCTAGCTAGAGTAGAAACCGTAACCCTAATAGCACTCGTCACCGTCGGATTGTAAACATCGTAGTCGGTTTGCAAGTAAAATCTTTTTGGTTTTGGAGTTACGGATAGCTGAAAGTTTACGCAATTGGGGATTTTATAGAAGGGGTGACGAGAGGGAGGAGTGAGAGTGGAGTGGGTTAGTAAGTTTTAACCTCTGGCTCTGGATAAATCTATTTATCGTATTTTATCCATTTTATTGCCATTTTCACGACATAAGTCACCGAAAAATCTGCTGGTCATGTTTTTGTGATTTTTAGCTCAACATTGTTAATTGTCCATGCATATTTTAGCCTACAAATCTGAGATTTGGGCTCCGAAAATGGAGCTCAGTTTCAACTTATCCTATATTTAACTATTCCAGTAAATGAATTTAATTTTACTATTTGATGATAAATTGTTTGTGGAATATGTATAGCACTTAATTTTTACATCTTGAAAACAACAAACAAATAATTCAAACGTATATAAGAGTTGGTGTGATCTGAATCAGTTATAGTATTTAATAATATCTGAGAATACATACTCCATCACAACATCATTTCTAAGGGAAATTTTATTTATATATATGGTTTACTTTATTTTAATTCGTACACATGCTAGGAAAAAAAATTCCATTGTTTTTTAGTAGGGGAAATCCCATTGTGAAAAGGCTATGTGAGAATTATAAGTTCCCACCCATAATATAGTTTGACTTATCAAAAATCACCGAGTCGATAAAATCAAAAACTAACAAAGACATACTTTTGATTATAAAAAATAAGAGAAAAATAGTTTAATATTACAAACTTATGTTTGTTGTTGTTTAAGGATTTTCAATTTTTCTCCCTAAATGACAACAAAGCGCCGTTCAAATGAATACGAGTAGCAACTTTCGATGTGATCTAAATGTGAAAGAATTGCAATAACTATGTGGTACTTGTATATACACGATTTGAACCCCCAACCCCTTAATTAGAGGGGAAGCCTCTTATTATTTGAACTGCGCTTTATTATCATTTAGGGAGAAAATTGAAAGTCATTAAACAACAACAAACATAAGTCGTTAGATGTCATGCCCGCCGCCGAAGATTTAAGATTTAGAATAAAAATGTGAAGAATGATTCTTCAAGGCCTTGGCAGCGTCGGCCTAGGTAGAAATAATTTAATTCAATTTTCTTTGTCTATGCCTAAAAATTTAAAATCACCAAAGTCAACTTCACTATTTGTTGTTCTTGGGTTAGCGAAAGTCTAGAAGAAAAAATATAGGACCAATCGTCTTAAAAATACACACTCTTTGGGTCGATTTTTTAATTTGCCCATGAACTTACAAATGAGATTCAACTGCACACTTTTTGCAATATTCCACGAATTCTATTTATTTACGCGGACAACGTAGCAGCACATAAAATGTAACCTCGTATGTATCAATTTAGTTCAAAATGAGAATCGTGAAAATTACTACAAAATGCGTTAAATTTTATAAAATCTGTATGTAAAACCAAACACGACTCAAAGTTGGTATAAAAAACATAGCGAATAAAACAAAACCAGAACAGTCTAGATATATACTAGTATTTTAGATAATCCAATTAGAGATAATAAATAGGAACAACAACACGTGAACAAGATTGTTCATAAAGACAAAGGCAGTATATAAGAATAGAGTTTCTTTCTAAAGCATAAATTCAGTATCTGCAAAATAAGCAAAATAATAACCAAAATAAGAAAACAAAAGTCTGCATCATATAAGAGCTAAACATAATCCTAGTAGTAAAGTAGCAAAAAATCTTGAAGATGGAGCATCATATATTATGTTGATATGAGCTTGATCTCATCACTCAAACCAGAGCTAAACATTCGCCAAATTCGTAGCATTCCAAATCGAACCCCTTATCAGCATGTTGTCGGTAGAATGGTTGGACAGTCAAATCAAGGAGCTCCTTCCTGCTTCAGCTTCTGTCAAGAAAATTGTAAACACATATAAAACACTAAACAGCACGTCTCTGTGCCATATGATCCCTTGATGAATCTCAACAGCTTAAAGCCGAGGTAGGTTGATTTATGGTATGGTACTTGAAGAGCCACCGAGAACGATCACCATCCACCTGCAACTCAAACAAAAGTAACCTTGTGTGACCAATTGAGAATGGTAGAGCTTGGAGATAGGAAGCACCAGTCGACATAATTCCTCGGTGCTCCATTGTTGGATACTTGGGATTGCAGCAGCATCAGGCCATTACAGGAAGTTATGATGGTGGGGTTAGGAAGAGAGAAAGTATAAGGTATGAGCAGCTTCTCACCATTCGTGATTGGATTGAAGTAGAACAAGTGCGAGTTGGGCTTGGGCATCTTTAGGATAAGAGACGGCTGCAGCTTGGGGCGGCATAGAGTGTGGAGATGGCAGAATTCTTGAGAGGACAAGAGTGTGAGCCAACATTTGCATACCGGCTTCAATCTGGCAGGCAACCATGGAAGAATTTCCGTCACAATATCGTCGTTCCAATTGAATCTCAACCTACTTTTATCACCATAATCCCCCATAGGTCGTACTGTTTCACAGTAGCGGACTCAGGATTTTAAAATTGGGGGCACGCAATATTATAATATTTAAAAAATTGGCCGGGGGGTTGCAGGGAGGCTTGGCCCCTGAGAATTTTTTTTTAGCTGTCCAATAATAAAAATGATTTAAAATACCCAAATTAGATAAAATGTATATAAAAAAATATTCATAAATTTCAAAAAGAATTATATTATTCAATAATTACAACTCAAAATTCGAGCCCGAGCCCACGAGTCTTCATTCTCAGGAATTGATCCATGACATCTTCATCAGGAACTTGCATGAACATTTTTTTCTCAATGAAATATTATCAAATTAGATTTAGAACTTTAAATATTATTAAATTATTAAAATATTATTATAAGAATATTATATATATATATAGTAAAACAATTTTTTTTGGGGTACAGCCGTACCCCATTGTCCCCAGCTCGGTCTGCCACTGCTGTTTCAGCGGGAACCTTGGCCTTGGGATTCATGCTGCCAAATTAAATACGTATGCAGTCAATCAAGAAGCTTTACGTTGGGCGACTAATGTGGCTTGTGTTAACTTCTAATAAAAATCAGACTTTTTACACCGTTAAAATCCTAAACCAAAACACTTGAGCAAATAAATAAC
The DNA here is from genome assembly GCA_029490685.1 of Schizonepeta tenuifolia. Lineage (NCBI taxonomy): Eukaryota > Viridiplantae > Streptophyta > Magnoliopsida > Lamiales > Lamiaceae > Schizonepeta > Schizonepeta tenuifolia. The sequence continues at coordinate 675,387 of JANLIY010000016.1, forward strand.
TATGAAGCCCTAATAATTGTGAAAATATGGATTAAATAACCATTATACGAGCAATAAGATGTAAATGGCGTTTCATATTTGATTTCAAATCCATCAAACTCACGTCTAGTGAATATCAATGGTGTTTAAAGCATGAAATACCATTAAGAATAGAAGATCTTGTTTGTTTCTATGTCATAAACCTCAATCCATTGAGCCAAAGTTCATAAACCTAATCCAACAAGATTGGTTACTATAAATTAATAAGATTTTCTGTTTAATTATATATAAACAAATATAAACATACGTTTCAGCTTAATAAAATCCAAAATCTGCTTAAGCTCAACCACTTGATTCATAATCAAACCCAGTTAAAACAGAATTCTCAAAGCTCTGAGAAATACCAAACTCAAAACCCCTAATATTTAATACATCATTTCGCAACAACTTTATGCAGTCGTAAGATAGTAAGTGAAGAAGGGATAGCAAATTTCCACATACGCATTTAAGTAACGTAAACGTAATAATGCTTGCAGGAAAACAGTGCAACAGAAAAAAAAAAGAAAAAAGAAAAAAGAAAAAAAAAATGAAATTTAAGCTTCTTCTGCTTAGCGTAAGAATGCAGTTAATTCTGTAAAATTATATGCTAGTGCGATCGCATTGCGATCAGAAACTAAAACAAGTTTTTTGAGGTAAAATTATACCTGTGAGCGTTGGGAGATCGTCTTCAGTTTCAAATCTAACACCACTCATCACCATCTGATTGTAAACATAGTGGCAAGTTTGCAAGTTAATCTTTGCTTTTGGGGTTGCGATAACTGAGGTGGGATTTTATAGAAGGCAACACAACTGTGTCGAGAACGTGCGAGAGAGAGAGAGAGAGAGAGAGAGAGAGAGAGAGAGAGAGAGAGAGTGGGAGAGTGGATTGAAGGGGCAGGACATTTTAACCGATAGAAACAGTTAGCCATTTTTCCGAAAATTGAGAATTGGACTCCTAAAAGTGGAGCACTTATTCATTGTTTAGCATTACTGTATTATTAAACTAGTAAGTAACCCGTCGAGACTAGACGGGAAATAATTTTATATTTTCATTTAAATAATATATTTTAAAAATAACTTTTTTCGTAAATAATACTATTTTATTTCACTAATGAGAGCAAGAGAAGAGATACAAACATTTTGTAAACGACAAAAACTAACCACACCATTATAACTTTGAAAAAACTTGTTTTTCTCGCTCAACACTTCCCCTTCACTATCTCTAGAATTTTTTTCCAGAGATTGACTTATATTTAAAAATAGTTTTATATTTTATTTAGAAATTGTTATGTTGTTTGCGTTAATTATAAATCAAACTTAGTAAATTAATTATATTTCACGTATCAAAATTTATAATTATGAATGACAATAAATCAAATACTTATTCATCGTGTATTTTTCAAATCTAAATTTGTTTAGAATTTTTTTACATCTCGATTAAAATAGTGACTTTATTGTATATACTCGTCGCAAACCTGTTGGGTAATAATACTCGATAAAAATCTGAACACTACAAAGTAAGTATTAACTGAAATAGCAAAAAATTTTCTTTTTATGTCTATTTGAATCGTTTCGTTGGTTTGAATCGTCTCGTTGATTTATGGTAAATTGATATCTCTAATCTTAGCCAAAGGCCGATAAAAATATATTTACATTTTTAGGATTGTTTTTTTTTCTTTATTTAGTTATTTATTCATACATTAGATTTAATGTGATATGAGTAGTATTTTTAGCAGGCACTAATCGAAGAGTTTAGGAAAATATGAATGAAAGACACATAGAATTTCATGTCGATATGTTGATTAGATATATTTATTTAGTTTTCGTAGAGATTTTTGGTTACAAAATTTCTATTAGCCTCTTAAATGCTAATTTGTTTGTGTTGCTCTAAATTTAATTATGGTCGCTATTTGTAGACAAACTTAAAAACTAATTTATATTTTTTCATAATTATTAAACAAATAATTAAGAATGAAAATGAGTTATATAATTTGTATTTAAAAATTGAGGATATGTATCGATTAAGAATTGAGACATAGTATATAATATTAAAATTATAAATTAATAATACACAAAGCTTTAAAAAAGTATGAAGAATAAGATATAAAGATATATAATAATAGATATACATGTGAGACATGAGAAATTATTATATGAATATAATAAGTAATATATGTGTATTATTATGAATTAATAATGCCAAAATTACCGGAATAAAGGAAAATTTGAATGGAGCACCGTGGAGGGAGCACCACTTATTTTCCTATTATTAATAAGACTAGTAAGTAGCCCGTCGAGACTCGACGGGAAATAATTTTAATTTTTATTTATATAATATATTTTAAAAGTATTTTTTTTGTAAATAATACTATTTTATTTCACCAATGAGAGCAAGGAAAGAAATACAAATATCTTGTAAACGACAAAAACCAATCACATCATTATAACTTTGATAAAAACTTATTTTTCTCTCTCAACACTTCCCCCTCACTCTCTCTACAATTTTTCTCAAGAGACTGACTTATATTTAAATATAGTTTTATATTTTATTTAGAAATTTTTATGTTGTTTATGTTAATTATAAATCAAACTTAGTAAATTAATTATATTTCAAGTATCAAAATTTATAATTATGAATGACAATAAACCAGATACTTATTCATCATGTATTTTTCAAATCTAAATTTGTTTAGATTTTTTTTACATCTCGATTAAAATACTGATTTTATTGTATATACTCGTCGCATATAATTTGTATTTAAAAATTGAGGATATATATGTATCTATTAAGAATTGAGACATAGTATATAATATTAATATTCTGAATTAATAATACACAAAACTTTAAAAAATGTAAAGAGTAAGATATAAAGATATAATAATAATAATAGATATACATGTGAAACATGAGAAATTATTATAATAAATAATATATGTGTATTATTATGAATTAATAATGCCAAAATTATCAGAATCAAGGAAAACTGAAACGGAGCACCGTGGATGGAGCACCGTTTATTTTCTATTATTAATAAGATTCATTTATCGTGCTTGTACTGTGACAATATATTCATATTTGTTGGTTTTCAGCAAAAAAAAAAAAAATCAAAACTATAAATAAAGAGTTTGCCTCGAATTGAGCTCATTGTTAAAAAGTTTCTTAAACAAAATTCATAAGACAAGTCAGTAAAGTTTTAAGTTATGAAATATATGACCACTTTCTAGTTTTTCTATGCATGCAAAATTTCACAAGTCTTCGAAAAGTTGAATTTAGTATAAATATTTTCCTCAATCGATTTGGAAACAAGTTCTTACTTTATTTAGTGAATTGGGATAGAAATTCGTGTACCAAAAGGCTCTTGCATGTAAATATAAAAATACCAATGACAATTAGCATTGATTCTGTATGGGAGGAGCATCTCCAACAAATTCTTAAAATTTTGCTCCTATATTTATTTTTTAGGCTTCTCTCATATACTATTTCAACCATATTTTCTGTTAATTATTTTATAGATACTACAAAAAAAATGGTTATAGACGACGGCGAATATAACAAAAACTCTCCATCGTCTATAGCTTCGTAGTCTATTAAAGGTGGTTATAGACGACGGGTCTATAGGTCTTATAGACAACGTGAAATGAAGTTATAAACGACGGCCGGGGATTCCCTGTTGTCTATAATACTAATAAACAACGGTATTTTTATTATAGACGACGAAGATTCCCCGATGTCTATAATACTAATAAACAACAGTATTTTTATTTTAGACGACGGATACCGTTGTCTATACTAACTGCAAAAATTAAAAAAAATTAAAAAGCCTACAGAATCTATCCATTTATTATATAAACGAAAACGACTTTTCTTTAAAAAAATTCTATGTGGCAACCCCTCATATTCCTCCATTCTTATTTATCTAAATTGTCAAATTTTCTAAATTTAAAATCAATATTTATCACATTTGTATTCTATATATTATATATGATTATGGAAACAAAATCTTAACATGATCAAATCTTCAAAATCAATATCTATCAAATTTTAATATTATATATATGGAAAGAAAATTCTAAAATTCCATCTCAATTATTGTCCTGCATATATAGTAGTACGTATCAATTTTCTAATGATATATTATTATTATTATTATTATTATTATTATTATTATTATTATTATTATTATTATTATTCTATCCCACATCGTTATTCTAATGAAACTCCACCTATTTGAAAGACCTATAAATACTTAGATTAAATGTGTACTATCCATCAAACAATTACTATGTACCACAATTTAATTTGATCAATTAATTAGTTGGCCGAATAAATAGTTATATTTTTATTATTTCATTAAAATTGGACAATATCTATGTAGAAGTTCTAAAAAATTAGGCATTTTCCCTCACTGCACATTAACGGGGAACATGTTAAGTTGTGTACCCACGATGGGTAAGAGAGCGATTATCTATTTACTAAAATCTAATTAATAAAACCTAAATCGAAATTAACAATAATAGCCTTAAGATACTAAAAAAAACTGAAACCCAATTCACATTCTCACATGACTAACCATATTTCCAACACAGTATCTTGGCAAAAGCTCAAAAAATCACGAAATCCACAAATCAAAAGTTGGAAGATTTTAATAATTGAAATGTTGAAAATTCAATGTACATTGTCTCTCTCCTATGTGGCACCGACTGGTATTGATATACTTATTTTAGAAAGGAACACAAATGACAATTTTGTAATCGAGTTTGAAACACGTACGATATAAATTTCAAACAGGTTTGAATAATCTAAAACACACCGTTTTGAATTGTATGATTAATCATGTCCATTGGGAAACATCTACTGTGTAGGAAAATCGGCAGTAAAATTACTAATGATTTGTCAACGAGCCAGTTCTAACCAAGAATTGTGCGCGTTGAGGGGCCAATTCTGTACTGGCATGGCAACTTTATATATATATAATTTTGAACTCATCAAATTAAGGATATTTAGGGTCAACTTTTATCTTATATCATTAGCTAAATTATTTTTCTAATCTCAATCACTCCACATAAAGTTTTGTAAAAGAGCAAAACTACCAAGTGCATAGTGAAACCAATATTTGAAGTTCTATTCTCAGTTGTCGGAGGGAGTAACTGATAAACATGGATTTTCTCATCTTTATAAGTTTAATTAATGTCAATTTATATTGGAAAATCATGTTTGTAATGAGTTTTGTGCTTAAGTATTGTTAATTTGTGAAATATGATGCTCGTTCGTACTTTGTTTGATTTTGCAGAAATTTAGAGTTAATCTTATGAAAATTGAACATGATAGGATGAAAGTACAGTTCGATAGGAGTTCGTAGGTGAAAACGGATCCAAAATCGGAGTTATAACGAAAGAGAACGGGCCTAAACAAAAACGTTGCGCGTTGGCCCAACACACACGCGGACAGCACGCGAATTTTCTAAATTTATCCTATTTTTGGTTATTTTCTTCGATTTTGGTTATTTCCTACTCCTACTAGGATACAACCTTGTACTCCCCATACCTATATATATGTCCTGCAAAACACATCTAGACACCCCCTCTCTTATTATTATTCTTAGTTTTAATTTTCTTTTAACTTTGTCATGGAGTTTTGAAGACTTGTTCAAGAGTTCAAGACGAGATTTGTTTCGATTACGGTTTTTCTATTTTAATGTTTATGAATTCCTTTCCTGTTGATTTTGTGTTTGTTTTAATTATGAGTAGTTAAGTCTTTTATATCCTAGTGTTAGAGAGTAAATGGTTAATTAATCTTTGATTCTTAATCAATTAATCAATTTATGTCCCTATCTTCTTTTCTATATTCTTGATTTGTCTTGCATGCTTGATTGATTGACCACCAATTGTGCATATTAGTTGTGTTAATCCAACAGTCGAGAGATGAGGGTTAATGCATGAACTGGAATATAGGACACGCATTGCGAAATCACCGAGAGGGAAAGGCTTTGTGTGAGGGCATTAATCTTAGGATCTCTTTGGAGTTACTTGCTTATGATGTTTGTCAGAGATGAAAATCCTAGTGAGTAATCCACGGTTAAGTATTACGAGAGTATTCTTTAACTAATTTTGTGATTGTCTTAAGAAGAGTTGAGTCCCTTGTTAATTGGTTAATTGGTAAGAGTCTAAGTTTGATTATCCATTGAAATCGAATCCTTAGGATATCTTTATTATATTTGAATCTTTAATTGCTTTTGTTTGCTTTTTGTTTGTTCTTTGTTTTCTTAATTAGTTTAAAACCCACAAATTAAAGTTCGGAGTCTAAATAGAGGATGATGGTTGAAAGTAGTACTTGTTAGGTTGTTACAGTCTCTGTGGAATACGACCTTGCTTCCCTGTACACAATTACACCCGTGCACTTGTGGCGTGTGAAGAAAATAACGAACAAGTTTTTGGCGCCGTTGCCGAGGACTGTTTTAATTTTAGCAATATTACGAATATATTGTTGAGACTAATTTAGATATATATTATATTATTATACTAATTTTTAATTTTTCTCGTTGTGATTTACAGGTAGTGCATGCAAATGAGGTCACAAGGATTACCTTTGGAGTCTTTAAATCCGGAGATTCAAGCTACTTGTCATCGCAACAACACGATAAGAAGAGCACGAGATCAAAACATGGGGGATCAACAACAAAATCCACCAGTTGATCTGGTGATCAGAGCTATGCAAAAACAGATTCAACAACTTATTGCCGCACAAACGGCCAGATAAGAAACTCCAATCAAGGCTGAATTTCAACCTGTAGTGCAGCAGAGAGGAATTTTCAGTCCAACTATTAATGCCAACACGTTTGAGCTTAATGCGTCGCTTATTGCTATGGTGCAGAACAATCAATTTGGAGGAAGACCGGCTGAAGATCCTTATGCACATTTGAGTCAGTTTCTGGAGGTGTGCGAGACTGTCAAAATGAATGGGGTTCCACATGATGCAATCAAGTTACGCCTCTTCTCATTCTCTGTACGAGATGAGGCTAAACTTTGGTTCCATGCTTTAGATCCGACTGCAGTTATAACTTGGAATGATTTCGTGGAGATTTTCCCCTACAAATACTTCCCTCCAAGCAAGACGATGAAGCTGAGGTAAGAGATTCAACAATTCCATCAATTTGATGGAGAGACGTTCTATGAGGCTTGGGAGAGGTTCAAGGGGATGCTGCGAAAGTGTCCTAATCATGGGATTTCTGCCAGTGAGAAGGTGTTGATTTTCTATAATGGGTGCACTGGAGAGGTCAAGAATCTATTGAATGCTGCCGGTCAAGGAGATATTCTGGAGCGTGGATGTGCAGCTGCAACAGACATCATTGAGAAGTTAGCGGCGAACAATCATCAATGGCCGGATTCGAGGAGTGCACCAAAGAAAGTGGCGATTCTAACAAATGATGATCCCATAGCCAAGTTGATAGCTCAAGTGTCGAACTTGGCGACCAAGATTGAAGACATGATGAGTCATAGGCATGGACCATCTCAAAGGGAAGCAGTGGATGTTGAAGATGTGGATTATGTCAACCGCAGAGGCTATGAGAATTACAAGCAACCGTATGGATACCTTTCTGGAGCAGCTTATGGGACATCGTAAAGGCCTCAAAATCAATACCAAGGTAATAGGACCAATCCTAACCTTTCTTATGCGAATCCCAATAATGCATTGCTACCACAGCGTGGATTTGTTGTTTCAAATGGTGAAATTATAGAGGAGAAGAAACCACAGCTTTGAAGAGATACTTGCTAAGTTCATGCAAGCAAGTGAGGTTAGCAAGAAGGATATGGAGACACGAATGTCGATTTTGGAGAAACAAATGGGTCACATTGCTAACACCTTGATGAGCTAACATCAACAAGGGAAATTTCCTAGCAATACGGTGGTTAATCCAAAGGAGCAATGCATGGCCATCACGCTTAGGAGTGGGACTTCATATGAAGAGCCGGAGATTCTAATTGAAGAAGCCAAGAGTGAAAGTTCTAAAGATACTCTCGGTGGAAAAAGAGAATTAAAGTCAAAAGAATGAGGTAACACAAAAATCACCTCCTTATCGCCCCCCTCCTCCTATCGTCCTGCTATGCCGTTTCCCCAATGCCACAAAAAGGAGAGCATGAAGGAACAATTCTCCAAGTTTCTTGAGATATTTTGGAAGATCCACATCAACATTCCACTCGTGGAGGCATTGCAACAAATGCCTAATTGTGCCAAATTCTTGAAAGATGTGTTTTTGAAGAAGAAGAAGTTGAAGGATTTTGATACGGTCTATCTTAATAAGGAGTGTAGTGCCATCTTGCAAAGAAAGTTGCCGGCTAAGTTGAAAGATCCTGAAAGCTTCCATATTCCTTGTGCTATTGGTGGACTTCAAATTGAAAAGGTGCTATGTGATTTGGGAGCTAGCATCAATCTTATGCCATTGTCTTTGTTCAACAAATTGGGAATTGGAACTCTTAAGCCCACCAATATTGTGTTTCAAATGGCGGACCGTTCGATTGCTTATCCAAGGGGGATTGTTGAAGATATTTTGGTCAAAGTGGGTAAGTTTATTTTTCCTTGTGATTTTGTGGTGTTGGATATAGATGAAGATGAGAAGATTCCTTTAATTTTTGGACGCCCGTTTTTGGCGACGGGAAGAGCTTTAATTGATGTGAAAAATGGAGAGCTTACCCTTCGAGTCAATGATGAGATGCAAACTTTCTCCATTTATCAAACTTTGAAGATCTATAAAGATGACGGTTCCAAATGTTTTGAAGGACATAAAGTTGTGGATTCGGATCCTCTCATTGATAAGGGCTATCAACACAAAACGAAGGAATCTTTGTGATGGTCCCGATACGAGTTCTGGTGTATGGGGGGGGGGGGGGAGGGAGGGGAATACACCAGTTAGGAATTTTAAAAACAACCCCCTGAAAATATCACAACCGAGTAAAAAGACTCAATTGGAATCACAACTGAGTAAGAACACTCAGATGTGAGAGTGGTGTTGTGCGGAATGTGGTGGAAATAACAACTCGTAAAATATAACTCACGCTCAGATATGCAAGGTCGGTCAATAACCAAATCAGTTGAGAATGTAAGAATGCAGTTTGAGTGCTGGTTAGTTGGTCAGTTGGATATGCAATAAATAACTGAATAATAAACACAAACACACAAAGATTTACGTGGTTTGGAGAGAACTCCTACGTCCACGGGGAGTTATGAGTCCACACAACTCAGTCCAAGTTCTTCTGGACAAAAACCACAAAGCTTACGCGGGCTTTGCAACCGTTAAGATAAGTTTACGGGTACTTATCAACCTTACAGATAAGTTTACGGGTACTTATCAACCTATCTACTCAATTACGGGAAGAGTAGGGTCCTAACAATCCTTTTGAGGGGATGTGTGAAAGAGTGGGTTTCCAACTAATAGCTCGAACAAGAAGTGAGCTAGGATCTAATCTATGAACTCTCAGCTAGTGATGTTCTCAGGATAGATCAAAAACACAAAGACAGAATCTAACACTCTATGAACTCTCAACTAGTGATGTTCTTAGAGATTGAATTCAGTTTAGCTCGTTTGCGATATGAACTCTCAACTGGTGATGTTCGCTCGTCTATGTCTTGTCTGTCTTCTTCTGTTCTCGTTGATCTTGGTGAATGAATGAAGGCCTCTATTTATAGGCGGAGAGAATCAACTAGCCGTTGGAAGAGCCGTTGATCTCTGTTCTTGTGAAAGCGATGGCTTGTCTCTCATCTCTGCAGACTTTCCGGATTTTGCAACTGTGAACTTCTGCTTTCCATCTGAGACAGCCTTGTGTTGGGCCAAATGAGGTAATGACAGATAGTCAAACCTTCACGTGACTTCCTTTTTGAAATTCAAATCTTCAACCTTTGACTTCCAACCTTGTTTAGTTGGTTGAGAAGTTTTGGTCTTCATTTGAGTGGTCTTCAGCTGATGTTCCATCTGATCGATATCTTCATCTGACCTTCTGTCTGAATGGGAACAGTTGAACTCTCAGCTGTCTTGAACTTCATGTTGTCAATCTTATCAGTTCGAGTCCTTCAACTGATGTTCTGTATCTTGAACGCTCAGTTGTCTTTCTTGTATCTGATGTTCTATCTCTTGAACGCTCAGTTGTCTTTTTTGAACTGATGTTCTCTTACATCTTCTCCCTTGAACGCTCAGTTGTCATTCTTACAACTGATGTTCTATCCAAGTGAAGCCTTGTTGCCGTCTTTAGCTGGAGACCTGTAAAGATAAAATCTTAACATTGCTCAAACAACGAGCCTAACTACTAACATTAGGATCTGGCAACATCTACTCGGTTGGGGTCAGTTGGTTTTGGAATCAATCAAAACTTTAATAAATTTCCCAACACTTTGCTTAGGTGTTCATTCCACAAAATCCATGGTCGGCCGGTGACATATCATCCTCCTTGATGAGTTGTGATTATGAGGCTACGTTGAGCTAACGACGTTAAACTAAGCGCTAGTTGGGAGGCAACCCAACGAGGTTAGTTTTTAATTTTGTTTTTATTTCCTTTTCCTTTTCCTTTTCATTGTTTATTTTTGTTTTGTAGGTAAAAAAAAGGAGAAAAAAATGAAAAAAAAATAGGCGAGAGAGCGGGGGAACGAGATAGTTCTTTGCGTTGCTTTTCCCCGTATTGATTCGGTGAGTTTGTTCCAATCAACCTCTGCTTCTACTTACAAACTTATTCTTCCTTGTTGTTGAATAAGTTTGGGGGGATGGAGAAGGCGGTTGATTGCTTTCTATTTTTATTTGCTTTCTTAGTTGATTAATTTTGTTGCTAGTTATGTGTTTTAGTTTAGTTAATTGTTTTTGAGTTTTTATTAAAAAAATAAATAAATAAACATGTTTTTGGGTGAATGAGTGACTTGGCTAATGATGAAATTGTTGGTTTGGATTTAAATTGATAAGTGTGAGAATGTCATGAAGGATTGAACATGAATTGATGGATTAATTGTTTTAGCCTCTTTAACTCAAAAATAGCCTATGTGAGATTTGAGCCTTGACTATTATATTTTCATAGTCTATTTTATTCTTGTGTGATTTGTCAAGCATGCATGTTAATCTCTAGAACTTGCCATGAATCTTCCTCAAGATTGTGTTAGTGTTTTAAGAATTAGGAGATGATTTAAGGCCATCCTTGTTAGCGAATTTTTCTCTCTTTGTTGTCCAAATTGATAATTTATCCTAGTTTGCCACTTTGAGCTTTTGAGCCTTTTTTTTTGATAAACTTTATGGTGAATTGGGGTAGATCTCTCTAGGGAATTGGTTGTGCTTAAAAGAAGAATGCAAGGAAGGAATAAGCACCTATATTTTAAAAGTTCAAGTTGAAATTAGTCCTTATAAGCTCATGAAAGTAGAAAAGTTATAGTTTGAAAAATAAAAAGAAAGAAAAAAAAGAGAGAAAAAATAAGAGCATAAAAGGGTGATTGATTGATAATTTGGTGCTAGTAAAGTTTGTGGTGTTATGATTGAAAAGTTAAAGAAGGGTAGAAGTGTCTGTTAAGATGAAGGGGCTTGTGATGATTTTGAAAGTTGGGTTTTTGTTTGATTTGAGTCACTTAGCTTAAATTTCTCTACCTTACCAAAGAGCCAACATTACAACCAAAATGAAGCCCTTTTTGATCCTAGTTTGAAGCATACATGTGAACGATGGCGAGGTTAGATAATTGGCTAGCATATGGTAGATTGCATGTTGTGTTTTGACTTGAGCGTATATACTTCCTATATCATACACTTGAGTGTTGAGAGTTCACTTTAATACTTCCCATGCCGTGAGGAGTTTAAATGAGCTAGAATGATTGGTTTGTTCGTGTGTGTTTGATCTTGATTGGTTTTTGCATGAGTCATATTTTTGAAAATTTCTGAAGCCAATTGAGTCATTATTTCGCTTAAAATCCATGTTTGTTTTGTTTCTTTTCTTTTGGTGTTGTTTGGTGTTCTTTTCTCCCCACACCTATATATATATGTCCTCCAAAACACATCTAGACACCCCCTTTCTTATTATTATTCTTAGTTTTAATTTTCTTTTAGCTTTGTCTTGGAGTTTTGAAGACTTGTTCAAGAGTTCAAGACGAGATTTGTTTCGATTACGGTTTTTCTATTTTAATGTTTATGAATTCCTTTCCTTTTGATTTTGTGTTTGTTTTAATTATGAGTAGTTAAGTCTTTTATATCCTAGGGTTAGAGAGTAGATGGATAATTAATCTTTGATTCTTAATCAATTAACCAATTTATGTCCCTATCTTCTTTTCTATATTCTTGATTTGTCTTGCATGCTTGATTGATTGGCCACCAATTGTGCATATTAGTTGTGTTAATCCAACAGTCGAGAGATGAGGGTTAATGCATGAACTGGAATATAGGACACGCATTGCGAAATTACCGAGAGGGAAAGGCTTTGTGTGAGGGCATTAATCTTAGGATCTTTTTGGAGTTACTTGCTTATGATGTTTGTCAGAGATGAAAACCCTAGTGAGTAATCCACGGTTAATTAGTACGAGAGTATGCTTTAACTAATTTTGTGATTGTCTTAAGAAGAGTTGAGTCCATTTTTAATTGGTTAATTGGTAAGAGTCTAAGTTTGATTATCCATTGAAATCGAAGTCTTAGGATATCTTTATTATATTTGAATCTTTAATTACTTTTGTTTGCTTTTTGTTTGTTCTTTGTTTTCTTAATTAGTTTAAAACCCACAAATTAAAGTTCGGAGTCTAAATAGAGGATGATGGTTGAAAGTAGTACTTGTTAGGTTGTTACAGTCTCTGTGAAATACGACCTTGCTTCCCTGTACACAATTACACCCGTGCACTTGCGGCGTGTGAAGAAAATAAAGAACAGTAACTCTTTAATTGATTGTAAATTCGAACCACGAACCTATCTAAGGTATATCTTTCTAGATTAGATTATCAATTGGACGATAATCTATCAAATCTTAAAACACAAAACTCACGCACTTCTTAATTATCTTCAATATTAATTAAAATATTGTTCAAGTCATTAACCTTGGGTCTATATAAATTCTAAACGAGTTTATTAAATATGCAATTTTAAATTTATAGTTGAAATTTAATTTTTTATCTTTTACTATTATATAATAACAAAATCAGTATTGAGCCAACGGATCGGTTCCGACCAGGAACGGTCGGAACCGTGGGTAGACGGGATTATTGCGAAATGGTGGTTCAACTTATTTTTTTCTAAATTAATGTGCGACAAGGAGTATTTGCAATGAAAATGATCCATCATAATTTTCATACAAAATCGATGTGGGACAATCTCTTTGAGAGACAATTAGATGTTTGCCTACATCGATTTTGGAGAGGAATACAGCTTCGAAAATTATTGAAAGGAATGAAAATAGATTAGATTTGAATTTTTAACAGAATATCTCACCAATTTAGTAGATTGCATAATCGGATGATTTAACCCTAAAATAATTTACAAATAATATTTTTCTTAGTCTATCTCATATTACTATCTAATTTTATTAATTTAATTAAATATAATTTTCCGTCAATTTTCAACGGGTTTTATGCTAGTGAGATGATGTCAAAAGAATCTACAACAATTCTTATATGTAAATAATTTTTTAGAGTCAAATAGTATGATTTTGTCCCACGTCGATTTTGAGAAGAAATTAATAGAGATTTGAAAGTAATTAATAAAAGGCAAAAATGCATGAAAAACACTAACCTTTACTCACATTTTGGTTTAAAACCAAACTTTTTAAAATTCTCAAATAAAACCACGACTTTGCAATTTGACGCGATTAACTCCTCCGGTCGATTTTACCCACAAGAACGACATCGTTTCATGCCCTAAACGACATCGTTTCATGCAACATATTGGGAGAAAATCGACCTTTAGGAGTTAATCGCATCAAATTGCAAAGTCGTGGTTTTTTTTGAGAATTTCAAAAAGTTTGGTTTTAAACCAGAATGTGAGTAAAGGTCAGAGATTTTTATGCATTTTTGCCTTAATAAAAATGGGGTGAATTAGATTTGATTTTTTTACCAGATTTATATGTAAATAATTTTTCTTTGAAAAACTTTAAAAATTTTAATAAACAATATCTTTCTTATGTTATTCCATATTAAATTTTTATTCATTTTATCAGATAATGATTTTCCGTCGATTTTCGATGGGCTATACACTAGTTTATAATAAGCTGACATTTTATTATAAAATAATGAACAACATATTCATTACACTTAAAAATCAGTTTGCAACAAGTGACTAATAATACCAACTACTAAAATACAATATTGCCAACACAAATTTTGAACATAGTGTAAATTTCCTCCACTTCAACTCTTCTTCCTCCCACACCTTCTTCTCCATATATCAGCTAACATTTTAAGTTGATATAAATCCTTTGGCATGTTGGCTCTCCATTTCCAGAGCAACCAATATTTTTTGTCGGTGGTTCGATTTCTCTTTGTTGCAAGAGCTGCACAAACATCACCAACAACATAAGATCTAGGAAACAAACTTACATATGAGTTCGTGAGTTAAACTAAAATCATATGTTCCCAGTATAATAAACATACCGTATGCATCATATAAACAATAACCCATGAACTCGTTAGCAGCAAGGAAGAAGCTCTACTCTAACCACCCTTTATTAATGAAAAGGGTCACTTTTCAAGAAAAAGATTAGGGAAATGACATACTCTATCGCGCCACCATGAACCCCAATTGAGTAAAGTTATTTAGGAACTTGCCCTTCCAATAAGTTGTTGTTCAGTAAACTGCGTAGCAGCAAAATGATTTGCTAAGATTTTACTAGAAGTTCACCAGATATAGCTTCATGCTCGTACATAATGTGCATGAATGTAAGATTGATCTTGAAATACAAGTGCAAATTCCTAAATTTCTATTCTTGAATAGAAAAGAATTCTAATGAATTAAAGAAACATATCTCAAGGGCTAGATGTAGATCGTTATATTTCCATTTCCCTCTTTATATGCATCGATTGGAAGTTTCTAGAATTAATTCACAAACAATTATCACTACAAAAAATAGGGAAATTATCGAGAGAAAATACCGTCGGGTATTTCACCGCATGCCGTCGGTAATTTGATTACCGACGACATTACTGACGGCATCAAACTGATGTTAATCTTGTCGTCGGTGATGACAATACCGACGATGTTGACGACCGTTGGCAATTACTGACGGCGATGCCGTCGGTAACTGTGATCGATAATCCGAGGTGGAATCACCGGTATATTTCCAGCGAAAATAGCCGTCAGTAATTACCGAAAGGGTGTGTGTCGTAGGTGATTTCATCGGTTTCCTAAGAGGGATCACCGACGGTAACGTCGTTGGTAATTACCGAGGGTATCTCTACCGTCGGTAATTTTCTTTATTTTTTAATTTTTTTTTTTTGATTTCATTTTTTTTTAATACCTGCTTCACGATTCAATTACACAACCCACAATATAACAAAGCAAATACCAAAACTGCAAATCACAATATCCCAAATCATATAAACAAATGTAATATACGAGTGAAAATGTAAAATATGAGTTCAAATGTAAAATACGAGTGCAATGATGTACGAAGTGTATAAATAACTGCAGGATAAGACGAAGGACCTAATCAACTAGGGGGAGGACAAGGAGGTAGCTGGGCCGACTGCATAAACTGCTCGAACTGGGCCATGCGCTCCTCTATGGCTGCACGTGCTGCTCATTCTCTGTCCTCCTCAGTTTTCTGCAGCCGCTCCTCCATACATGAAAATCCGAGTCTCGTACATCTCATGCGTCATCGCTGAAGTGCCAGTGCTACCAGTAGACCCCCTACTGATCTAGCTCACACCGGCACTTACAGTGCCGTACCGCCGTGACCTCTCGGGATGTACGAGCTCCAAGTAGATCTCGTTCAGGTCCGTTCGTCCTGTCTCAGTAGCAATGCGATGAATTTCCTCCTAATTGATACATAACAATGCTTGTTAGAAAATAAATGTACATTTCAATATATTTTACTAATATTTGAATAAACTTAAATACTTACATCAAGATGTTGATCCCTCTGTGTCGCATAAGTGTCATCCTTCTTTGTGTGGATTCTAAGGAAAGTTTCATAGTTCTAAGGCAGTCACCGACACTCCACTCTGCAAGTTCTGTTAATACATATATAGAAGATAAATAAATTATTAACAAAGATATAATATATATATACTTATGAAATGAATTGATAACTACCAATCAAACTCTGTTGCAGGTTACGAGTGAACTGAGATTCTCTAACATACTTGCTGATCCCTATACCTGGTCCATCGAGCTCAAACAACCGATTTCGGCTGTGTCGTTGGGAAAGCGTCTGAACATCCTCCTGCTTTGGCCTAATTTTGAAATTGGGTATGGAGCCCTACTCCGCCATTGTAAATTCATAGTTTTGATAAAAAAAACAAAAAGCCCTTATTTTGTTTATTCTGCAACGACGTGGTTCAGCCCTTCCACCCAAATTATTATATCTAGAAAAAAAGCCCTTATTTCTCTGCAAATTCGTCGCCGCAGCCTGCTGCCCTACCGGCGTGGACGACACAATGTCAGTTTACCGCAGAAATTCTTTCTCCATTCCTTTGCAGTATCACATTGTCACTATTTCTTGAGCTAATTACTTGAATTGTCTTGGGCTAATTAAACAGATTGTTTCGCCAATCGATTTCAGTCGCCGGAAATTTTAGTTTTTTTCGCCTCTCAACTTCTTCAGATCAGGTTCGTTTGCGTGTCAGCTGCGCTTTCTTTCTTCATATGATTTGCGTGATAATTAAAATTGCTGATGAAGAAATTCTGATTTATTATGTGATCGTGGATTCACTGAAAAATATATGAGATTCGAGGCTGCATTCTATTTCCTTAGTTTAAGAATGAGTGATATGTTATGCAAGCATCTCGATAAATAGTTTGATTTTGTCATGTGCATTTTCGTAAGTTCTGTAAAATTCAATTTCAGGGGTTATTTGTGCTAGTAGATTGAGAGTAATTAAATT
Source organism: Schizonepeta tenuifolia (assembly GCA_029490685.1). Lineage (NCBI taxonomy): Eukaryota > Viridiplantae > Streptophyta > Magnoliopsida > Lamiales > Lamiaceae > Schizonepeta > Schizonepeta tenuifolia. Next base: position 692,437 of record JANLIY010000016.1, read on the forward strand.
CAACCTCTCTAGTAGCAGCATTACGTATACACTGTCAGTCTCATGTTTGTTCATTGTAAATGGCATTGTTTTTTCTATAGTAGAATAATATGAACATCGTCAGTCTCTTGTTATTCTCACTTCTGAACACTATCTACTCTTTGTTCAAAATTCTGTTTGAGACACAAAATTCTTGTTGGCACAGTTTATCATAATATATTTCAATTTCCTTCTCATTCTTAATTTAATTATCTCAAAAACTAAACACACACACACACACAAAAACAAACTTTATGTCTTAAAGGAAGAACAATACTACTATGTTCCAACATCATCATACAGAAATCCCCTATTAGGATGTTACAAAAGATATAAATGAGAAATTATTTAAAAGATATGAATTTCAACATGCAATATATAAAATATGTATACTCTTAAGATAGCTATATAAATCCAACAACTTTAGAATATCCCCAAAATTAGCCAATAATTACAAACTTAAGATAAAACTTCATTTAAATAATGATCCAAAATTAGCCAATAATTACAAAGTTAAGATAAAACTTCATTTAAATAATTATCCAAAATATGGTAAAATCCAGCTAACACCTAAACCATTCTTAACACTAACAAGGTGTTGAAAGAAAAAATAAAAAATATCATTACACGTACATACATTTATCGACCAAATAAGAAGAATTGCAAGTCAATATTCCTTTAGTCAATTACTTTAACAAAATAGGACATAAAATATAACATTAACCCTAAACTTTGCTGTGTTATTTGAAAACAAGCTAATCATTCTATATCAAAATTAACATAGGTACTTTGCTGGGTTTACACACAAATTAAATAAAAATTCATAGTTTTTTTTTTGGGTTCGAAACTTCAACATTTCTTCTATTTGCTGCAATTCTATTCGGGCAATATTTCCTAAACTAATGTTGAATGAGATTATATGGCAGGTTACAATAAATCCAACAGCGATGGTTAATTTTTTATGCAATAGAGAACAATCACACAATGTAAAAATGCTAGGGAATCGCGTGTTTTCCAATTGTCGAGCAAACTGGCCTGAGCAGTTTACTCAGTGAAAAGATTTCAAGTTTGAAAAATCGCTATTGGTGTATTGCCCTCCCTCTCATACACTAGTTACTCGTTACCGGGACCATCAATTTTTAATTCGATTTATTATTAGAGTGCGTTCATTTCGAGTGAAAATGAGGTATAATATTATTTTACTTTCTTATATCTTGTTTGGTTTAGATTTAAGAAAAACCCGGGCAGGAGGTATATTGTTTCGGGCAGCCGCTTTTTCCTTGCCCAGAGTATAAATTTATACCTCCAAAATGGAGGTTTATTATTATACCTCTCATATGTTTTAGATATTTCCCCCTTTATCCATCAATTTCATGCCAAGTGAATAAGATATAAACATTGTAATCTCCCCTTGAGTGTAGAGATAAGTATATTATCACTCCAACTAAACAAGATATAAAACTTATGATCCCCACAACAAAATATAAATTTATATCTTATTATCCTTTTATTTAAAGGTATAAATTTATACTCCCAAGTGAACATACACATAATATTAGTAACAAAGCCTAAATACAAATATAATAAACAAATAAAAGAGCTGCCAATGTCTTTATACTATTATTATATCCCAATTTCGTTTTTGTAAGACACGTCCCAAACCAGAGTTGGGTTTAAAGAATTATTCCCTCCGTCCATTTTTTAAAGCCACATTTACCGCTGACACGGAGATTAAGAAAGCTGATAAAGGTGAAGTGGATGGGAGAAAAAGGTAGTGCTAATGACATTAGATTACTTTTATTAATTATTGCATTAGAAAAATACCTTTACATGTAAATAAATAGAGATTCATTTATGGCTTGGTTTTTCATAATGTATTTTCATATATTTTTTTATCGTGATTGAGTAAATTAAATTTGTTAAATTAAAAAAATCTAGAATTAAATCTGTTAATTAAATCAAAGGAATTAAAGTTGTTAAGGAATGAAATCATGAATTAAATCTGTTATCCCTAAGCACACTAGAATTAAATATGGGTTGACTCTGAAGGAAAAAAATTAGGAAAAAGAAAACAGTAAAGAAAAAGAAGGAATTAAATGCAAAGCTATAAAAATAAATAGTGAAATTTTGGAGGTAAAACATGAGGAATTTGGAGTCAAAACCTGCCTGCTTTCATTAAATTAATGTAGTTAAAGTACAATGAAGTGATCAAATTCTAGGAGGGAAATTTAATACACTTACACTCCAACAACAATAAATACACCATTCATTTCATTGTTTGCTCTCAACCACAATCCCGCAGCAAATTTAAGACAGAAAAAGAAAATGCCAACAGAAAATCCTAGCCCTAAACTTTCTAAAGAAGTGAAGAATTTGGTGGCGCAGTGGTTACGCCAACACAACATTGATGGCAAGCTTCTTTATGGTGCAAAACAAGAAGTTGCAGAGAAGTTCAATGTAAACTTGAAGACCATTTGGAGGATATGGCAGGCAGTGCTAGCTCAGCAAGCATTAGGAAGCTCAGCAAGCATTAGGAGTTCGTGTAAATTTACAGTCAAAGAGAATAGGTCAGCACTACAAAGTTCAACCGAAATTTGATGAGGAGAAGGTGAGGAACCTGCGTGCTACAAAGAACCTCTTTGAGGGTGATGGCAGGTAACTTAGGTGTTAGTAAGTCACTATGTTTCAATTAGGTGAAAAATAAACAACTCAAACCCCACACAAATGCCATAAAACCCTTTTTAACCCATCAAAACAAGCTTTGCAGACTATCTTGGAGTCTTAGTCAACTTCAAACACATAGTGAGGCTGGTTTCATCAAGTTCCAAACAATGTTCAATACCATTCACATAGATGAAAAATAGTTTTATTTATCAAAAGACAAGGGCAGATACTACCTTGTTCCTGGTGAGGTTGAACCACATAGGATTTGTAAATCCAAAAGATACATTCCTAAAATCATGTTTCAATGTGTAGTTTCCAGGCCCATTATAGATTCAGCAGGAATTGTTCTCTTTGATGGAAAATTTGAAAATTTTCCATTCACCAAAGAGGAACCAGCTAAGAGAGGTTCAAAAAACAGAATAAGAGGGGCCATGGAAGTCAAACCAATTGACTCAATTACCAAAAAAATCACAAAAGACCAACTACTGAACCAGGTATTATTTCTAACTTATTATTGCTATCAGGATCATTTTTCAGATTCATCATTTAGCTTTGTATCCATTTACCATGTAGATGGTACTAGTATTTAAAGCTAAGTGGCCACCATTTTTAAGCAAACACATATTTATCCAACAAGATAATGTCAAACCCTACATCAAACCAAATGATTCAGATTTTCTATTTATTATAAACACTGATGGATTTCAGATTCAACTAGTATGTCAACCACCAAATTCACCAGACACCAATGTAAACGATCTAGGTTCTTTAGAGCTATACAGACCCTTAAGGATCAAAAGCCAGCAAAAAATGCATAAGAGCTGCTACAAAATGTGAAGGATGCATATGAAAACTTCCCACCTGAGAAATTAAATCATGTTTTTCTGACTTTTCAAGGCTGCTACAGAGAGATAGTGAAGGTAAATGGTGACAATACCTATAAGATTCCTCACATGTATAAGGAATGGAGAGGGAAGGAATGCTACCAGAATGCATTGAAGTGGAACATGAGCTTGTAATGGAATGCTTAGAATTCCTAAACAGCCAAGGAAGTGAAGAACATGTATTTGATTTCTACAAGCTGGAGGATCTCCAACAAGGGATTGCACAGGTTGTAATCAAATATTAAGGCCACATATGGTCTGTTTTTTGGTCATGTTTACAGGGACAAATATTGTAAACTGTTTTATTAGATGTTTGGAATGTAAACTGTGTTTTGAGAATCCATGGAATCAGACATTGTCTCAGCAATACTTTTTGCGTCATTGACTTACTCACAAATCATCCTAAGTCAACCTTCAAAACTGCACCAAGGCAGCAGGCATAAAGCACTTAGGTTGTCACAGCCCCAAATCCCGAGGGACGGCAGAAGCCGGGGTGCGACTGGGGTTGGATTAAAGAAGCGGGGAAGAAGGGGACTAACTACATAGGAGACATCATACATTCTATGAACATGACTTCATTTACAAAAAGAAGAGTTAATCTCAAGGATTACTCGACGAAGTTCCCAAAAAGGTAAACTAAGTTATATTACAGAACTTATACCACAGTGTCTTACTAATATACATAACATCATAAGTTTAGAGTTTTACAGTGGAAAAGTGATTCATACTAACTAAAGTCTTCCTAAGACAACTTAATTCAAGCCTCGCCGCTTCCATCGCTTCAACCTGCACATTTAGAAAACATATGCAGGGCTAAGTACAAAAGTACTTAGTGGGCACATTGCCGAAAACATATTCATAAGTATAAATAATCAGGCATCTCATAATCGTAGCACATCGGGGTTTTATTAAAAATGGCCCGTGTCTACTAAACATTTTCTGACTCATTTATATAAATTAGCTTGTACAAGCATTTTTCTAGTATGTTACATTCAAATCTTGACTAATTCTCATTCACCGTGGCTGGTTACCCCTCAACAGGATACCACATATACCACAGGTTATAAAGTGCACTAACTCTGGAAAGCACTTAATAGCTAACTCAGAGCCGATCGATAACTAATAAATCTGGAAAACACGAAGGTTAACTCAGATAGGTACAAGAGAACTCACATAAAATATTTAAACAGTTTATGCCATGATTATCACTTTGAAAACACGATTATCAAAGCGATAAAGAAAAGGTTTTCGAGCATTGCTCGTTTTGTTTCATATATAAAAGCCCACCTCGATGATACAGAACAACTAAACAGGTTTCCGTTCTTCGGTTCTTCCGTCCTTTCCTTAGTGCTAGCTTCCTCCTTCATCGTAAAATAATCACACTTTAAATTCGGTCGTATAAGATAATCGAATATGGAAATTCGAATTAGGTTTTAGTCGTTTTGTTTCTTTAGGCATTTGCACGCTACGAATTTCATTTAAATTAAACGGGAACGAGACTTGAACAAATCTCGTTTAGAACTCGAAAGGTTTCATACTCGACTCTTAGGTCAGTAGAGAGGGTAGTCGTTAACTCGTTACGACTTAAATGATCGAAAGAAACTAAGTTGCGAAGAAAACAACTTAGGAAAACTAGTTCTGAAATTTTACTGTGCAATACAGAAGTTCTGGGGGCTGCCCAGAACAGAGGAATTGGAAACAGGGGATGAGCTCTGTACCATTAGAAAGGTTGGGAAGTCTAGTTTACGCTCCAATTTACGGATCTCAAATCCGATAAACGAGCTAAAAGATATTACAGTTTCCGGGAAAGGTCGCAAAACTGCCGCGGCTAACCCTAGTTGCTCGATAAAAACGACGTATAACTTCCTAAGTTCGTTCTAAGTTCTCGTACTCGATTTTTCACATAACTTGACTCTCAAGGCAGTCAACACGTACTCTCGTATGTGAAGAACTCCTTTTCAAAACTCGTCTATAACCACGACGGTCAAACCATCGGCTTTCAACTACCATTTACTATACCAACAACAAGTTAACATTTCTCATTTCTAGTTCTCGATTATAACTACAACTCATCATATAATAACTCGAAAGCTCACGTCGTCAACTACAAAGTCGTGCCTTAGTCCATTATAAACATTATTATCAAGTTAGAATTCTTACTCGACTTCTCGATTATTAATTACGTCCACTTGTTCGTCTCTTACGAGATTTCAAAAGTTATCGGAATTCGTTCAAATTTTACGACATCAATCATCATCTAACGAGATTCATTATTATACATATCATCACTCCATATCATTACTTAAACTTAAATTAATTCGAATTCTTTGTCTCTTACGATTTCATTAACATTTTTAGAAAATTCCAATTAAATTCATAACATCAACTAATATCATAAGAAATCATAATCCATCATCAATTCATCAACTAAAACAAACTATTTGAAACCCCCAATTCCCTATACATTTTCGGTCTCAACAAATTAATTAGGGAAGTGGATTTCTTCATCAATTAACTCCATATTATCAACTCTAAGCTCACCACAACAACTACAAACCATTGATTAACAATCCATTATCATTATTTGAAGAATTCCTATTGAAACTCTAGCCCTAGAAATCGGCATCCACCATTTGTTAGGGAAATTCAATTATTCTTCCATCAATCCTCAATTAAACTATCTCTAAGCTTAATTATCCAACCAATTGAAGAGTCAAATCATCCTACTAAATACCCCTAAAATCGGTCCCAAGTAGAAAATTAGGGTTCTTGAATTTCTCACCAATTAAACCATAGGATTCAATTACTAACCAACTAATTGCATGAATTAAACTTAAATCATTTACTATATCATCACCAATAATTTCGGTCCTCAAGAAAAATTAAAGAAAATAATTTCTAAATGGATAGAACAATAGAAGAGATAATTACCTTGAGTTTTAATGAAAGAAGAATAGAAATTGTTGGATGATTGAATGACTTATGTAAATTTCTTGCCAAAGCTTCAAGGTTTCCTTCAATGGAGTTTGAGAATTTGAGAGAGATGAATGGAGGGTGGTTGGCGGCATTGGGGAGGAATAAGGATGGATGAATTAGCTAGTTACTTAAGTATAAACTAACTACAAATAATAGGTGTCCACATTATATTACTAGAATAATAGTGAAATGGTGAGTCATAAAGGTGGAATTAGTTTAATAATCAAATATCCTACATAGAATAAGCATGAAGTCGGTCATGAATTAAAAAAATATCCAATTACGCGATTTTTCGGCTTGTTACGACGTTACGAAAATCGATAGACGAAAAAAGTATCTCGGCACATTATCGTCAAAAACTGATTCTACCATAAATTCCGATATATTTTACTTACTCGGAAAATAATATTTAAAAACTTAATTCCGACAAAAACTCGGGACGACACAGTCCGAGTTTCGTCCCGAAAATCATAAAAACGAACTTTCTCGGGCGAGTTCGTATCGCGATTTCGTGAATGTAAAAATCAGACGGTTTTCCGTTCTGAGTTCTAGAACTAAAAAGTTTTTGTACGCGATACCCCTAAATACAGTAGTCATCTAACTGACTTCCATAATTTATTTTCGGAAACGGATTTCACCGTTGGTTTTAGAATTCAGAATCGTAAACTTAAGCTTGCAAAGCCATTTTTATTATTAACTTTAAAATTTTAAGACTGTACGGAGATTCTCGGGTATTAGAAGAGAGTCACCTAATTATATGAGTCTTAACACGCTAGGGCATAACATTCCAAGAATCTGCAGATATGTAATCCGATCTTCCTCGCTCTTCCACATATTTCTAATATAAGAGGGCATCTACAAAGTAATAAAAAAAAATTAGACACAAAAGCAATCAAAACAATAATGAAAACAGTAATCAAAGCATAATGAAGTAAATGAACTGTGATCAGGATATTTAATGAAAACAGTAATCAAAGCATAATTAAGCAACCAAAACAATAATGAAAACAGTGATCACAACAATAATCAAAACAGTCATCGGTATTGGAAATTTCTTTAGTTCTTTGATTCAGTAACTCCTATCCTATGTTATTACCATTCGTCTTCTATATCTGACTTTAGCATATGAAGTAAAAAAGCCATTGAGCTCATTGCTTTATTTCTACGGGATTCCAATTCTTCCTCTAATTCTTTCTTTTTTTAATTCAAACTGTAAATGACTTACGCAATCAAATTAAACCAGAAACCTAAAGAAGTTAGAGCAATCATTGTGTTTTTAAATACAGTAATGAAATACTTACCCCATATATCTCCTCATCGGCTGTCAAAGAAGACATCTCTGAATCTGAGAAGGGTGTATCCGGCACTACCATGTCAGACTCAAAGGGTGTATCGAGGTCACAGACCACCTCCACAGATTCAAATCGAGATCCAACGCCCTCATCGACGAACTTTGACACGGTAGGGACAAATACACTTAACATCTGCAGGAACTCAAATCTAGCTCCTTCACTCTCATACCAATTTGGTACGGAAGAGAGCTTCGCCATCGAATCAGAGAACGACGTCGCCACCACCACAGATTCTGACTCTTCGAGCTCCGTTTCTGGCACGATCTCCGCCGAGTCAGAGAACGGCGTCGCCACCGCAGAGTCAGAGAACGGCGTCGCCACCATAGAATCAGAGAACGGCGTTGCCAAGACCACAGATTCAGACTCGTGGAGCTCCGTTTCCGACACGATCTCCACCGAGTCGATCTCCCGAACAAAGGTGGGAGAAAATTGAGCTCGATAAAGGGTCGAAAGTATTATCAAAAGGACTGGGAATTTCAGAGAGATTAGATGAGTGAGTTTGAGAGCTAAGAGTTCTTGAAATCCATCGCAGGGGAAGAGTGAATTGAAACAGAGAGAGTGAGAGGAGATTAGGGTTTCTCGATGAATTTAGGGGAGTGAGAGGAGAGTTAGACAAATGGATTGGGCTAGGGTGGGTAGTATTATTGGGTTGGGTTTTTAATTGGATTTAATTGAATTGGGTAGGTTTTAATTAGCAATTTAATTAAGGGTTTAATTAAGTTAGGTTTAGTATTGTGTAGTGGCAAAGTGTAGTAAATAAAGAAAAGTAGGGAGGGTAAGGAAGTATAAAAAGCAGAGTGGAACTTTAAAAAATGAACAGTTGTTTATGAGCAAATAGAGCTTTAAAAAATGGATGGAGGGAGTACAATTTCATTTTTGCTTTACTTTGAAATATTGACTTTGCAATTAACAGATGTCACGCGATTAGGGAGTGGATGCATATAGACCGGGGGCAACATCAAATTTCGCAAATTAAACACTAGGAAACTAATAATAATAATCCAATATGATCTTATTTCCCAACCGAATTTAGGTATTCTTTTTTACAGCAGATTTACAATCGAATTTAGGTATATTCTTTATTGGGCTAAAAGTTAAAATAACTATTTATAAAAGTAAAAATAAATTCTAACCATTAATCTTTAAAAGAAAAATACTAATCAAAATATTTACAAATTTACTTTTTTATCCTTATCTTATCATTATCCTTAATTTTTAATCTTGTTAATGAACAACATTTTTTTTCTACAAAAACACAAACACACGCACACACACATGCACACACACTGCACACATACACTACACAAGTATACACACACACTGCACAAACACACTCACACACATACACACACATACACACACTACTACACACTCACACACACATACACACACTGCACACACATATACACACACACACACACATTGTACACACATGACACACTCACACACTGTACACACACTGCACACATACACTCACGTGCGTGCGCGTGCACACACACACTGTACACATACTCACACACATATACACACAGTATTACTACACACTCACACACATACATATACACACACTGCGCGCGCACGCACACACGCATATACACATATGTATGACTTCATGGTTTCATGTATGTATTTATATATGAATTCATGTATTCATGTATAGATACATGTATGTATTCTTGTATGTATTCATATATTCATGATGAATTCGTATCTTCGTGTATAAATTCGTGTCTTCATGTATGCCTTGTATGAGTTTGTGTATGTATTAACAAAACAAGGTAAAAAAAGGGTAATTAGTAAAGCGGGTTATTATTTATCTTTTAAAAATTAGGGTAGTGCTATTTCGTCACACTATGGTCGGCCACACAAGTTAAAAATGGTAATATAAGTTTTGAAAATGGAAATTGTTGGGAAATTTAAGTAAAGTTTTGAATGATTCCAAAACCAAGTGACCCCAACCGAGTAGATGTTGCCAGATCCTAATGTTAGTATTTAGGCTCACTGTTTGAGCAATGTTGAGATTTTATCTTTACAGGACTCCAGCTGAAGACGGCAACATGGCCTTACTCGGACAGAACATCAGATGTGAGAAAGACAACTGAGCGTTCAAGCCAACTGTTCTGATGTAGAACATCATATGGAAGAAAGACAATTGAGCGTTCAAAAGACAGAACATCAGTTGTAAGAAAGACAATTGAACGTTCAAGATACAGAACATCAGATGTAAGAAAGATAACTGAGCATTCAAGCCAACTGTTCAGATGGAACATCAGTTGGAAGACTCAATCCGATAGATCGACAACATGAAGTTCAAGGCAGCTGAGAGTTCAACTGTTCCTCTTCAGACAGAATGTCAGATGAAGATAGCGATCAGATGGAACATCAGCTGAAGACCACTCGGATGAAGATCAAACTTCTCAACCGACCAACCAATGTTGAAAGACAAAGGTTGAGATTTGAATTTCAAAAAGGAAGTCACGTGAAGGTTCGACGTTCTGTCATTACCTCATTTGACCCAACACAAGGTTGTCTCAGATGGAAAGCAGAAGTTCACAGTTGTCAAATCGGGAAAATCTGCAGAGATGAGAGACAAGCCATCGCTTTCACAGAACAGAGATCAACGGCTCATCCAACGACTAGTTGATTCTCTCCGCCTATAAATAGAGGCCTTCATTCATTCATCAAGATAGAAGACAGAGTAAAGAGATAGACGAGCAAAAGAACGACGAAAAACTGCACACAAGCTAAACTGCACTTAATCTCTAAGAACATCACCAGTTGAGAGTTCATAGAGTGTTAGAATTTGTCTTGGTGTTTTCAATCTTAGTTTGAGTCTTCATTTGTTCAAGCTTAGATCTTAGCTCACTTCGTTGTTAGAGCTAGTAGTTGGAAAACTCACCCTTATACACATCCCCTAAAAAGGTTGTTAGGATCCTGCTCTTCCCGAAATTGAGTAGATAGGTTGATAAGTACCCATAAACTTATCTGTAAGGTTGATAAGTACCCGCAAACTTATCTGAACGGTTGCAAAGCCCGCGTAAGCTTTGTGGTAGCAGTCCTAAAAAATTTGGATAGGACTGAGTTGTGTGGACTCACAACTCCCCGTGGACGTAGGAGTTCTCTCCGAACCACATAAATCTTTTGTGTGTTTGTGTTTTCAGTTCAGTTACTTTTTGCATATTCAACTGACCAAGTAACCAGCACTCAAAACTGCATCTTTTCATATCAACCGATTTGTTTATTGACCGACCTTGCATCTGAGCGTGAGTTATTTTATACGAGTTATTGTTATTTTCACCATATTTCGCACATCACCACTCTTCCAGCTGAGTTTTCTTACTCAGTTGTGATTCCAGCTGAGTCCTCTTACTCGGTTGTGATAATTTTCAGGGGGTTGTTTTTAAAATTCTTATCTGGTGTATTTCTCCCCCCCCATACACCAGAACTCGTATCAGGACCATCAAGTGTTATCAGAGCAGTGGTTCAAAAGACTGCTGTCTCTGTTTCACGAGGTGTGAATCGAGGTGTTTTTCTTCAGTGGTTAACTGAACAGATCCTTTTCACGCTAGTGCATTTCTGCTTGCATTTGTTGTCTGTTTGTTGTGTGTAGATGGATGTTAAAGACAAGATTGTTGTCATGTTCTCGGTTGTGAACTATACATCCTGGAAGACTCAGATGAAGAAGATTCTACTGTCCAAACATCATCGAATGCAACAAGTGATTACATCCGGACCGATCACCATCATAGAAAAAGTTATTCGCACTCCTGCAAATCCCAATGATGGGGATGTAACTGAGGCGATGGTTGAGAAAAAGCCAGAAGACTTCACTCCTAAGGAAGCGAAAGTGAGCCAGCTGGATATTTGGGCTCAGAGCACTATCATGTCCACAGTTGGACAAGACTATCTTCCATGGATAGAAGAGTGCAACACAGCTAAGGAGATGTGAGACATTTTGGCATCTCTTAGTGAAGGGAGTGATGAAACTAAGGAGAACAAGTTCTCCCATGCTTGTCAAGATTTTGACAACTTCTGTCTAAAAGTTGATGAAACCATTGATCAGTTGGAGCTTCGGTTCATGGATATCATCCGAAGGATTCAATCTATCCGATGAGGAAAATATACTCTGAGAGAGATCAATCTCAAAGTATTACAAGCCTTACCAGCTGAGTGGGACACCTTCACCAACATTCATGAAAGCCGAGCTGATCTTGGAGAGATGGGAACTGACAGACTGTTCTCAATTCTAAAAGGAAACGAGTACAAGGTGAACCGACGAAGATCAACTCAGTCCTCGGTGCAGACGAGTCGACTTGAGGATGTTGGTTCCGGAACAAAGACAGTAGCACTTCGAGTTGACTATTCCAAGCCGCGAACATCAAGGGCAACAAGATCTGCGGATACAGCTTCGAAGAAGCCGAGCAGAGAAGAGCTGCAACAAAGTATAGCCGTCTTGTCAAAGAAGCTAGCTGACATGGATACTCGGTTCGGAAAATACAAACGATTCTATAAATCCAACCGAACTCGAGATAACTCAAAGCCTGTGACCAACAGTTGCTTTGAATGCGGCAAAGATGGACACTTTAAAGTTGATTGTCCAGATCTTTCGAAGAAAGACAGAGAAGGGTTGAGGACCAAGAAAAATGCAAAGAACAAGGCCATGGTTGCAGAAGAAGCAGCTGATGACATGGACATCTTCACTGACACCGAAGATGAGGACGAGCTGACTTCCACCAACAACGCTATCGGACAGGATCAATGTCTCATGGCATTTGGAACTGACCAGGATGATACTGAGGTACATTCTAGTCCAGTTAATTTAAATTCTTCTATGCTACTAACATGCAGGAAACAGTAGATGAAAAGTTGGAACCCTCTTGGGGTGACTTCTTAGAACTCAGTGAGGAACTGCATCAACAATCGGTTGAGTTTAAGAATCTTCAAGAACAGTTTGTCAGACTTGAAGAATCCTTAACCGAAAAGGATGATATGATCAAAAATCAACCCGAAGAGATTGATGATCTCAAAAGTCAACTGAATGTTGCCAACCAAACTAAGACTCCAACCGATGAGGAGCTGAATGAGCAGATCAAGGAGCAGCAAGAGCAGTTGAACAAGCAAGAGGCACAGATTGACCAGCTGATGAAGAAGTCAGACGCACAGACCGAGCATATAGCTGTTCTCTTCAAGGATCTACAAACTGAGAAGGCCAACCTGATAAAGTTATATCAATCGTCCAAAATCATCGAGAATCTCATCAGTTACCAAAGACAAATGGATGACGTGTCTGGACTCGGTTACGACATGGTCAAGGACTCTGGAATTCCATCCGCAACCTTTGTCAAGGCTGTGGATGTCACGGTTGCCAAACCAAATATAGTTGAGTCTACAACTCCCCAACTTACACCAACCTCCACGTCACAGCAAGCACAACCAGTTCAGGGAACTGCAGCTGAGAAAGGAAAAGGAGCTGTGATTGGAGAACTGAAGAATTCATCGGTTGGGACAACAACCGAGGGGGAATGTTCCAGGACTCAGAAGAGGAACCAGAGACGTCGGAGACACAATCAGAATCGATCTCTGAACCGGCCTCAGAACCGACCTTAGAAAGAATGGAATCAACAGAACCAACAGAGATTCAACAATCAGAATCAACATCGGTTCCATCATCAGAACAACCAGAGGTTCCATCAGAGTCAACCTATGAGGAACAATTCCAACAGCTGCAAATATTCATGCCACAACATGAATCAACAGCCGGGCATGAACAGCTGTAGTCGACAGTCAGGAAAATGGAATCAGACTCAGCCACACAGATTCCAAAATGACATCCGACCTCATAGGCAAAATCAAATGGATCAGAAACGTCAACAAAATAGGGGGAACGCCTCTCCTCCTAAAGCCCACAATGGGAGAAATCAATCTCCTCCCAAAAAACAGAACATCAATAATAACAACAAGCCTAAGGATGACCGAGATGTTGTTATAGTTGATGGAGAAGGAAAGATAATTTGAAATGATAAATCTATCCGAATCTACAGGGAAAAATGACTCACAGTTCAAGGGGGAACTGGTTCTAACCCTCCAGGACCCAACTAAAATTAGGGACCTAAGCGTGTTTCTCTGTGCAGGAGCAGGAAGAACAGCTGAGGGATTTGCTTGGATGGATAGTGGATGCTCGAAACACATGACAAATCTGAGGGATTTGCTTGGAAGTTTCGTGGAGAAGGAAGGACCATCAGTTATCTTTGGTGACAACTCAAAAGGTCACACCAAAGGCTACGGTACCCTTGAAACCAATCTCGTGTCTATTCCCAATGTTTCATATGTTGATGGATTGAAGCATAACTTGCTCTCCATCAGCCAATTCTGTGATAATGATTTCTCTGTCAAGTTTGATGCACAGGGCTGCAGGATCAAAAATATCAGATCAAAGCAAGTAATATTGTTGGGAAATCGATCCCCAACCGGAAATGTCTACTATGCAGATTGGAATAGTAGTCCTCCTGAAACCTGTCTGTTATCGAAGAGCAGTTCAGGTGTGAGCTGGCTGTGGCACAAAAGGCTCAACTTTCTGAATTTCAAGACAATGAACCGACTTGCGAGACAGGAACATGCAAAGGGTATTCCTAACCGTGTGTTTTCAACAGCACATATCTGCAATGCATGTCAGCTGGGAAAGCTCGCTAGATCCTCCTTTCGGTTGAAAACTATTCCCTCAACCGACCGAGTATTACTGCTGATCCATATGGATCTCTTCGGGCCTGTTACACCCAAGAGAATGAATGGTAACGAGTATACACTTGTTGTTACTGATGATTTCTCTAGGTACACGTGGACCATTTTCATGTGTCACAAGAGTAAAACCCGAGATGAGCTACCCAAGCTGATGGATCGGATATCTAACCAACAAGAGATGAAAATTATTTCTATCCGATCAGACCATGGAACCGAGTTCCTCAATGAAACCATCATTGAATACTGCAAGAAGCACGGAATCACTCATCAAACATCGGCTGCACGTACTCCACAACAGAATGGAGTAGCTGAGCGAAGGAACCGAACTCTAAAGGATGCTGCAACATCCATGTTGACAAGCTCAGCTCTGCCAAAAAGATTTTGGGCTGAAATCAACACAGCGTGCTACACCCACCCAGAACCGGTCTCTTCTAACCAAGCGGTTGGGAAAGACTCCATATGAACTATGGAGATGCAGGAAGCCTGATATTTCATATTTTCGTGTTTTTGGTTCTAAGTGTTATATTCACAATAATGGGAAGACTCAGTTGAAAACTTTTGACGCCAAGGCTTTAAAAGGCGTATTTCTCGGATATGCCGATCGGATCAAGGCTTATAGAGTTTTCAACAACAACTCTCGTGTTGTGGATATAACACCTCATATTAGTTTTGATGAATCTACTTTTGAGTGCAGAGAACAGGCTAAAGGACAACAAGCAGATCCATATGTTTCACCAGCTCTCACCAGATCGCAGGTTCTAAGGCAGAAGAATCTAGCTGAACCATTGGTATGGGCAACCGAGTATGATGATCCTTGTTCCTCTGAAGATGAATGCGAGGACCCCAGCTCATCTCAAGGGGGAACTTCAGCTTATGTCACTTCAACTGCATCATCATCTGAAGCCCAACCGAGCCCGGTTCGAAATATTATCCATGTTGAGGATCCAAACTTAATAACTGATAAATCACCAGTTCTGAAGATCCCAACATCTCCCACAGCTTAGATCACGGAACAGCCACGGTTGGAAGAAGATGGAAGACGCAACAAGAGATGGTATGAAGATCATTCCAAGGACAACATCATTGGAGATCCAGCCAAAGGTGTGAGTACTAGGAGCAAAGTTGCAAACCCAGACTCAGCTGAGAAAGATTCCAGCATTTTCGCCCAATATGCTGAGGAGTTGGCAGTTCTTGAGGAGTTCGAACAGGCAGGAGATGTTGCAATGATTTCATGTTTCGTAGCTGATGTGCCAGAACCGAAGAATGTTATGGAAGCTCTCAACTGTGTTCATTGGACAACAGCCATGCAAGAAGAGCTAAATGAATTTCTACGCAACTGTGTATGGGAGTTGGTAGAAAGACCAAATGGTGTTAAAGTTATTGGATTAAAGTGGATTTTCAAGAACAAGAGAGACACCATGGGATTCATCGTGAGAAACAAGGCGAGGTTGGTAGCTCAGGAATATTGCCAACAAGAAGGAATCGATTTTGAGGATTCCTTCGCGCCTGTTGCAAGGTTGGAAGCCATCAGAATTTTTCTTGCCTATGCCGCATTTCACAAATTCAAGGTTTATCAGATGGATGTGAAGTGTGCCTTCGTCAACGGTGACATTAAGGAAGATATTTATGTTGAACAGCCTCCCGGTTTTGAGACTGGAGATGGAAGAGTGTATAAGTTGAAGAAAGCGATCTATGGATTGAGCAAGCACCTAGGGCTTGGTATGACACTCTCTGTGGTTTTCTTCTGAACTCGGGGTTCAAACGAGGGTCAGTTGACAAAACACTGATCACAATAAAAGTTGGAGAAGATATACTTGTTGTGCAAATCTATGTTGACGACATCATATTCGGTTCCAAGTCGGAGGAGCTGTGCGAGAAATTCCCAACTCTCATGAAGGAGAAATTCGAGATGTTGATGATGGGCGAGATGAACTATTTTCTTGGGCTACAGGTAAAGCAGTCATCAAAAGGGATTTTCATTAATCAGTCCAAATATACAAAGGAGCTCATCGCAAAGTTCGGTTTGCAGTCAAGTAAAATCATAAGGATCCCGATGAATACTAACTGGAAGATTGAACCCGAATCTGAGGGAAAACTTGTGGATGCCAGTAAGTATAGAGGGATTATCGGTTCTTTGCTATATCTAACTGCCAGTCGGCCAGATATATCTTACGCGGTTGGAGTGTTTGCTCGATTCCAAGTTCAGCCGAGGGAAGCACACATGTTGGTAGCAAAGAACATCATTAAGTATCTGAAGGGCACTGTTAATGTTGGGTTATGGTACCCAGCTGACGACAATATCCAACTGTCCGGATACTCAGATGCGGATCTAGCCGGAGATCGGTTGGACAGGAAGTCCACATCTGGACACTGTCAGTTCATGGGAAGCAAGTTAATCTCATGGTTCTCCAAGAAACAAGCATGTGTTGCCACTTCTACAACCGAGTCAGAGTATATGGCTGTCGGTAGTTATTGCATGCAAGTGTTGTGGCTCAAGCAACAGCTGAGAGATTATGAAGTCGCAACTCGACAGGTTCCCATTCATTGTGATAGCTTAAGTGCCATTGCTATCTCTTTGAATCCTGCTCACCATTCTCGGACGAAGCACATTGACATCCGATATCATTTTATCCGAGATCATATTGAGAAGAAGGATGTATCTATGGAGACGATTCCAACTGAGATTCAGAGAGCTGATATCTTCACCAAACTTCTAGCCGAAGCACGATTCAAGATGTTATGCGATCTCCTTGAATTGTTGGATCCATCAGATGAGGAATCAGCCGAGCTGAAGAGATAGATATCCATCTGAGGGGGAAGCTCAGATGAAGAGGGAATCTCAGATGCGGATCGCCAACCAAAGACATCAGACGTCAGCTGAACAGATGAACTCGAGTCAGCTGACGGTATGCCGCAACATTGGATCAGACGTCAGCTGAACAGACGAACTCGAGTCAGCTGATGGTATGCCGCAACATTGGAACACAGCTGATTTCGACATCAGCTGACAGGTATCATTTATGGCTGAAGGTGTTTGTGTCTTAAATGAGAATGTTTGAAATAAATTCAAACATTCCTGAGCATGTCAGTTAGATTAAAATAGCCATCATAGCGCATTTAATGTAAAGTACGGCTGAACATCAATAGCCTTACTTTATAGTGCGACTAGGCTGACATAAAAATAGTTCACCTTCTCACTCGCGGGTGTTGGAACTCGGAATTCAACGTCAAGTCAAAGCTAGTCAACAGTCGCGAGAACTCAGCCGTTGATGGCGTCATTCAACCTTGGCCGTCGATTTCAATCGACCCACTAACCTATAAAAGACGGAAAATCAGGAAATGATTTCTTACCTTCTATTCTTGTGATTATCTTGAGTAATTGTTCATCTTCGTCTCTAATTCTGTCTCACCATTTCTGCTAAGTTCTTTCTCTCTATATATATACTTCACTGCAATATTAAATGGCACCAAAAGCTTCTTCGCAAGGAAATAAGATGACATCTTCTGGACCAGCGCTTGTCCCGTCGTCATACGAGTAATCTTTTGAGATGATGTTATCCAAGATACATTTTGAGCAGATTCTGTCGGAAGAAGCACTGGACTCGCCGGTGTTATCCCCCCTCGCTGATCGTCTCAAGGAGAATGGCCTTCTTGAGTGGACGACGCTCTTTCCCTCCCACCTACTCAGGCGACAGGTCAAAGAATTCTACTTAAACCTGAAAACTCCCATCGACAGCCGAGATGGCCTTGTTTCAGAAATCTCAGGCAGACAGCGCAACGTCCCTGCCAGAACGATCCGCCGTGTCACCGTCTCCATACCAGTTTTCGATATGCTACGCTCCATCATTCCACCAAATCTGACCGCCACGGACACAGTCGAGAACATCTCCGATGCAGATGCCGATCAATTTCTTGAGAATGCTCTCATTACAGTAGAAAAATTGAGGAGCAACATGCAGCGAACGAAGTTGAAGCCCGAGCATCGACTTTTGTTCGATGTTGTATCCAAGGTTATCTTCGGATACAGCGGAGCCTTTGGAGACATCAGCCGACCAAAGCTTAAGCAGCTGATTGCTTTGGAGCACAAGCACAAGCACAACATCAACTGGTTCAAGTTCTTCGAACACCAGTTGATAATGGAGAAACAGAAGATTACAGAAACCACAACTGACTCTGGAGAGAAGTTGTTGAGTGTTAAGGGAACTCTCAACTTCGGAGTCAAAATTTCTGCTCTGATCCTTCTCGCAACAAAGGATCAGAACATGGTGTGGGAAGACTGTGAGGAGACCCCAGTCAAGAGACAGATGCTCTTCCCAACAGCCAAGAAGGCTCAGGATGTGATTCGGAGTGTTTATACTCCCAAAGAGAAAAGGGAAGCTGTGAAATCAGCTGAGGGAAAAGATACAGCTGAGGAGCTGCTTCCAGCTGTTGGCCGCACTTCCAAATCGACAGCTGCTCGCCGACTCAGAGATGAGTCAGATAAGGAGAAAGAGGAAGAGCCAGCTAAGAAGAAGTTGAGGCTTCGTATCATGTGATACCCCGAGTTTTTATACCTTTTGAGAGCGTTATAACTAACCGAGTAAGTTAAATGTTGAGATTTGTGGAATAAAAATTTTCTTTCTAAATGAAGAGAAATGAGTAAAACGTCTAGAATGCTTTGTGCTTTTTGCGTGAATTTATCTCTTCTATTTCTTGAGATGATGATGTGATATATTTGTTGAGTTTGTTTGTATGAAAATGAGTATGAGATTAATTTTCAGAAAAACCCCGAAGAATTTGTTTAATTGAAAAGGAATAATGTTGATCGCCGAGAAAATTCTATGCGCCGAAGAATTTAGAATAGAGTAGAATTAAAGCCTTTAAACCTAAAATTTCTTCTAAGGTCATTGAGATAGGATAAGAGCTTATCCGAAATAATTTGAGAAGAGTTACGAGGAATTAATCTTTAAAGGATTAATAACGGATTAATAAGCCGACTAATTTCTTTTAAGATTTAAAAGACTAAGATGATCGAAATTGTTAATCTTTTGAATGAAATGTGAATTAGGATTGAGATGTTTTAGTGTCAGAAATGAGACGAGGAGAGATTAGACCCGTTTATAGCATAAATGAATTAATATGAATCGTTTTATCCGGAAAACCTTTACGACCGGATAATTAATACCCGTAACAACACGACGAAGACAAGTGTCACTCTCCCTCTCTCCCTCTCACGCCACCTCACCACTTCTCTCCCATATCTCTCCAATTTCCTATACAAACTTTCATCATTATGTCTTCTTCATAATCTTAGCAAAAGATTACATGCAAGATCACATCACATCAACTATCCATCACACTTAAAACATACCAATTTCTAATGCTAATTGCAATGATGTTTATTCCCTTTGTTGGACAAAAATGCATGCACTCTACTCTCTCTCTTTCGATTTCTCTCTATGATTCAAAAAGGATGAATTTCATTCCATTCATTCATTTCATCCAACACCAAAAAGAAAAAAAGAAAACTCTCTCCCTCCCTACTCTCCCTCACTCTCGGCATTCACACACACACACACATACATTTTGGTTTTCTTCCATGCAATCTTGGCTTTCAAGCTTAACATCCATGGAGATGAAGTGAAGATCATCATCCTCCATCTAGTTCATCTCTATCTTCAAGAAAAGGTAAAAACCCATCAAAGTTCTTGATTCAAAAATCAAATAATCATCCCCATTTTTCTTTCATTTTTGGCTCTTAAGCCCTAAAGAGATGGATGATTAATTATTGTGTTATTCTTTTCTTTGAGGATTCAAGAAGAGTTCTTCCATACATCCAAGCTAAAGTTTGAAGCTCATTCTCCCCATCTTTCGATCCCAAGAAGCCAAGAGAAGAGATCCATTTTAATTTTCAAAGTATGATATTCCATTTGTTTAATTGTATATATGTATATCTCTAAGTCCTAAAAGAAAGAAAACATGCATGCATGGTATTTATTTATGTTTAGGCAAACTTAGGTTGTTAATGTGAGAATTAAATGAGAAGAAATCGTTAGAAGAATCGAACACTAGGATTTAATCGGTGAATTAAGAGAAGAAAAAGAATTTAAATCCCTAAAAATTTGATGAAAGCCGAAATTAATAGAGAAAAATAGAAAAACATGAATTCTTTGAGTTATTGTT
Source organism: Schizonepeta tenuifolia (assembly GCA_029490685.1). NCBI lineage: Eukaryota > Viridiplantae > Streptophyta > Magnoliopsida > Lamiales > Lamiaceae > Schizonepeta > Schizonepeta tenuifolia. The sequence goes on from JANLIY010000016.1 coordinate 713,231, forward strand.
ATTTTGATGCTTGATTTATGATTTTTATCATGTTGAGAATGGAATTATATGCATGAAAAATTGAGAAATAAATTGCCCCAAAATATGCATAAATGCCGTGTGTTTTGGAAAGAAAAGGAGAAATTATTTTGTTGATTTTGTTGATGATTTGAGTGATGTTTTGATCATGAAATTATTATGTGATATGTTGATGTAATCATACATGTTGTTAAGTTTAAGAAAATGGAATTGCATGTTAAGTTTTTTAAGAAAATAAATTTGTGATAATATAGAAGATTTGATGTTTTAATGTTATAATGTGTGCTAAAGTATTAGTTGAAATTATAGATGAAAAGAGAAATTTTTGTAACAAAAATAAATGAATTATTTGTGTATATTTAAATTATTTTTATATTTTTAAGCCATATAAAATTATTGAAAATTTCAAAGTGAAAACTATTTATATTATAAAATTTAATTTTAACTATTTAAGATACTTCAGAAACATTACATTCACTTATTTTAGATAATGTATAATGACACACGGAAAAATAATTGAATGAAAATGTACATATCAAGAATTTTGATATAGTAATAACATTCTACTACTATACCCCCACACCCCCCCCCCCCCAAAAAAAAAAACAGTGTGACTTAATAAATTACATGTTCTGAATTTATTTAATTTGCAATAATCATATTTAAAAATTCAAGAAATTGAATAAATAAATAATCAAAAAACAAGATGAAAATAATAACACTACTTAATAAATAAAATAAAGTATGAAATCTACTTATTAAAGTTTATTTGTAAGAATCATTAAGTTTATGTGCGACTAAACGTTGCTCGGACTAGTTTTAATAAAAGTGTGGTAGATGTTAACTGAGTGGAGAAAGGGACCCACCATTGGGAGAGAGCTTATGTCCAAAAGTAGAAAAAGTGAACTAACTACAATGTTCGTGGATAACGGTAAAGGAAAACTAGCTACAATCTCCAACATGCGAATTTTTTACAGCATGGACTTGGCCATGAACGACAACGATCTGTTGATGGAAATCCTTGTACGTCTACCTGCGAAATCTCCAACCAGATTCAAATCCGTGTGCAAAAAGTGGCAGACTCTATTCTCCTCTGGCTACTTGTGCCATGCACCAACACATCCTTTGCTGCCCCAAACTGCAGCCGTCTCTCATCCGACAAATCGGTTATCCTCCCAAGTTTTTCTACTTCAATAATTAAACCATCAACGGTGAAAAGATTATAATACCCTATACTATGAGTAGTAATCTTCCCCAACGCCAAATAATGCAATCATGCAATGGCCTGCTGTTGCTGGTATCCCACTATAGGAGAGAGAGAGAGAGAAGTTCCACTTTTTGCAATCCAAACACCACCAGTCGATCAAGAGCTCGAATAGTGGATCTCATTAATCATTACGACGTATACAATCCAACCACTAGACAATCAAGAGAGATTAGTGTGACTCGCAAGAACGAGTACCCTTGTGTCGCAGTGATCGGATTAGCATTCGATGCATCGAAATCGCCTTACTACAAAATGGTCTGCATTAAGTCAAGTGCAAAACGAGATTTAGATTGAGGTTATTATACTTTTGAAATTGAGGTTTATGAGTGGGAGAGCCACCGTTGGAAGGTGAGTTTGGAAGGAGTAATCTATTCTTATACAATAATCTCCTCTGGAGTCGGAGTATACTGGAATAATGCTATCTACTGGAGATGGAATGAAGGTTACTGCTGCTTTGATATTAATTGGTAAGAATGAGATGAAAACATTGGCTGTTCCTCAAACTCCAGATATTGGTATTGTTGAAAGAATAAATGAAGTTTCTCATTTCTATCTCCAAGACGAATCAGACGGCCATCTCTATGTTATTAAATGGATTTTGGGAAGGCGGAGAGATAAGGAATATGGTGCAGAATCAGTAGCAGTGTGGGAGTTGGGAGGGGACGATGATTCTGAGTGGCTCTACAGGTACCACCATCGTTACGATGAGAGACTCAACACTAATATTGTGTGAGATTACTGGTTGGACTTGGATCAGACGAGGCGACGTGCAGTTTACTGACTAATCGGGCTTTCAACATTACTCACAAAACTTAATGAGGATATTTTTTATTTCAAAACCAAACCAGATGATGCTGTCATAGTATTAGAGATATTGAAGATACACCCAACTCATAATATATTTTTCAGTTTGGATCTTGTATATTTTTAAGGAGTTTTGTTTCCGTATTGTATATTTGTAATCTTATCTCTTTGTAGCTATATATACTCGTGGAAAATCAGTTCAATCGACAAGTTAAAGTTTTTCATAGTGACGATGGTACTGAATTTACAAGTAGACTAGTGAAAAAAATGGACGGGCTGAGAGTAAACATCGTCATATTACTGAGACTGGTTTAACTATGATTTTCAATGCTCAGGCTCCTTCTTCTCTCTGGGTTGAAACTTTCTCCACAACCGTCTATACAATCAATCGTTTGCCTTCTTCTATGCTACAAGGTAAGTCACCATTTGAATTACTATTTAACTCTGTTCCTAATTATGGTAATTTTCACTCTTTCGGTTGTCGTGTATTTCCGTGTTTGCGTTCCTAAGCAGAAAATAAGTTATCCGTTGGAAGCAAACCGTGCATTTTTTTTAGGTTATTGCACGAATCAAAAAAGGTTTCGGTGTCTCGATCCTACCACTGCTCGCGTAATGCTCGTTTCCTTTTTCTGGTACTTGTGCTTCATCTCAGTCTTTGCCGTCTCTACCACATGACCGGATCTCGCCTCTTTCATGTCCGCCAAATGATCTGCCCATTGTGGCACCCACTACGACTCCTACAGCACCTGTACAACAATCCGCTTCTGCACCACTTACTTCATCTCACCCAATGCAAACTCGTTCAAAGTCTGGTATATTCAAGCCACGTCATTCTGCACATCTTGCTCAAACTCCTCTCATTCAACCTGTTGTGCCCAAAGGGATCAAAAGTGCATTAAAACATTCTCATTGGGTCGCTGCACGCTATGGAAGAAGAATTGTTTGCCATTTTCCATAATGATACAGCTGATCTTGTTCCTCGCCCACATGGAGAGAACGTTGTTGGTTCCAAGCATGTCTTGTTGCTCAAGGGTACACTCAACTTCCTGGATTTGATTACTCGCATACATTCAGTCCGGTCGTCAAGGCGTCCACACTCCGTATTATACTTTCTATTGCTATCATGCGCAAGCCTTTGCATCAACTTGACGTAAAGAATGCGTTTCTCAATGGTGTTCTCTCAAAACTAGTTTATATGGAGCAACCTCTGGGTTTTGTTGACCCTTGTTATCCAAATCATGTTTGGCATCTTAACAAGGCATTATACGGAGTGAAGCAAGCCCCACTCGCTTGGTATCAACGACTAAGTGCTTTTCTTCTAAGCCTCTATTTATTAGTATATATGTTGATGACATCATTCTCACGGGAAATTGTCCCACCTTGATTCGTAATTTCATCACTCGTTTGAATCACGAATTCGCCATTAAAGATCTTGGTCGCCTCAACTATTTCCTTGGTCTTGAAGTCACCCACATTGCCGATGGTTTATTTCTCAGCCAAGCTAAATATGCTAATGACATTCTTGTTCGTTCTGATATGGTCGATTGCAAGCCTACCATGACACCCCTAGCTCTTGGTGAGTCTTTATCTCGTGTCGGCACACCCTTTTCTGATGTCACAAAGTATCGTTCCCTGGTTGGAGCTTTGCAATATCTTACTATTACTCGTCCCGATCTCAGTTTTGCGGTTAATCATGTCAGTCCTTCAATCTCCAACCGTAGATCATTTCCAAGCAGTAAAACGAATTCTTCGTTATGTCAAAGGTACTATATCTTTCGACATTTCCTTTACTCGTGACTTTGATTCCTCTCTTGTTGGTTATTCTGATGCGGATTGGGCTCGCTGTCTTCATACTCGTCGATCTACTTATGGTTATTCTCTTTTTCTTGGACAAAACTTGATCTCTTGGGATGCGTTGGGTTTGAGTGATTAGAAGTGATTGATAAATAATCATGCATAATCATATCTTTGGTTTGCATGATTGGGCCCGTGATGGATAACTAGGCCCTTATCATATCAATCAAGTGGGTGATAAATTATACTTTTTTATTTTGGGGTGATTATTAATCACTCAATCAAATCATTTGGAAATTTCCAACTTTGCTCTCAAATTTCACCCAATTTTCGACATCAATGGTCAAACTCTTATCTCTCTCTTACTCTCTCTCTCTCTCTCTCTCTCCCCAACTTTGTGGTGTCTCTCTCTCTATTTATCCTAGGATAATTAAAATGATACCAAATCTAACCAAACGTATGATAAACAATCCAATATTATAATCGTATCCTATTTATCAATCTTATCTATCCTATCCTTGAAACCAAACATGCCCTTGGAGTGCTAAAAAGCAACCTATTGTTGCACGTTCAAGCTGCGAATTTGAATATCGTGCCATGGCTGCCACGGCGGCGGAACTCGTATGGGTTACTTGCTTACTACGTGAGCTTCATGTACCTTTACCCTCGACGCCGTTGCTTCTTTGTGATAACAAGAGCGCTCTCTTTCTTTGTCAAAACCCAGTGGCTCACAAACGAGCAAAGCATATTGATCTAGATTATCACTTTGTACGTGAGCTCGTCATGTCAAAGAAGCTTTGCACTCAGTTCGTTCCTTCATCTCTTCATATTGCGGATATCTTCACCAAAAGTCTCGCTCGTCTGCAGTTTATATTTCTCCGTTCCAAGCTTTGTGTGGGTCCTCACCCCACGTCACGCTTGAAGGGGGTATTAGAGATATTGAAGATACACCCAACTCATAATATATTTTTCAGTTTGGATCTTGTATATTTTTAAGGTGATTTTGTTTCCATATTGTATATTTGTAATCTTATCTCTTTGTAGCTATATATACTCTGGAATACAAGAGAGAAGGCAAGGACTATATTTCAAAATCTTCTACACGTAGGTTTTCAATTTGGTGTGAAATTTTGGCTTTAGTTTGATTAAAACTATAATTTATTTCGTTAATTTCCATTTCCTTTGATATGATTAGTAGCTAAATTTTCTTTTTTGGGCTATTATTAATATCTTTTGGAAGGCGTAATTATATTTTGTTACATTCTTTAGTCTATATTAAGCTAATTAGATGTGATTTTGGCCTTTTGCTCAAAATGAAATAATTTACATGAGTTTACATCAAAATATTAATTCCATATTTATTAGTCTAAAATAAATAATAAATGAAGCCCATAACTAATTATATAAGTATTGGCTTACTTGGGGGTGTATTGGATGGAGGAGTTTGACAGATTTTAAGGAATTACAAATCTACCGCTATTCAATCTCCAGATTTTGACAGATTTTAAAATCTGTGTCAAAATCTGGAGGTATTCGATGCAACTTATAGACACGGAGTTCAATTCTTGCGGTATTTAATTAACACATGATTTCGTAGGATTTCCCATAAGTTGTGGAGTTTGACGGAATTGGTGAAGAAAAATACACACACTGCGAACTCCGACCTGAGTTCCATGGAGTTTGAACGAGCGGGCATTGGCCACACGCGACCGCTGGAAATGCTGGCCTCCCACGATCGTGGACCTCCCATGGTCGTTGGTTTGTAGAAAGGAAACTGACTCCATGGTCGCTGGTCCTCCATGACCATGATAGGCACAATACCAAACTAGTATCCAGCAGAGTTATGCTGCACACCTCGTAGGGAACTGTCCCACCTTGCTTTTGCAGAATCTTTTAGCTCTCGTGCCTTTTTCTTCAAGTTAGATATGATAGAACTATCATCTCAATGATCTTTGTAATTGTATCTTTGCTTCTCCCTCTAACTTCATCCGCCATTTTCCTAAAAGTTTGTCCACTAGGTTGTCAGACCTCTCAATGGATTCTTCAACAGAGAACTGCTTTCCAGCAGCAATCCATGTACCTCCAGCAGAATACGAAGGAGCTACAATCGTTTCACCTAAAAATAAATTAACTTCTCACCTTATTCTAGAGAGAACTTCCAATTCTGAATCAACAGCACCACGTTCCTTCACTAACGAAAGGTTTTCCTCCTCTCCAAATTGGCACCAGCGCCCGTGCACCCCCCACGATCGTGGGAAGGGAAGGTCACCCGCGCCCATGGACCACCCACGATCGCGAGTATTGGAGGTCATGCGCGACCGTGGGTGGTCCACGATCGCGAGGTTGTGGAATTGAATTCCGCCAAACTCTTTAAAAATCGACGCCGAATTGCTTCCAACTCCACCCTCAACTCTCGTAAATTCCTTCTAACTCCATGGAACTCAACTCTTTAAAAATCTGTCAAACTCCACATCCAATACACCCCCTTAATTTGCAGCCCTAACCAAATCTTAATTATCCTCTTATTTTCCTTAATCTTTAAAACTAAGCCTAGTTTTCCTTACTTCAATTGAAGGACGCTGCCGTGAGATGCCTCGCAAGCGTCAACAACTGCCTGCCGGCTTTCAAACCTTTCGTCTTCAGCGGCCGCCGCCACCGCCACCGCTGCTTAGGTAAACTTAATAATAGTTGGCCGCCACCACCAATAACCAATATATAGTTTGAATTGTCATTGAAATTTTTTGAATTTTTTGTAAAATTCAATTTCTAGGGTTATTTGAGATTAACAGTTATTTGAATTCAGCAACTGTAGAGGAATTATATATAAGTAAAATTCAGTTTCTTTGTTATTTTCACTTTTGAAACCTAAAACCTATCTATCCACTCCGTGTGCAAAACGTACTCTGCTTGATCAAAGTTTTTTAGAAGAGTTTTTTTCCCGTTTATGTATGCATAACATATTGTAGTTTTGGATGAAATTGCGTTTGAATATTATTTATTATACGTTTGAATTTGGACAGCTTGGCCTTGGACGTCGACGATCTGTTGATGGGAATTCTTGTGCAAAATCTCTAAGCAGATTCAAATGTGTGTGCAAAAAATGGTTCTCACTCATCTCCTCCGATCACTTGTGCCTCCAACACACCCTCCGCCGCCCCAAATTGCAGTCGTTTCTCATCCTAAATACCTCGTTTAGGGAGTGTTTCTACTTGAACCCAACCACAACCATCAATCGTGAAAAGAAGTTGATACCCTATACTCTGAGTGTTCCTTTACATTACTATGAAATAGTCCAAGCATGCAATGGACTGATGTTGCTGAAACTGAAATATCGCTCCCATCCAACCGCTACTGATAAAGGATTTGTCGTATGCCTTCGGAAAATTAGTTACTATGTCTACAATCCAACCACCAGACAATCACAAGAGATTATGTCTTGTTACGATGAGGAGTATGCTGCAGCGATGGGTTTGGCATTCGATCCTTCAAAATCGCCCTATTACAAGATCGTCTGCATCAGGTCAAAAGGTTCAAAGTTATATAAGATTGAGGTTTATGACTCAGAGAGCCACACTTGGAAGCTCAGTCTGGAACCATTTATCAAGCCTTAACCTTTCGACACCGATGGAACCTATGGAACGTACTGGAATAACGCCATCTTTGGAGATTCCAGAACAGTTATAGCTACTACATCTATTTTGATATTGGTAAGAATGCGGTTAAGACATTGCCATTTCCAGAATTATGGCTAGCCATAATTTAGTTCAAATATGGCTACATAGAGAAGCTATTTAGCCATAATATGGCTAGCCATAATTCGACAATTATATGAAAATAAATCGATTTAGATAAATTTTTAGTTTATTTAAAGAAGTATAAACATATATTTTATGTTATTATCATATTCTTGACTTAAATTTTGTCATAATTGGTGTAAATATATAACTCTTTCATTCTTTCGACAAAAAGCTTTGTATTCACTCTATTATATATATCGAGATTTTTGTTATCTCCAAATTCAAGTACTATCAATATAAATTTGTATAAACTGAATATTTAAATTATTAAAAGTCATTTAGAAGTTAAAATTATAAATAAATCATTTTTTTCTCTTATTTGAACTAAATTATGGCTAGCCATAATATGGCTACATAGATTTATTGTTTCCAGAAACTCCTCCGAATTTTGATGTAGCAATGCAGCAATATTCATGTGTTAGTACCTATCTCCAAGAATCAGATGGCCATCTCTATCATTTTGAATTGGTTGAGGAATGGAGGATGTGGACGGAATGCGATAAACAATTAGTAAGAGTGTCAGTGTGGGAGTTGGTAATGGATGGTTCTCAGGGGATCTTCAAAAATCATCATCGATTTACTTCCACTAGAGCTTGTCGCGCTTACTATGTTTTGTGATCAATGGGGGCATCGGGATCGGGATCAGACACGGACAACACGTGCAGTTTGCTGACTTATGAGGCTGGGAAGATAAGGGCTTACAGTTTTCTTGACAAGAGTTATGAGGTTCTTGTTGACTTTACAACGCGAGCACTTGTCCCGCCAAGTTACCTCTCATGTTTCCTCTTTGGAGAAACTTTGGCTTTGGTTTGATTTATTAATTAGTTTCAGAGATTAGTTTTGTGCTACCTGTTTTGCTATTCAATTTCCATCAATCTTAGCTTCCTGTGTTTGTGTTTGTGATTGATTCCTCCATCTAAACTTGGACCTATATATTTTCCTCTTTTCACGTTTACTTCAACCCCACAGATTACCCTTTAATTTGCTAGTATATATTTTCACATATGATTTAGTGTGTGGAGAGAAGAAAGATTTCCGAATGTTTAATAGAAGAATTTCATAAGAAATTCTTGCATTGATAGAGTGGGACTTAATTATGTCATAAATATTGTTGTAGAGAAAAGATCCGAGATTTCAATAGGAACTTTAAAACTGTGGCACAAATTTCAGAGTTCAACCTTTTTTAGGCCATTAACTTGGGTTGTTTTGCAAGATTAGGCCAAATATTTTTCAAGGCCATTTTGTTGTAAATTCAGCGTTCATAGGCCACATTTCCAATTGAGCTATTTTACACACGTATGACAGATAGAATTGCACGTCTCCTCTCACCAAATTTGTGCCATGGCGGCGGCCTCCTCAATGGTGTAGTTGTGACGCTTCATTGCCTCCATCAGCATCGGCTTCGGCTTCGGTGGCGGAGGCAACGGCTTTGCCCTTGCCCTTCGTCTTGGTCAACTTCATTCCTTTGGCAGAAGGCTATGGGGGCGGTTGGGGCGGCGCATCCGAGTAAGGGCTCTCTCGTTGTCTGCGGTGATGGAAGGGTATGACTCGCCAGAAATTTGGTGTTGAGATTGATTGAATCAAACCCCGATGGCGTGTAAGCGTCGTCCGATGTGTCGGGATACCACGATGACGAAAAGGGATTATTGGGATCTATTTTTACAAAGAAGAGATGAGGAATGGTGTGAAGAAATGAGGGTGAGTGGTGGAATTTATAGAGGAATATAAGAAAGATAAAAAAATCGAAACTATTCGTTTTTTAGTCGTTGCGGTCTTTTCATTTTTGCCCTTTGGGCGTGTGCAATGCACACATATTTCAATTTTTTTTTTTTGGGGGGAAGGGCATGTGCGCTTCATGCACGCGTGTCTCGAACTAGTCTCGAGACGGCTCCTTCTGCAATGCCGGGCTCGAAGGGGGCGGCAGCTCGAAGGGGTCTCGAGACCCCCGGTTGTGAATAGCCTAATAGTTGGCCTAAATTAAATATAAATTCGAATAGTCTGACTGAAATTTTCTAGTAGTAGAATTCAACTTATGGGATTATTTGTGCTTAATTTGGATTAGAGATTGGGTTATTCAAATTCAAAATTTTAGTTTAGTTTTATAGTTTTAATCATGCATAATGTAGTTTGGGTTGAAATTGAAGTTTTAATTTTAAATTGGCATACATCAATTATACAACAAATGACTTTGGACCAAATTCTCGCAGTGTGCATTCCGCTGGTGTTTCGACTTTTTCGTAAAATTCGATTTATGCGGTTATTTGTTCTTAGAGGTGTTTGGCTTAACTTAAAAGCTCCTCAAAACAACTTCTAAGCTCCTAATTCCTTAATAACTTTTAAGCTGTTTTAAAGAGCTTAAAAGCTTAGCCAAACACCGTCTTAGTTTGGATTGGATATTGGAGAGTTATATCAAATTAAGAGTTTTAGTTTTAGTCATGCATAATATAGTTTTGGTTGTACGGAGTTGAAAATTGAAGTTTTGATATTACTATTAACTTGTTGATCATGACAGCCTGGAATTGGCCTTGAACAACGACGACGAGTTGTTGATGTAAATCCTTCTCCGGCTACCTGTGAAATCTCTAATAAGATACAAATTAGTATGCAAGAAGTGGTTCTCTCATCTCCTCTGACCACTTTTGCCACTAGCACACTCTCTGTCGCCCCAAACTACAGCAGTCTTTCATTTCGCAGATGCATAATTTGCAGTTTTTCTACTTCAATCGAACCACCAATGGTTAAAAGAAGTTGGTGATGATACCTTATAATCTGAGTGTTCCTCAGCACCAAATATTTGCAAGAATGCAATTTGCTGCTGTTGTTGGAATTCGAGCGTCGCAGAAGTACTTACTACGTGTACAATGCAACCACCAAAAAGAACTAGAAAGACGTCTGATGATAAACAGTTACTACGTCTACAATCCAACCACCAAACGATCAAGAAAGATTAGTCTGACTAGTAATGACAAGTATCCTTGTGTTGCAGCGGTCAACTTAGCATTTGATCCTTCAAAATCGCCTTATTATAAGATCGTTTGCATTAGTTCCACAAAAGATTCATATGCAACTTCTTATGATGATGAAGGGATTGTTCATCAGATTGAGGTTTACGACTCAGAAAGCCATGGTTGGAAGCTCAATTTGGAAACATTAACATGTTCTGCAATCTCCGGTGGCGTACACTGGAATTACTCAAGATGATCTGTGGTGGCTTCTGTTGCTTTGATATTAGTAAAAATGAGATAAAAACATTGTCTTTTCCTCAACCTCAATATTCTGGACTGTATAATGCTTTCGCATATCTTCAAGAATCAAATGGTCATCTCTATTATTTTAAAATATTGGAGAAGAATGAACGTGTATCAGTAGCGGTGTGGGAATTGGGTGGGATTGATAATTCCAAGTGGCTCCTCCAGTGATAAATTATGAAGGGGTAAATACTTGGCCTGTGAAATTGATGGGGAGATCAGATAGAGACGGGCGGTGCAGTTTGTTGACCTCTGAGGTTGAGAAGATAAAGATTTACAACTTGTTGACTTCACAAGCCAATCGTTTTACCGGTCAAGATTCGAGCGAGGGGAGCCGAAGGCCTCGAAGCGAGCCAAAAAAATCCAAATTGTTGCCCGCCGATTATTCTTATATTAATAATCGGAGCGAAGGCGAAACCGTAAAATCAGAGCCAAAGGCGGAGCCGTAAAATCTGAGCCGTAGGTGGAGCCGGAAAAAAAAACTGCAAATGAAAAAAAAAATTGACCGGGTCAACAGATCAACCCGACCCAGATCCGGTCGCAGGACCCATGCAGCAGGTCGCATGCAAGTCCTGCTCTAAGAAAGAACATTAAACATGTCGGCCGATTAATCAGATAGTATACTGTTACTAATTCTTGAGCAAGAGGGAGAACAGTTCCCCACTAGAAAATCTTAACTTAAAGTTTGAAATATTAGTATCGATTCATTAAATTATATTTTGCATACTACAATACTTTTATTTTTTTATGAAACCCGGCCTCCTACCATACTTAAGAGCATCCACATCCGTTGAGCCCGGGTGGTGGGGCTCATGGATGACCTCTGCCCACACTGGTCGGGCTTATCCGCACGCGTATATCGATTAGTTTCCAGTTTTTAGAATTTTGATTTAATTTGAATTCGAAATTCAATTTTATTGAATGAAATTAAATTACATTAAACATAAATACTACAAATTACATTAAGCATAAGATAATAAACGACTTCAAAATTGTTCGATGAATTTGGCATCATCACTGATGATCCTCCACATGCCCGCATGATTGAACGGTGTTCTGTAGACGACTTCGTATTCCGTTTTTGCATGCGCTATGATCTGTGCCGCGGTTTCCGTCGTCAGAAGAGCTTGGATGGATTGCTGGCGCAATATTTTGAATTGGGCGCAAAATAAAAATAATGCTTTCTAGCACTTTTAGGATAGTAAACAAAATACTCCTTCCGTCCACGAAATGGTTGCCACTTTTGCTACTTATATTTTTCCACGAAATAGTTGTCACTTTTGCTACTCCACTCACATTTATTGTAGGACCCTTACTCCAACAATACTCATTATAATTCACTATTACCTACTATTTTCTTAAAACTCGTGTCGTCCACAATGTGGCAACCATTTCGTGAACGGAGGAGTAAAAATTAGCACTAGTTATCAAAAAACGATCTGTTCCGGTCACAAAAAAAAAAAGATTTAAGATACTTATCGTAAAGCAGAGAGTAAATTCTAGTAGCATTGTATGGATGTTTTACCCATAAGCGATCGAATTTTTATTTGCGACATCACTAGATAAAAAGGGTAAATGAAATTGTAATAGTTTTATTTGATATCTGTCGTAAGAAAGAAGAAGAGAGAGAAAGAAAAAAAAAAAAAAGATACAAAAATATTAGTATAATTTTTTTTCTACTTCAATCAAACCACCAATGGTGAAAAGAAGGTGGTGATGATATACCTTATAATCTGAGTGTTTCTTACCACCAAATACTGCAAGAATGCAATGGACCGGTGTTGCTCGAATTCGATCAACGAAGAAGCCACCAAAGAATTTATAAAACATCCAAAAGATAGTTACTACGTCTACAATCCAACCACTAAAACGATCAAGTAAGATTAATCTGACTATCTGCAGTGACAAGTACCCTTGTGTTGCAGCGATCAACTTAGCATTTGATCCTTCAAAATCGCCTTATTACAACATCGTTTGCATTAGGTCCACGGAAGATTCTTACTCAGCCGTGCATTACCTTCTTTCGATCTTCTTTTATAATTTTATTTTTATTTTTATTCTTTAGATGAAAGCACTACCATACTTTACATTTATTTGAATTGCCGTTTCCCCCTAAAATATCAATACCAAATCACTTAATTGACCAATATTATTGCTTGAATGTCCCAAAAAAGGGAAATTAATCACTAATTATCTATTGTAATTCTATCAAAATTCCAAGATATAAATGGGGAATTTTGAATAACACCATATTTTATACTCCTACCTTGTTTTACAAGTGTCCTATATACAGTATTTTGATTTTTTTATGTTTCTCATATTAAAATTTGAGAGCAAATTAGCAAGGCCAATTTGTGTGTGTGTGTGTGTGTGTGTTGTAGTAGATGTTCTTGTGGAGGGCACTGGCAGGGGAAGAAGTTGCTTTTTCTGTTGAAATCAAATCAGATGATGCATAAACCATTGGAAAGGAAAAGAGGTGGTTTTACTTTTATAGAAGAATCTGTTTAGTTCACTAGTAACAGTTGATTCACTTTGAGAAGCAAAATTGGCATAAATATTCTTTGGTGTGATTATTTCAGAAATTAAAAGAGTTTGTTGTTTTATTGAGTTGTTGTATGTACGCATGGCCATCATCCACTCACTTCCACTGTCGCGCTACATTAGACTTTATAATTAATAGGGGGATTAGGATCGGCTCAAAGTTTTGATAACAGCTTTTGTCAATGTTCAACGATTTTTTTCTTAACAAACAGAAAACTATAAATACTACTCCACTGGCTGCTCTTTACTATGCAAGACCTTTTTTTGTAGATTGATTATTATCTATCTTTACACTTTCAATTTGGTTATTATTATTGACATTAAGAACTAGCATGATTTCCGATACAAGCTCAAATTCCTGTTTGTGCAATGCAATCATTACTTACTCGACCAAAATTGTGTGTCTTAGGCTATCTGAAACCTTTAGAGCACCCTCAGGGTGTTCTAAGGGGAGCACTCTACCCCTGCAACCCAAGGGTGCTTTAAGGGTGCTCTATCTTTAATATTAAACAATTCCTCATTTTTCATTAATTAAATTAATTCATAAAATTCCATTTATGAGAAAATAAACATTAAACATTACATTAATTTAAATAAAATAAAATTTTACATTAATTAAAATAAAAAAATTACATTACTTAAAAAAATTACACTAATTGAGGACGCTCGATTACTCCTGTAAATGTCCAAATTTCTGGTAAACGTGCTCGATGAGATCATTGGTAAGTCGGGTGTGCTTCCGTTGATCTCTCAAGTCGGCTTCCCGAGCGAGATAGGTCCTAAAAGCGATCGGACAGTGCCTCCGGGATATCCCGCTAGTGGACGGAGAATCGGAGTCTTGTCTCCAATTCTCCACATCTTCCCGCTCGTCTTCGATGATCATGTTGTGCAAAATAATGCACGCGAACATGATGTCTCGGAGATGCTTCTTGTACCAGCACCGACCCAGAGCGCGTATTATTCCCCATCGGGCTTGGAGCACTCCAAAGGCCCGTTCTATGTCCTTTCTCGCCGCCTCCTGCATCCTCTTGAACCTCGCCGTCTTTTCGTCAGTTTCAATCCTCGGCGATTTGATCAGTGTTGCCCACGACGGGTAGATCCCGTCGGTCAAGTAGTACTCCTTGTCGTAGCGGTTTCCGTTGACGGTGAAGTTGCACGCCGGAGCTCTATCCTCAAGCACGTCGGTGAAGAGGGGCGACTAATTGAGGACGTTGATGTCGTTGTTGGAGCCGGCACACCCAAAAAAGACATGCCAGATCCACAAATCATGCGACGCCACCGCCTCCAAGATCAAGGTAGGCACGCCTTGATCGCCGCGAGTGTGGACACCCGCCCCCCCTTTTGGGTAGTTCCTCCAAGCCCAGTGCATGCAACCCAGGCTCCCTAGCATTCCTAGAAACCCATGCCGCTCCTCGTGCATTTGGAGCATACGTGCAGTGTCGGCAGCGTTGGGCTTCCAGAGGTATCGCTCGCCGAAGAGGTCGATAAGTGCCCGGCAAAATTTTTTGAGGCAAAGTCGCCCCATGCTATCGCCAATCTTCAGATACTCGTCGAAGGCGTCCGCAGCACCGCCGGTGGCCAGTTGACGAACCGCCATCGTGCATTTTTGCACCGACGTCAGCCCCCAACGCCCGAGTGCATCTTGTCGATGCGTGAAGAAGTAGACGTTTTCCTCCAACGTGCTGCAGATGCGCAAAAACACATGCTTATGCATCCGGAAACGACGTCGGAAAAAGTGGTCGCCGTAGGTGGGGTTGTCGGCGAAGTAGTCGGCGTGAAGGACTGCACACGCTGCTTCTCGATCGCGGTCGACGAACCTCCGCGACCTCTTCTTCTTTTTCTGCTCGGCTATGTGTGCACATATGTAGCGATCCGCGTCCGCCAGCATCTCTATTACCTCGTCGTCGGTGCCGCCCTCGACATATTCCACCGAAGAATCGGAAAAACTCAACGAAGATGAAGACATTTTTTTTGTAGATGAATTTGAGAGAGAAAGAGGATGAGGAAGATAATATAGTGTGAGAAGAATGAGGATTGAGGTGGTATTTATAGTAGGGGAAAATAAAATAAAATAAAAATATATATATATATATATATATATATATATATATAAATCGGCTTTTTAGCCGTTGCTGAAACGGTCGATTTTTTAAAAAAATTTACGTTAGGCGCGTGCAATGCACGCGCCATTAATTTTTTTTTTTTTTAAACTGAAATGGGGAGCGCATGGCTTCACGCGCCGTGCTCGAGCGCTCGGGCACGGCTCGAGCCAAGGCCGTCTGCCACGCGGGGTGCTCGAGCCGCCCCCTGCTCGATGTGGTCACGAGCACCCCCGCTCGAGACGCGTTGCATGCAGCCTTAGCTAGCTAGCTCGTTTTCATTTCGATATTGTTGTAATCAGTTGTATTTGAGCAGCTATTTTATTATCATATACTACTACTATTATGAGTTCAAAACTCGTTTGAACAGATTGAATAATCAAGAACATGGATAACACGAGAAAAGAATTACGGGCAGAGATGAAACTGAAATTACATCTCTTTCTTAAACAATTTTCATCCTGAATACATTAATTTATAAATAAATACTCGAAAGAACTCTTTTTAGAGCTGAGGCTGAATCAACCCAATACATATGACAGTGCAGAATAAAGAAGCAGCCTCAGCGAATCAAACAGGAAACAGAGTCTCGATGAGTTGAAAAGTACGGTTGGGAGTAGATCCAGCACATCCATCTTGGTAAAACTCCTTCCTCCCAACATCAACGAGCTCCTTCACACAATTCTCTTGCAGCGCATAAAACTTAATTTTCCCTGGCTCATGAAGCAATAACTTACTATCCTCTTCCCTCTCTCCCCTTATGTAACTCAGCACAGAAAGTGGCCCAGAGGCTGCATCAAGATTAATGTGATACTTCAACGACCATTCAGAGTAGTCGCTTTGCAGTTCAAACACCATAAAAGATTTCTTTTCGGGGAAGTGTGCAACATTATGCAAATACCCGTTGGACTCTACATACTTCTGGTCAAACCCCTCAATTCCAGCATCCCCTACAACAACATCCGGATGTCTTCCAACGCCAAATTCTTCAAGATCGAAAAACACCCCACACCAATGGATGCAGCCTTTCCACCCTATCCCGTGATCAAATATCATTTCTCGTGGAGCCAGAAATGGTTCACCACAAAGCTTCCAAGTGCCAGTGTTAGACTCGTACACCTCAATCTGGCAACGCCTCCACCAGCTCCGCCAGAAACTGGATGATCTCCTCCGAGCAGCCTTAATGCAAACAATCTTGTAATCAGGCGATTGCAGAGGATCATACACCAAGTTGAGCCCCATAACACATCTATACCTGTCATTCACATTCAGCAAGATCTTCCTGGACTGCTTAGTGGTTGGATTGTAAACATAACAAACTTCAAAAGGGTTCTCGACATTACGGCATTGAAGCAAGAAGAGGCCATTGGAGAAGCTACGTATAGTTGGTTCAACTAGTGTCAAAGAGAAAGCATATGGTACCAACTTTTCACCATCGGGGCTGCTTTGAAGATATAAGTAGCTCGATGCCTCCGCAAGGCAGAGGAGGAGGGAAGGCTTCAACTTGGAATGACGGCGTTGGTGGCACTGCTGTAGAGTGTGTCGATTAGAGAAATGATCACTGGAGATCAAATCGAACCACCTCTTGCATACCGACTTGAATCTGATGAGGGATTTTGCAGGCAGCCAAAGGAGGATCTCGATCAACAAATCATCATTGTCGGTGATCATCATCGCCAGAGTGCAGAATCTATTGTGCACTCATATTCTAAGCAAAGAGAAATTAGCCAATGGATTCATAAACTAAATGAACTTATAAGAAGGTAAGAAAAAGGCATATTTAAAGTCAACTTGACTACTTGAGCATATAATTTTAAACAAATTCCAGTTCACAATCAGCAAATCGAAGCAAAAACTAGTGATCTGTGATATAATTTCTTAATCAAACTCAATTAACTGGATGAAGCAAATAAATAACGTGGACATGATATAATTAAAAGTTTTTATAATAATCATCAATCTTTGAAACTAAAAGCGAGGCCAAAAAAGTTAAGGAAATCTCAAATTTCATCAAATCTATTTGTAATCCCTACTGTAGGCAGATCATATGATTGGAATTGATCATTACAAAACAAAATTAAATTTTAGGAACTGATAGGTAACAACTACACTACATATTAACTAATGGATTCACAAACTACTAAATGGGGAAAAAAGGAATATTTTTAGTCAACTTGGTATGTACTAATTTTGAACAAAATTTCAGTTCACGTGCCAGCAGATCGAGGTCGTGGTAAAAACCAGCCACATGGCCCACATCTGATTTGTGATACAATTTCTTAATTGAGCTCAACTAACTAGATGAAGCAAAAAAATAAAATAAAATTATGCATAGAAATCTTCAAATTATTAATCTCTTAATAAATCTAATTGAAGATTAATATACAAGGACTATTTAAGCATATAACTTGAAACAAATTCCACTTCACAACCAGAAAATCGAGGCAAAACCAGTGATTTGTGATATAATTTCAATCAAACTCAAAAGACTGGATGAAGCAAAGAAAAATCGCGGAAAATATAAAATTATTAATATTTAAACATACAAGTCTTCAAATAAATACTCAGCAGATTGAGGCGAAAACCAGCCACATGTGATTTGTGATATGATTTCTTAATCCAGCTCAACTAATTAACTAGATGAAGCAAACAAAAAAGTGGAAATTTATTAATGTTTATCCATAGAATAGAAATCTTCAAATCATTATTCAATAATTGAAAGTAAAAGCTAATGCAAAAGTCAAGGAAACTGTGAACTTCAATTTTGAAATTGCAGAAGCAATGGTAGGTGGGGGATAATTTATTTTAATCACCATGAAAATGATATAACAGAAAATCGAAAAATCTGCTCAAAAGAAACAGCTGATATGAACGCACTAATTATAACAAATCGAGACACGTATAATCGGAAGGTGAAGTAACATACGGCGGTCTCCGAAGAAAATCGCGGCGGCGAAGTTGAATATCGACGGCGATGTTGCCGAGATGCTCCTCCCTATTTTTCGGAAGAAGCGGAGAGTTTGATGATAGAAATAGTTAAAAGAGTGACGGTCGAACAGCGAAAAAACATGTTTATTTATATAGACAGACAACAATAGTTTATGTTTGGATATGTTTGTTACTACTAAAAGGTACTTAATGGGAATTATTATTGAAAATGGAAAGAAAGAGAAAATAATGCCCCTTTCCCCAATAAATTTCTACAGAAAATCATATTGCATAATATGGTTGGGATGTGGGAAACACCTAATATATTATTGAAATTATTTTTTTTAAATGAAGTTTTCTAAAACCTCCTTTCGTCCATGATAAATGTGGTTCGAAGGAATGTGGCGCACATTTTAAGAATAAAGAAGAGTAAATGAAAGTGGGAAAGGTAATTTTGTTAATTTTAGTGATTTTTGGGGTAAATAATGAAATGTTGAAAGGATAAAAGGGTACTATATTAAGTAAGGTCATTTCTATTTATGGCTGAATCACACTTATCCGAAAAAGAAAATTAGATCACACTTATTGTAAACGGGTAATGAATATATAAATAACATCACATTTGAAATTGACGGAAGAAAAAGAAAAATTGGTAGGCGGACCAACATATTAAAGAAACTTTTTGGAATTGTATGATTTGTATGAAGTATATTGTTCTATTCTTAAATTAATATGGTAATATGAGGGGTTTATATTTATGGTGATGAAAAATACCCACATCAATGCAACTTGCAGTGTTATGTCCGTTTTTCATATGCATTTTGCAAAAATAAATTACGAATTTTAGCCATTTTTATAATTCCAACTGATTCTTAAAAAAATTGAATTAAAGCACCAACTTTATAATTTTGTTAATTGAAACTTTTTCAAATGTTTTCTGACTATGTGGACGCTCTACAAGGATTGAAGAATATGACATCATTTTGCTAAAGTGTCCTTAAACGACGTTGTTTGTGCTTAATAAAGCCTATAATTAAAAAATTAAAAATTCATTGAAGACGTTCGAGTTCAAATATGTGAATTATTAAGCACAAAAATGTTGTTTGATGTCTTTAGCAAAAGTTCTCAAGAGAACATCCAAATGATGTTATTTCAGTCTGTATACAGTGAAGCCTCTAGTTCGAACCTCATTGCTCCACTTTCCTTATGTCAAAAAGAAAATGTCTAGCAAAATAAACATAAAAATTGTAGAGGTCTCAATTGCAAATATTATACTATAAAATTTGAGCTTCAATTTGTAATTTTTTTTAAATAAGACCAAAACTACAAAATATCTAAAACTCGTGATTTATTTTACTAAAACCACTTTTTTATAATTAAAAATTATACCACAAAAGAAAAAATCAACATGGTTTTGTGGCAGTATGGTCTATTAATGTTATCCTCTGTAGACCCCTTGAAATGTATGGTGATAAATAATTGATGATTTGCGATCGTTTGACCAAATTATACAAAATATTAATATAAAAAGGTCACATGACAATTTATAAAAGATTTAGGCACAGACCATTTCATTACGTCAACTCGGATGGGAAAATGTTGACAATAACCAACGCAAGAGGGGAAAAGTGAAAGTCTAATTTCTTGACTTAAATATTAATACGTATTCACAAAGGAAGAATGACCTATTTGCCCTTATACATGTTCACATCAATAATTAAAGTCGTTTGAAAATTAATTTCATTTCACATTGCACCCAACGCTAGTGTTAGGTATGTGACCAACACAGAGAGTTTTAATGCATAAAACCAGAGAAAAAAAATCAGTTCAAGAATCAAAGTGAAGCAATATCATCATCATCATCATCGTCATCGTCCACATCTAGAGGTGACAAACTGTCGAACCAACCCGACCCAGCCGGGCCAAATGAAGATTCCGGAGCCCGACTGGTATTTTGGGTGTGTAACCTAACCCCATGCAATAGTCGGAGATTTTCCGGGCCAGCCAAGTTTGAAGTATGGTATGTATGGCTCAACCCGAACAAATTTCGGGCCAATTCATTCGGTCGGCCAATCTTTGACACCTCCTTTACAAGCACAACTATTCGTAAATATATACTAGTAAAATCCACCAAGTGTAGCCTTTACAATATCCTCTTTTTTTCTTTTACTTTTCTTCAATTCTGATTTTGCAACAAGGCTGCAATCAACCAATTCTTGAATTTATATTAAGCTAAACTGTTAAACAATCACTTACAACTAAAAATGCTACAAATTATACAGGGGGGGAGAAATTATACAAGCAGTCACTTCCACTATTACAATTGCAGGAGCCTAAAATATTACACTGAAATAATTACCATCAGCTCCCAAATGCTGCTGCTTCCAAGCTTCTAAAACAACAAACTCGGTCGAATATGTCCTCACTAAGGCAAGAACCACAAGATCCACATCTCCCTTCTAAATCACTAGAATCAAAAGATCGGCGTTATTCCCGAGGTCGAGCAAGCCATAGAGAGCTAAGGGCCCGGAGACGGGAGAAGTAGTCGCTGATGGCTAAGAGAGCACGAGCTGACTGACGAGTTGTTAATATCCGGTGCATTTGCTGGAGGGTTTGCTGCCGCAAGTTATCCGCCTGAGACCAACATTTTCATTCATCACATTACACGTAAACTCAGTGTCACTCACTCATTTATCTAACAAAATGTCAAGACAGATCATCTATTGCAACATCTCCTATTGCATCTATGGATGATTGTAGCGTGTCTAGAAAATTTAAAAATCTACCCAACTCTGCTAATACCATTCATGAAAATGGTCTGATTTTGCATGCACACAAAATAATACTAAGAATCATCATAAGCAAATTCTGGTTATGTTCTAAAATTTCCACGAAGCAATTTCACTCCTATTTCATGTGAGAATAGAGCAATTTAAACTCCAGAAGCATTATTATGAAACTCTCCTAATCGATCTTTTTATAAAATAAGAATATCAAGGGCCAAGAAGAACAAAGTATTACTTCAAAGATGTAAAGGTACGCAGTAGATAACCTGGCGAATGAAGCCCTCGAGAGTTCCCAACTTTCCCATAGCCATTGCCATTTGGCCCATGTAGTTAGCAACATTTCCTGACGAACCCGATGGACCAAGAGAACCGGCTAATGTCTCGGCCAATGACTGCTGCAATGCTTCCATTCCTTGAGATAGAGCATCTTCGGCCTGTTGAGACGATTGTTGCAAATTGTTGATAGCCAATAACTGTTGTTCAGTCAATGGCTCTAACTGATTAATTAGAAGCTGCAACCAGGATTATTGAAAAAACATAATCAAAATATAATACCCAAAAATCAAAGAAGGGAATTACAATTTATACGAATGCTCAACTGGTTGAGGGTACAGTACTTTCATAATGAAAAGTCTATAATCAAGCTAGCAATAATGGGGGAGAACTTATTTACTTCCTCACCACAAAAACTAAAGATAAATGGAAAAAATATATGAAGCAGAAATGTGAATGCAAAGCATATTTCATGAAGTAGGACAAAAGTCCTTTTCCAACTCACTTGATGCCTTATGTATGTATATGTTACATTGTGTAGTACAACTTAACAGGTCATAAACACGACGGGCTGAATTTGCAGTTCAACTAAATTAAGATTAGTGATGTCTTTTCTTATTTCCCATTAACAACTCGTGGACTGATGAAGCAACTAACAAGGTCCGAGACAAGAATCTGAAGCAACTAGTGAATCCAAGATTTAAAGCACCCTTCTATGACTTCCTCGTATCAGGATCGAGGCCATATTTCCCACACAGGGATGCTTCAAGAGAATGGTTAATAGAATGATGGAGTAAAGATATGGAAGAAATTTCAAATGATAGATATGACTTACCTTAAGAAGTTCAGATGAACGGAAGCCACCGAGCCAGAGGAAGCATCTTTCAGCAGGCGTCTTCCACATGCCTGACAATATGTGAAAGACATCGGCCTTTGCAGCTTCACCTTTTATCCTAAAAATGTCATCATAGTGTGACGCAATGCCGTCAACAATTATCCGAAGTTCTCCATCACCGGCATGTGAATTGACAGCACCTCTAAGTTCATTAACCCGCTTGTTATGCTCCTCCAGCCACCTTGCATACTCAACATCAAAGGCCAAGGCACCTAGAAGTGGATATTCACGGAAGTCAAAGTCGCTGAAACAAAATTTATAGTAAAAAGTAGATTTAAGTTCCAAGCAAATAAGACTCCTCAATTTTGGGAAAAGTACCCATATTGGCGTGTGACGCAACAAACGTTCATGGAGAAGCCACGCGTTAAGCAACAAAAACATGCAAAACTACAAAACCCGAACCAAGGAGTGCAGATTTGCCTACTAAAACCTAGTAAATCTATTCTCACCACAAAATATAATTTTGAACATCGAATAATCCTGTTAAGAAAATCAAGTTTACTAAGAAATGAAATTTCTTTTCTTCTTTCACCAACCAAATCAATGAAGGAATAGCAACCGACTCACAGTGCAAGTCCGATAACTCAAGCAAGCAAATCTGATAACCCGATTACAAACCTCAATTACTATTTAGTCCAACAAGAAAAAAGGAAGATTTGAAGCCCTTATATGTACAAGAGCTACAGTTTAACATTTATCATTATACTGATTTTTTAATGAAGCAAGAAGATATTAGAGGTCCAGAAGTCCTTGGTGTCTCTACGCTAATATCTCTTTTATATTTCTTAAGAATAGACAAAAAAAAAATAGTTTAATTAAATTATGGAAGGGGTTCTGGGCACTCGTCACATTGACATTCTTATAGCAGCTATAATACTCATACTCATCCTCTATTCTTGACCTTTCTTCCCCACAGAGCTTCTGTAGTCAAATTAGAATTCCACATTCGATAATTAAGGTCTTACTCACGATTTAAACCAAACAAGTGACAAATCCTGCCACTTTCCTTTTGGTTCTCCCTCCGTTCTCAATTATCGATTTCTAAATTCATTAATTACAAGGTCAAACGGAAAGCTCAAACATTCAAACATAGAAGCCTACAAACTTTTTTATAATATTGAATAACAAGATAGAAGAACAAATTGTAAAAGACAAAAACAAATGTGATACAAAATTTGATATAGAAAATACCAATCTACCAGTTTGGACAAAAGACCTTCTTTTATAAAGAACAGAGTAGTCAGTCAAAATAAGACGTTCATACCATTTCCACTAATTGATTGAGTTTGATCTCCTGAACTTGAAATAAATATCCCCTACAAAAAAGAAACCTCATTCACTAATTTGAAAAATAACAAAGATAAAACAGAAATTACATATTTATAGAAAGAATGCAGGAGCAACCTGCTGTCTAGCTCGTTGAAGCTCTTGCTCAAGTTGTGTCAATTTCATTCTGCTGCTTTCTAGCTGTTGAACGTAGGCCTATATCACAAATACACGAGCAAGTCACAAATAAACTCAGACAGCATCAAAGTAGCGAGCAAAATAAATCTAATTGGAAAAGCACCTCTGAAGAATCATACGGTAATTTGCAGGTGATTTTAATCAATCATTTCCAAGAAAAGAGAAAAGGAATGTACTCTCCTAGACTCCATCTAAAGCACTTGAACTGGCAAGAATATTGTTATAAAAATTTGCTATTTCTTTATTTTGATCATCCCCTCAAAATTAAAAATAAGAGCTTATCTCGTGACATTGAAAGAAGATAAATCCCTTGAACTAACATCAGAATAATAAAGTTTGATTGCTATATTTGCTTATACTCTGCTTTGTAATCTCAGATTGAACTCGTTCACTAAACTACTAGCACAAGTTTAAGATTACTAATTGCAGGCTCACTGATAATGCAGGATATCACTACTAACTAGGAATTCCTCTCGATTAACCAAATTTGCTGCTAAGCAAATACTCTCCAATCATAATGGGTAAATAAATTACATAATTTCTGAAGCCCTACAAGCTGAATGCTGAAGAAAGTTATAAGTGAATGGAACACAGAGGTATTAAGATACTTAGCAATGCTAGGCTCCTCAATATCTCTATTATCCAATTGGGAAGAAGATTTATGCACTAACACCGATGCATCACTTTTGACATTCAATGCAGGAATGAAACTTTATCTTGTACAAACTTGGTGTTTTCTCTTTATTTGCTTCAAACTACTGGAAACAACCACCTCCGGGTAGTGAACCCTGAGATCAAGAAGTATATAGCCAGCTCAAGGTTCAGAAAATATCATCTTCCTTGCATGTCTTCTAACTAGTATCAAATCTAACTGCTGTCTTCTATATTCGAAGTTTCGTTTGCCAAGCTCCCACCAAAATGAATTAGGTAGTGTGGTTCTTTTAGGTTATGTACCATTAGCATTGAACAAAAAAACAATTAACTTTTTCACAGAGCATTCTCCTGTGTTAAACTTCCTCAGACAATCGATAAATATAATTACTTTAGCAGACAGCACCAGCAACTGGAAATGAGAGATGGTGGTGGTGGGAACCCGAGTACAGCTAGATAGGATGGGTAGCAGTTTTGTCAAAAATGGCAAACGTGGCAGTCCTATGTAGTAGAAAGACAAAAGTTTGTCTGAGAATGCACACTTGTTGGATACTGGATTTCTTAGCAGAGCAAGTGTGCTGATCCTCATTTATCGTCCATATCCGACAAAATTATCTAAACTCCCACATATCACATGAAGGAATGGTTCTCTTAGACTCATATCATGAACAGCTAGGATTTCCTATACTTCTCAAGTCCGACAAACAAAAAGTTCACTAGAAATAATCTGCTTATTGAGGTAAAATCAGCCTTTAATTTAGAGAAATGCTAGATACGATAAAATCCAGCTCTAATTGAATTGGCAATACACAACTCTACCAATAAAGTAACATTATCAACACTACCAAGAAATGCAATTTCATACCATTGCACAGAGTAACTAAAAAAGTGACATTATATGATGGAACTAATTAACAAGAACTTATCGAGAATATCAAGCATGCATTTGACACAAGGGGATGTAAGTAATTATGTATGAAATAAGAAACCTGCCTTTTTTCTCAAGCGGCTTTTTCTTGCAGCTTCACGATTTTGAGCAAGCCTACGGAGAGTCTACAGAAGGTAGAGGCAATCATAAATCTGGATCAAATCAAAAACTCATGTGCAAGAAAATTAAGAATTCAAAAACCTTTTGATCTCTGGACTTATCACTGCCATCCGAAGCACCTATTCCATGTAATTGATTGTTTTGAAACTGCACAATAACAATTTCATGAAATCATTAACTAACCAAAATAGTTATATCAGTTGGAAGAAAATATGCGTTGGGCGGCATGACACATAGATTAAAGACATAATCTATGCATCAAGTCATAGTATGTGAATATGTGATAAAATGTGCACATCATACATGCTTCTGAAAACGGACGAAAGCTGCATACTGCGTTACGAATATTACCATTTTATCTTCTGTATCAGCATCAGTAGACGTATCTGTCCTAGGACTGCCGTCTGCCATATTGGACACTCGAAAATCTCCAAGATTAACTCTTCAAGCTGAAACACTTACATGCATCACTCTTGTGAATTAGGGCATGAACCCAATTTTACTGAGATCATATACAGACTGCAGCCCTCTGCAACACATATTAAAAAAAATAATAAAATAAATAAATATCAGCCAACAATTTAATAACCATCCTTTTCAGAATTGAGTGTTCAGGATAAAATTGAGCAGCATTACTGCACAAGTGATAAACAAAAATGCCTTTTTCCAGCTATTAAACCAAGTAAATATATTGCCCTTCAAAATATTTTAGTATTTGTTAATTGGTTTTGCCAATAAAATATTTGTAAATATATATTATTCGTCACAGCAGCAATACTATGAATTCAGATACCCCATCGTTTCAGCTTAAAATTGAAAGAAAATCATAGAAAAAGCTGCTAGATTACTAGTAACCTTTAGCAGCATTCGAATCTAAACACTACTCTACAACTGCAAATGGATACTTCAAAGATAGGCAAAACGCTTGAATTAAATGGTATATATATACAAACACATACACACACGCACAAAAGCAGATACTCGGATCTCATTCGCATTAGCAAATTCTATCACACAGTTATCTTCTTCAAAACACCGATTTCAAGCTTAATCCACAAGCACTACTTTTCTGAACTCAAATCATTTGCCTCAATCCCACCAAAACCCAGAAGCGCATTAATCGAACCCCAGCATGGCAAAAAAAATTAAAGGAGGAAAATAAAAAGCATGCCGAAAACGATAAAGAATCGAACTTTACCTCTCCTATGTAATACGGGTCACAGAAATTCGAAATCTTTTTGGGAAATATTAGTTCCTTTGCTGGGCAGAAAGAAAGTGAAAGAAAAGAATGAGATCAAAAGAATGAACTGTTGTGGAGAGAGAAATTACTACAACCCAGTTTTGACTTTGGGTCTCTTTTTTTTCTGTCTTGATTTATTTCTCTTTTTTTGGGGGATTGGAAGTTTCGATGAGGCTTCTTCTCATGGGTTTTTTAGTTTTTACATTAAAAATGGAAAGAGGGAGGGTGGGGGGAGGAGGGAGGGAGAGAGAGAGAGAGAGAGAGAGGCGAGTGAAATTGTACGATTTGTTTACTCTTTCATACGGTACTAATATAAATAGTGTCTACTATTAAAGTCGATAATATTTATGGTTAAATGTCATAAATTTGAATTTCCATAAATACTTCTTAAATTGACTTGATTCTTCATGTAAAAAAAAATTGACTTGATTCTTCCAAAATTTTGTAAATTCAGTTTTTAATACGTGGGAATAACTAACTTCGTACATAATTTTCAAAGTATTCGAATCTTTTTTTCTTTAGTGATGAAGCAAAATTGGAAGGAAATTTATTAGATATAAAACGCTATACGACATGATACATTGTACTCCAAATAAATAGAGAGTGTTTTATAGCTGAGTTTTATTTGTTCCGATGAATTTAATTGTGTATACAACCTTTAAGAAAAATTATGAGTATATATATAATTGATAATTCCATACTCAATAATTCATAAGCAATTAAAATTGCTCGGAATTTATTCTTAGAACTTTATTTGTATAAGTACTGTGAAGTATGATTTTCAATTTCTTTAAGCTATCAATCTAAAATTCAGAGGAGCTAAATCTTGCAAAAAGTCGATAAATCAAAGTGAAATGAAAGCCTCTTTATACCCTTTTTGGACAAGAGTAGTTCCCAAAAGGAAAATAAGTTGACAAAAGTTCAATCGAAAACGTGAGATGCGTACTTAATCCACCACCTACAAAGTCTATTTTTGCATCAATAAATTTTCGATTAAGGTGTAAAAAGATAGAGAATTGAACCATTATGCCTACAGCTTTCCGAATGAAAATCAAAACACATTCAACATTTACATCATCATCAAATGAAGAAATAAAGTAATGAAGTTTGACAATCATGTAATGAGAAAAAAAAAATTATTAAGTCAACTCATTCGGTTTTCAAAGTTGTCCTATCGGTCTGTAGATGGTTCAGGCCAATAAGGTTGATTTTTTATTTTATTTTTCTTCCAGGCAAGAATATCAATTTTAATCTCACTTTTATTCGATCTATTCGGAACAATATGTCGATCTCGAGTTAGATTGACATTCTTGACCAAGAACAAACTTGTCTATTTATGTAAGTGGAGTCGCTATGTTCCTCAAAATTCACCGTGAACCGAACCGGACATGATCAATTTTTTTCATTAATCCACGAGACTCAAGAATAATGGAAACACCAACATGTCTTAGGTGTTGATTATAAATTATAAATATATAGAAAATACACTCAATGATTCGAGACGGAAGAAAATTTTGACTCATTTCCAGATTTGCAACCATGTCAGCTTACAAAGTTGACTGATATAATTGAGTAGTATAAAAATGGGTGAAAAAATCCAATTTATAAAAGAGAAACAGAAAATTGAAGAAATGGAAAACCAAGAACGCAAATGAACCAGAAAGCATTAGTTTCAAACTAGAAAAAGAGCACAAAAATTAACGTCAGTCGGTCTCACAGTTAGGTTCATACATTTATAAAATAACATATTTGTAATTCATATTCAATTGTATATCATTCATAATTACAAAAATATCATAAATACGAGTTTGCATATATACATTTGTAAGCCGTCTTTCCAGAAAGACTGAAGAAACTTCAAGATTACGACCAAGTAAAGAATCAAAATATCAGATGTCTTATGATTTTCTTGAATTTTTGAAGATCCGTATGGCACGCAGAAAGAATAAAACAAATTCACCAAGCACGAATCCCTACCCTACATTACATTTATTATAGCAAAAATAAAATAAAAGGCCAACAAATAATGTTTCCAAATTCCAAATTACTGGTCAGAAATAACCAAGTGCTCAAGAAATAGCGTTACCAACTGCCTTCAAAACGTGCGTGTGAGAGAGAGAGATACACCAGAGTAAATCTGCCATCAGCTTGCTTGACAAAAGATTATACTAGAATGCTAAAAATCTGTGATTTTTTTTCTTTTTCTTTTTTTGTATATGCTGCAAACACCATATCAAAGATCACCAAGTCCGAACTCTTTCCCCTGTTTCACCTCAATGTCAAAATCTAGCTTTTCATGAATTAGAACAACTCTTCATGCATAAGCCTATGAGAAACTAAGATGAAGTGACTGAACAATAATAAAAATCCTCTACGAACCTACCAAATTCATTACTTGAGCACCTAATGTTTTCGTTATATTGACAAACTCATTGCATAGCAGCACCTGTGATTCAAACTTTCCATCTTGTACGTCAAGATAATTTGCCGCCACCTTAACTTTGCCTCCACCAGCTGCTCGATGAACTTTACATCAATTATATGTGCATGGTCAATGGCCATGAAACTGGAAGGGTTGCATCTGAAATAACCAAAAAAAGGAATAGCTAAGAAACAAGGGTGACAAGAACAACAAGAAGAAGAAATCACAATTTAAGAGAATATAAGCTATGGATCTGAACCAATGAACTCAATACAAAGAATTTAATACCTGGCTCATCAACAACAATTTTATCCAGTCATCATTCTCCCTTCATCAAAAACAATTTTATCCAGTCGTCATTCACCCTGCAGTCGATCTTGCCTGTAGAATGAGAAGTTACTACCAATAGATACCACACGGCCCTATTGGTTCACTTCCACTGTTCCACAAGTGTTTGATACCTCAGCACAGTGTTTCGCATGCCAATACAGTACTCATGTCCTGATGATTTCACTTCATTACTTCATTTATGTAACATACGTCTTACAAGATCCTTCACGACTGAAAATGACAACAGGCCATTCAGGATCCAAACTTCAAGCCATGTCATTTGATGATTAATCTGTCACCAACCACTTTGCCATTCTAATTTGGAGATCACTCAAATATGATCCATAAAAGGTACCAAACTTAGAATTTCTCCATCTTCATTGGAGTAAAAACAAACTCCACAATTGTTCAAACTTCTCCAGCGTAACATATCAATCAGTAACTGTCAAAATATGTCATACAATAGGACACAACAATCTCCGATTTTTCTGGAAATAACCAAATCAGTGATTAGATGGTGGCAGATGAGGGCTGGTCGGTAAAATTAAATAGCATACATGTGTCTATTTCATAACTGGTGACCAACCTGAACGGAGCGGCATGTATGAAACCTTCTTGTAAAGAATAGACATCAATGACAAATCAATAGTGCAACAATTTAGCTATCTGAACTTTTAGCTTAAATTTCTTGGCATCGCTTTTGGTGCCTATACGGGTGAGACCCTGAACAACAGCCTTTTGATCTGACTTTAGTATTTTGAAACCAGAACGAATGCTAGATAGCAAGAGTTCGGCGGCCAAACGATACCTCCTTTGCTTGCAAAGGTTGTTCACCAAGGAAGAGTAGGTACATGAATCCCTAATATCTGATGAGTGAAAAACTTGTAGTGCGTAATCCACATGGCCAGCTCTACAGAGGCCATTAATAAAGCAATTAGAAGCAACTAAGCAATTGAATCCCGTCTTCTTCATATGGTTTAGATGCCTTTCGGCAGCAGCAAAATTGCCAGCCTTGCAAAGCCCATCGATAAAGATGGTATGTGTATATATATCACAGTCCAGTCCCCTCGCTTCTGCCACATCTAACAAGTTGTAGGCTTTTTTTAGTTTGCCTTCCTTGAAATGCCAATTAATTAAGGTGTTGTATGACGGCATGTCAAGATCATACCCAATCTTAATCATGTGCGCGATGCATCTATCCGCAGTTCTCCTTCTACCTGACTTAACCAAAGCAGCAACAACGGTACAGCAGGCAAACAAATCATACGCATACCCTCTGTTCTTCATCTCGAAAAATATTTGAAGTCCTTGCTTATAGCGTCTACTTGCGAAGCAGCACTTCATTGCCGTAGTGTATGTAATAGCATTGGGTGCGATACCCGACTCCCTAATCTCCTCAAAAAGATGCATTATAGCCTTCCACCTCCTTAACTTGCACAAACTATTCATAAGAATATTGTACGTCACTATCTGAGGCAAATAGCCTTCACGCTGCAAACTCCTAAATAACATCAAAGCATTCTTAATGTTCCCACACTTGCAAAGCCCATTAATTAGGATGTTGTACGTAGCCTGACAAGGAGAAATATTCCTGACAAGAATTTCACTGAAAACCCTATACGCCTCGTCTGGCCTTCCCATTTTGAAAAAGCAGTGCATCAGCGTATTATAACTCCATACATCAGGAACAATTCCCCTGTCAAGCATCTCATGGAGCAAACCAAGACAGCACGCTAACGAGTGGTGCCTGGTGGCACCAGCCATCAGAGAATTATAGGATACAACATTAGGGCTCAGCCCAGCCTCTTTCATTCGGTGAATGACATGATAACCTGCATCGAACCCAACAAATTGACAATACCCGTTGATCAAAATGTTATAAGTCACTACATCTGGTAGTACTCCCAATCTAATACCATCAATTAGAGCAGCTTCAGCCTTTGCCAATTGTCTGGTTCTACAAAGGGAAGCTATGGATATATTCAACAATCTAGTCGATAGTCTGAGGCACATTCTCCACATCACAGTCGTAATCAGACCCCCATACCTCCCATACCTGCCAAGAGGGCAAAGCAAGAGTTAAATAGCTACTTCATAATCTATCTCTTTCAGTTCAAAGGGCACTAAAAGAACAAGAATGACTTTCTTCCCCACACCTGATAATGAGCTGCTCGACATAGCCGCTCTAAACCGAGGACAAAGAGGATGGTGTGGCACAAAATTAATTGAGAGTTTCATAGTAGAACGATCACAATTAACACTATATCTGCAGCCCAGGGAAAATCAATAATAAGTAAAATGTTTTGTTTGGTGCAGTTAGAGGTAATAAATTGCTCACACATTATTATATAGAATCAAAAACTCGGCCCTAGATGATCCCAAATATACATTTCTAGCGACATTCTTTCACTCGACAAATATTCAAATAATGTAAGCGAGCCATGTAAAATCATTCAACATGAAAACCAAATCACATAATACTTAGATACTCCTGCTCCCTCGCTCAATGTCTAGCGAATTCCTCCAGTCTTGATTTCCCAGAAAGCTAACAATATTAGGAAACGACTTCGTGCTATTTATGAGTCAATTGCTGCTCGAAATCGAAGGGGTGGGGGGGGGGGGGGGGGGGAAGGATAAATAAGAACTATGATGATAATAATACCCGGAGAAAATCAGCCGGCGACGCCTCAGTTTGATTGTGCCTCCACCGGCTGCGAATATTGAAATCGAAGGCTAGAGAGAGAAAGAGAGACGCCGAACGTCGATAGGTTAAGTGACAAGGAATTACTAGTAGTATTTTGTTTACTTACTATTACTAAACTTCGTAATTTAACTTTATTTATTTATTTTATTATTATTTGGGTGTGTGTTTATTTTGATGAAAAATAGTGAAATACCACAAAAAAAATCCCTTTTTTCTATTTTTAACATATTTATTACCTTGTTCATTTTTCTGAGCAAGATTGATAATTTTTCCTGAGCAAGATTAATGTCAATTCTTTTTATCATCATTCATTGTTTCATTTAATTTTAATTTTTATATATGGCGCTATATTTACTAATGTATTTAATTACGTATTTCATATTCAACACAATCACACTTCAATGCAGCATAGGGGTGTATACGAGACGAGTCGAGCCGAACACTGAATGGCTCGAGCTCGGCTCGTTAGAAATTATGAGGCTCGAGCTCGATTCGAACTTTGTATTCTAAACTTGAGCCGAGCTCGACTCGACGGGTAACAATCAAGTCCAAGCTCGGTTCGAGCTCAACTCCCTATATATTCGTTTGGACCAAGCTCGAGCTCGACTCGATAAACTAAAATTATGAATTTATTAATTTATATATAAACTAATTATTGGTATTAAAAAGTATTAAATAAAAAATACATAAAAGTATTAAAAAATTCGTGAACATGTCCGCGAACATAAAGATTCACGAGCTAGCTCGTTTAGCATAGAAAGTTGAATGCATATGCGAGCTTCACGAGCCAAATATAGGTAATGTTGGGAAAATTAGTAAAGGTTTCGATTAATACCAAAACCCAACTAACCCCAACCGAGTAGATGAATGCCTTCAGTCTGAACTTAGCTAGAGCTCACTATTTGAGCGTAGGGATTTTATCTTTACAGGTTTCAAGCAGAAGAAGACAGTTCGTGAAGAACTCAGCTGAGACTCAAACTCAGTTGACTCTCAAACTCAGTTGAGACCCAGAGCTCAGCTAGAACACGGACGCAGTTGGACAGCAACTCAGTTGACTCCTCAACAGACTCATGCAGCTCAAGCGTGAAGAGAAGTTGTGCCGAAGTCATACATCGCAAAGCTGAGAAGAGAAGACTTTGAAGACATTGAAGGCAGAAAAGTTGAAGTCCATATTCAAATCTACTCGAAAACACAAGTCAGCAAGAGAATTTACTATAAATGGATCGACAACATAGACGCGCATAAAGCGAAGGTCACATTTGTCATTTTAGGAAAGATTCCAGAAAAGCAAGTGAAGTATTATACTTTTGGCAGAGATCAAACAGCTCTTTCCAACGGCTAGTTAGATCTTCCTCTATAAATAGAGAACTCCACATCTTTGCTCGTGGGTGGAGAGTGCGAGAGTGCCAAAAGAGAAAAGAGAGAAAATCAGAAGAAGCAGCAACAGACCACCACTCTCTACAGCAAGAAGACCTCAGTTGAAGACCAGTAGAAGTCGAGTGTCCACCCCTTCTCATATTCTTTCATCTAGCATCTCAAAAAGGCCCTTTTTTAATCGAGTCTAGAGTATAGGTTCTTGCACAAATTTGTGTCCAAGCAGACTCTCTCCCAAAAGATCGAGTCTCTAAGCTATAGGACGAAGCCTCCACTTCTCTCTATGTAAAAGGTTTCATAGTTGGAAAAATCCCCAAACCCCCAAACCTCAAGTCTGACTTTGAACCCGCAAACAAAGTCACTAGGTCCCTTTGAACCCGTAATCAAAGACCAGGTCCCTTTGAACCCGTAATCAAAGACTATGTCCCTTAAAACCCGCAATCTAAAACTAGGTCCCTTAGAACCGGTAATCTAAGCTCAGGTTGTACACTTGCCCATAAAAGTGTTGTAAGGTCTTGTTCGAATCCGTAATCGAACTGGTTAGGTTGCTTGGTACCCGCAAACCGAGTGGAACGTTTGGTAAGCACGCGTAAGCTTATCTAGTGGATTACTTCCCCGAAAAGAAAGTCGTAGACTTAGGAGGTCAATCTGTGAACCACGTTAAAATACTGTGTCTTCTACATTCAGTATTTTACATTCGGTTACCTAACCAACTGACCTAGCATACAAACTACATTTGCACACAACTGCACTAATATTTGAGAACTTGGTCAACTGTTTAAAACCTCAGTTGGTCTACACAGCTGACCCTTAGTCAAAGAAGTCAGTTGTGCATCCAACTGTGTGATCAGCTCCAACTGACCATCTCAATTGTAGAGCAGCTCCAACTGACTTATCCAGTTGTTGAGCAAACTGACCTCAGCAGTTAACTCAGTGAAAAGATTTAAAGCAAGAAAAAATGTTACTGGTGTATTCCCCCCACATACACCAGATACTCATTATCGGGACCATAGGTAAGTTCAAGCTCGACTCGAAAAAAATATTGAGCTCGATTTGAGGCTCGAGCTCGGCTCGTTTAGTAAACGAACGAACTTCAAACGAGCTTTTTTCGAGTCGAGCTCTGAATAGCTCGCCAACTGTTTGGCTTGTGTACAGTATTCCTGCACAATTTTCTTTCTAATATGCGGGGTGTGTATCTGTTTTATATGGTTAGTTTCATATGGTTTACATACTATTTATATACGGTTTTGTTCTCATATTCACCATGGGCACCGTTAACGTGCCCACCGATGATGTGGCAATGCCACATGGGATGGAGGGCCAACCATTTAAATAATTAACTCTTAATTAATCTATTAAACAATTCCACAATTTATGGATGTTATATCTCTTAACAAATATAATTAATTTGAGAATATACAACAAACGATTAAGAAGTCTTAGCGCCAACCTTCAGAGCCCTTGGCGCCACCATTTTTCTCCTCTTCATCAAGTTGCAAGTATTTCATCTTCTATTTTTTCTATTTTTTATTATACTTTTATTAATTCGAATAGTGGTATCACTCTGTGAAACATGATTAATGTAACTTTTTATGATACTCATCTATTTTATAAAATAGTTCTCATGCCTAACCTAATTGGTTTTTAACTCGTTCAACATATAGTTGGTTGGTTATGATGATTTGTTTCGTAAATTTATTCTTAAAGCAATGTTTAGTTAGAGAAATATTAATTTTCAATGAAAAAACCTCAACACGGTGATATATATCTTATGAGCTTATAATTCTTATGGTTAAAAATTGAACACTATGAGCTTGTAAAGTATTTATGTTAGATCTTATTAATTTTAGGAATGGAGGGAGAACAAGATGGTGCAATTTTTTGTTCCTCAAGTTTTATGTTAATCCGTATGTCGGTCAAGAATTTCAATCGCTTGAAGAGGCACACGAGTTTTATAATAACTATGCAAGAGAATGAGGGTTAAGTACACGGGTCTCAAATAATTAAAAAAAATGAGACAGGAAAAGATATTTGGAAAATATTTACTTGTTCCAAGAGGGAAAGACAGATGAAACTTGGCAGGTTAAACATAAAAATCTTGTTGCACGGAGTGAGAAAGAAATCGAGGATGTAAAGCTAAAATTACTGTCAAGAAATCTCATGAGAAGGATGTATGGATTGTTAGTTACTTTATTGAGCAACATAATCACTCCCTCTCCATCCTACTAAGGTTCATCTTCTAAGGTCACACCGAAGTATGTCAGCAGCAAATAAAGCTCTGAAAGACAGATGAAACTTGGCAGGTTAAACATAAAAATCTTGTTGCACAGAGTAGGAAAGAAATCGGGGATGTAAAGCTAAAATTACTGTCAAGAAATCTCATGAGGAGGATGTTTGGATTGCTGGTTACTTTATTGAACAACATAATCACGCTCTCTCCACTCCTACTAAGGTTCATCTTCTAAGGTCACACCGAAGCATGTCAGCAGCAAAAAAAGCTCTTGTACAACAACTTTCAGAGGCAATTATTCCTACTTGCCAGTAGGTACGATTATTTGAAATTGATTCTGGTGGTCCATCATCTATTGGTTGCTTGGAAAAAGATATTAGAAATCATAAAAGAGATCTCCAAATTGAATTATGCGGCCATGATGCTGACAATTTAATTCAATATTTTGAGGTAGAAAAAGAAAAAAAAAATGAGAATTTTTACTTTGTCTATGAGACAAATGATTCATGAACATTTGTAAGATGCAGATTGTGAGTCTAGGAGGTCCTATGCACACTTTGGTGATGTAATGGTGTTTGATACAACCCAGAATAGAAATAAATACGGCATGTTGTTTGCCCCTTTTGTTGGAGTTAACCACCATCGACAAACTACTATATTTGGGTGTGGATTGTTTAGTGATGAGAAGACAGAGTCGTTTATTTGGTTAATTTCAAAATTCGTAGAATGCATGTCAGGCAATGACACTCCAAGTATGATCATCACCGATCAAGATGCCGCTATAGCACGAGCTATCTTAGAGGTATTTCCTAATATTGTGCATCGATTGTGTATATGGCACATATATACTTAATTTATTTATTTTCTTGAAAAGTTGGACTCTAAACTATACTACGAGAATTATCACAAACTCAAGTATATTATTAAGGAGTCAGAATCACGTGAAGAATTTGAACATTGTTGGACAGAGATGATGGATTTTACTGGATTAAAGAAATGAATGGCTAAGTAATTTGTACACAATACGTGATCGATGGGTCCTGACCTACGTAAAAGATGTCTTTGCTGCAGGGATGTCCAGTAGTCAAAGAGCTGAGAGCAATCATTATTTTTACAAGCGATATGTGAATTATAAAAATTCTTTGGTAGAATCAGATGGCATCCTTTTATACTGAAACAATTTTCTTATTGTTTTAGAAAGAGTTGCTGCAAAGCATGGTCGAGCTTTGTACACTACTTTCTAGAACGGATGCGATTTCCAAGTATAAGGTGAAGAAATTTGATGAGGTTGGAAAAGCGATTCATAGAGAGTGTGAATTGACATACTACACTTATTCAGATTTAATATCTTGCAATTGTCGGTTATTCGAATTTGAGGGAAATCCGTGTCGTCACATACTTTGTTAGATGAAAGTACAACAAATTATGATACTTCCAGATAATTATATTACTCGAAGATGGACCAAGCAAGCGAAAATCTCCTACATTGTTTAAGCGTGCACCTGATTTTGTTAAAGGCCAATCTTTTAATTACTTTAAGGAGTGGAGCATTGTCTCGTTTGGCAATGGATATAGTTGATAAATGTTCTTTGACACATGCTTCTAGCAATTTCATGATGACAGAATTGGAGAGTTTGAAGTCTAAAGTAAAAGATTTTGATTTTTATAGCAATACAAGTCACCAAAAAAATGAGAGCAACACACATGAGTTTGCACAAAGTGTTCAAGATCAGAATCTCCTACGAGCTAAAGGATATGGCAAACATCTGAAATCATCAAAAGAAAAGGCAATGTCTGAAAGTAATAGGAGTTGCATTGTTTGTGGTCGTGGTAGTCATGATAAGAGAACATGCCCGAATCTACAACAAATGTATGATCTCTCATATCATGTTTTTTACGAATATTTTCACTTTCTTTTAAATTCATTATAGAATTCTTATTATTGTTGTCATGTCACAATCGGTTGATGCATACTACCCGGAGTTTCTATCAGACACAAAAGAACGATTTTACTAGATTAAGTTGATTCTTTATTAGTTGAAACACTTGTTTAGTAAACTATATCATAAGCCTCTGTTCAAAGATGAAAACATTTTATCACAAGTAGACTTTTGCAAGTAGAATTTGAAGTTTATCAGCTTTACACGTGGATTTTTAAGTTTCGATTGATTAACGTTGATATTTCTAATTTTGTTATCATTGAAGCCACATTTCTTTTGTAGTATTTTTCATTAAATTCCCATTTTTTGTAATTGTGTCAAACTTCTTGGAAAGCTACTGATTCTTTCCACACCATAAATCACGTGGTTATTGTATTTTTCTTTGGAGAAGATTAGTGTGTTGATAGTTAAGAAGCTTGATTGAGAGAGGTTGAAGAGTTGGTTCGTAAGGTTATGGGCTATTTGGTTGAAGTTGTGTATTGTTAAGGGTGGAAAAGCAAAAGTGATGTTGCTAAGAATTCTTAATTAAGCGATTGCTATGTATTCTTAAATTAATTATATAGTAGTAATAATTTATTGGTTTATGATTTTGTTAGATATAGTTTTCATAAATTGTGGGATTGTTTAATAGATTAATTAAGAGTTAATTATTTAAATGGTTGACTCCTCATCTCATGTGGCATTGTTACATCATCGGTGGACACGTTAACGGTGCCCACAATGGGTAGGGGAGCGGAACCGATTTACGGTTGATTTATATATCTATAATCTCAATGGCATATAAATTTTGGTGACAATCCACAAAAATA
Organism: Schizonepeta tenuifolia; assembly: GCA_029490685.1. NCBI lineage: Eukaryota > Viridiplantae > Streptophyta > Magnoliopsida > Lamiales > Lamiaceae > Schizonepeta > Schizonepeta tenuifolia. Next base: position 751,893 of record JANLIY010000016.1, read on the forward strand.
CAAACTTTTGAATTGACAAAATGAAAAATACACACATCTCTTCAAAATAATGAAAAATAAACACTTTTGAATATTTCTAATATAATATGCTATCTTGCCCTTTATATCACATCTCTTACGCATGTGTAAGAGATGTGATATAAAGGGATGACAAGTTTGGTTGTGCGTGTAGTCAACAATTATTTAGTGTTAATTTTGTGATTATTTGACAATCATTAGCCAATAATTATGTAATTTAATCATTTTATACGAAATATATACGGATTAAGTAGCGTACTAAATTCAGTCAAACAAATTATGAATCGGCATTAAACCAACCTAAATGTTGATCGCGCTCGGATAGAAGCAAATTCCGCTCGCCACGTGTCAAATTCTGCTCGAGCGAGATTTATGATCCCGCTCGAGCGGTATTTGACACGTGGCGAGCGGGATTCGCAGGTGGCCAGCGGAAAATGACTGAAAAGTTGGTCAATGTACAAAATGATGGCTGACTGGTGCCTAACATGAATTACTTGTTTGTTCATCACATTCGAAGTGCGCAACAATCTTTGACAAGAACATCATCTGAGGTATTTTTTTCAACCTTGTAATTTTCCTCTCTTGTCCCCATAATTTTTATTGTACATAATAAATTAGAAAATGACTCTTTAGTATTCGAAACATTGAAATTTATATAAATGACGTATAGATTACATTTTAAGAGTAGATTTTATTCCAAATATTGAAATTTATTATTTCCAAATATGGTATCAACTAATCCATGCTCTAATTAGTGAAATCCTGATTGAAAATTTATTATTTCCAAATATGAACTAATAAAAATTCTATAAAGTTATCTTTACACTTTCCCGCTCGAGCATAGCTATTTCCCGCTCGAGCGGGATTTATATTTGCCGAGGGGAATTTTATATATTAGGACTTAAAAAATTCTAGACTTCGAATGTTGTCATTTCTCGCTCGAACCATGCAATTTCCCGCTCGTGAAGCTTAATCCTGCTCGAGCGGGGAATTGATGAGGTTGGCAAGCGGGATTTGCTATTTTTGAGTTATTTTTATTAATTTTTATATGTTTGTACTTATATGTAGATGGATCACTACTTCATTATCAAATACGGAGGAACATGGTCCGGTTGTACGTACTCGGACGGATATGAATTCGTTCGGTCGAAAGAAATATCCACGGCCTGAGGTACAACATCGATTGTCAATTGAGCGTAAATTCCTTCAGCGCACAGTACGAGTTGCATTATCTGTCGAATTCTCCGAGAGGACGCACTGTAAAGTGCTCATTAAGCACCGATGGTGATTTTATTAGTTATGCGCGACACAGCCAGTAGCAAATGTGTACGTAACTCACCAATACACGAACATATACGTACATGAGTTTGGTGGTGATTATTATGAAGAAATGGATCGTATCTAAAGACAAATGTTGTCCTCCACTTTACTGATGATGCATACCCCGCGGGGGGTAATTATGTATCGACATCCACACATTATTTCGGATCAACGTCGACTCAAGTTCCAGAGACAGCAGATGGTTATGACGATGATGAAGAGGCAGATGGTGATGATGATGATTAAGAGGCAGATAGTGCTCAGGACGAAAATTATGAGCTGAAAACCGACAGTATTGCGTCGGAAGAGATGACAAAGGAAACCATGATAGAATCGGCTATGTTGGAGCGTGAAGCATGGATTCGTGGTGAAGAAGATGACGAAGCCCCTGATCTAGGTAGTTGGTTAGTTACAGTGATTTCTGTGAATGCAACGAATTAAATCGTTGTACATGAAAACGGCCCGCTAGAAGATGGTGATTTATCCGTTGGATCTGTTTTTGAAAGTAAATCAGCTCTAAATATTGCAGCAGGCTTGTGGCACATGAAAATTGAAGCAGAATACAAATGTGATGGCTATAATAAAAAACGTCTCAGATGGATATGCAAGTGTGGAATCTTGTCCGTTAGAGCTCCAAGCATCATCAAGTGGCAGATCACAGGTGATCAGGTGAAGCCTCACCCTCTGCCTCTGCCTCTGGGTCACCCTCTGTCTCCGCCTATGCATGTTCGTAGGTAACAGGTTGCCTCTGGTCACCTCGTTGTCTTTGTCCTTTCCTTGGAGGAGGTTTCTCATCAACATCTTCATCATCAACTACTATGGCCTCGCGTGCCTGACGAGGGAACTGTTTCCCTTCACGTAACGTATTGCGCGGCACTACATAGTCCATTGCCAGTGCATTTGGAATCTGAGTGGATTGGAAATAGAAGCTCTGCAATTCATCATCATCTGGTCCGAAAGGGTTGAATTGACCGACCTACAGTACCAAAAATTTTATCAAACACAAATAAGAATACAGAAATAATTCAGAAAATACATTCAATCAAAAAATTAAAATAAACTTGCAAAGAAAATAATGGCGCAAGGTCTATTCCACTTCTGCTCTTGAACTTCCATCTAATGCATCTGGGCCGTGCATTCGGGTTGTCATTGACCGCAACTACAACGGCTAAGTCTTGCAGCACCTCCAGCGACCAAACGTGGAAAGCCTAGACTGCACCGTAGAAGTGGGACTTGGCGTGTGCTTGATGTTGTCCACGTAGTGCTTTAGATTCAAATACGTGTAGGTGCCCCAAGAAAACCGAGAAAACGCTTCCAGATCGTCCACCAACTTCCACACTCAATCAATAACATACTTCTTCAATTCAACACCAATTAGCAGCATATACAAAACTAACACGTGCGAGACCTTCAGGTACAACTGTCCACTCTGATCTGTCACACGCCTCTGACAAAATCGATCCAGAAGGTCTGCCACACTAATCGGCATGCCGTTGGCAAATCACCGATATACTTGCACATCCCGTATGTCGTGGTTGTCTAAAGGTCGGAAATCAGATGAGCCGGATGACAATCCGGTAACAAGGGCATACTCCACAGAAAAAAAATAAATGTTCGCCCTATTGATGTGAAACCACATGTCGTGTGCCTTGCCGAATGGATACTCAATCTCACGGGATAATACGTGATGCACGCCCATAGCGCACTTCTGCCCGGCTGCCAGTAACTAAAGTGGCCAAAACAACCTTCAAGCCACCTATCCAAGAGGTCATGTCCCCCCAACCCGCATCAATGTAGACTCAACGTCTTCTAAAATGTTGTGCATGTATGCTGTGCTAACCGACGAATTTCGGTTAATAGTCTCGGGCCTCTTGAACGTAATCTGAAACAATAAAAATTGCAGTTAAAAAACTAATATTAAAATAACGCTATTGACAGTATTAAACAGTTCAATAGACTATTTCCCGCTCATTATTAACAAGTCCCGCTCGATGAGGATATCAAGCCAAACATCACCAAATCGAGCGGGAAATGATGCACAAACCATACAGATAAGTTTATTTACTTAAGTAACATAATCCCGCTCGAGCGGGATTTAGTCCATCAACACTTTATTGAGCGGGATTTATCATAATAAGTATGTACGAATTAAACGAAAAATTAAGACCTAATTCCACATCTAAAATATTCAACATTATTGAATGGGGATTATTAGTATCCATTAATCACTACTAAATCCAAACATCAACAATAAAGCAAATTAGGGATCTAAGGCAGATAATTCACTATTATTATTAATTAATAGGGAGAATTAATCATTTCTCGCTCGTTTGTGGAATATCACGCTCGAGCGGGATGTACTATTTTTTAGGGTTTTATCGAGCGGGATTTACCATAGATAAACATGAAACATATATTGTGTACTATAATCTACTTCCCGCTCGTAAAAGCAAGATCCCGCTCGAGCGGGTTTGAGCGGGATTTTCAGAAAAATGGGGCTTACCGAGCGAGATTTCACATAAATAGATCCCACATAATTTTTACAAGTAACAGATGAAATCTCAGATTAAATTTCAAACGCATGAAAAAATTTAAAAATGTTAACCTCTCCATAATTAGTCATATTGTGGGAAAAAATAGGTGAAAGTCACGCCGTCGACTTCACGATATTATTGTTGGAATTTTTTGGTTGAGAAAGAGTGGAACTAGATTTGTTAAGTTAGAGAGAAGAGAGTGGAGCGGGATGGTTGGTGTGGAGCGAGATGTGAGATTTTATGGCTTTGAATATGTGGTGGGGGTATAGAGGTGGGAGGCGACAAAATTGAAAAAGTAGGTCAAAAATAATTTCATTCAATGTCAGGTGATATGGAAATATGGGCCGAATCAAAGTCGGTCATGGTTATAAAAATTAACCAACCCCCCATGTCACACGTACGTGATCACACACGGATGTGAAAAAAGTGGATGAAGTTGACAAGTTGTGGGCCCTGCTCTCAAATCATTTGCAAAATTCATTGAGATACTTAAGGGTGTGTATTTTTCATTTTGCACATCTCACAGTTGGGAAAAAAAAAATTCCCCCTAAATTTTGTATGGAAAAATAAAGTAATACTTCGTGACTAATATCTATTCTCTTTTAATAAAAAATATTTTCTGAATATAAAACAAACATAGTCGCTAATATAAGGCTAGAGTGATAAATATCTATATAATTATTTTAATGGAGACATTCAAATCTATATATTATTATATAAACGAAAACGAAACTTCTTTTAAAAAATCCTATGTGGCATGCCTGAAATTCCTCCGTTCCTATTTTTCTCAATTCTCCAATTTTTGGAATTAAAAATTATTATTATATTATTTTGTTCATTATTATTATATCTCTAATTTCCCTAATTAATTCATATCTATGCGTTCATATCGTGTATGTTTTCGCCACCCAACCCATTATTATATCTATTAGGTTTAGGTTTTCTTATATATTCCAAAAATTATTATTATATTATTTTGTTCATTATTATTATATCTCTAATTTCCCTAATTAATTCATATCTATGCGTCCATATCGTATATGCTGCCGCCACCCAATCCATTATTATATTTATTAGGTTTAGGTTTTCTTATATATTCGTACTACATTAGGTTTAGATTTTCTTATATATTCCTTGCAACTTCAATTTGTTTTCTCCGTTGCAGTTAACTACGTTGTCACGCCGTCAACCACGCGGCCTCGAATCCGCTTGGAACAAGCTCAAGGGACAAGGTTTTCGATTATTTCGTGTTTCTTTTTCCTAGTTTTATCATGCTATCAATTGGCGGGCTTGAGTCTTAATCAACTAACCACGTATAGAGATGGTGAAATTGGTTGTTTATCTTTGTGCTAATTGTAATTCTAGATGATTAACAGAATAGTTTTAAATCCATAACACGTGAACGTTTTCAATTGGTATCAACTCCTTTCGTTAGATTACTTGTTTTCTAATTACTAATTAGTCTTTCAATGTTGATGAGATGCATAAGTCTATGGGCCACCAGTTATGTTTTTACTGGCCTATTCACATGCACACATAAGTTTTAGGTTACAAGTAGCAAAACTAAGACAGCAACTGGAATAGAATAGCTCTTAGATCTCGAATTCGAATTGTTTTTAGATTCATATTGCCTTTGGTTAACTACATAAGTTACTCATATTTTTTTAGGAGATACTAGTATACAGTTTGATCTTTCAGTCACCAAAAAGTATTTCTGTTTCTCTACGATGTGTGTATGTCTGTGATTGTGTTTGTTTGTTTTTCTGATGCTCGAGATTCATCATGTGAAAGAATGAGCTTTCATGATTACTTCTATAAAATACTGTTATGATATAAATTTATGAGTTTTTTTAAGAGATTGCACATCTATTTTATAAAGTAACTTGTCTGCATGGAATAGAAAAGTGGCTGACTTCTTGCTTTATACAACTATAGTGTGTAAGCAGTTTTATTTTATTGTGTTTATTTTCTTTTTATTGATTTGTATGTTTTTATTGATTTGTGTGTTTATAATTAACTTGCTTCACTCTATATCTAATTTGTGTTTTTTCTTATTCTTAACAAAGGAAATGTCGACTTTCCCCTTGAAGTCCGTTAATCAAAAAATAAAGAACCAAACTTTAATTGTGAGGATCTTGCATCTCTGGATTCAAAAAGAACGATTCGGCAAGGAAGGAATAGAGATGATCATAATGGATGAATGGGTAATTCTTCAACACACATTTTAATTTATTGCAAAAATTCTTTAAATCTACCAAATATATATGATATTTAATTTTGTAAATAATAAAAATTGCAATTTTGATATGTAGGGTGACAAAATACAGGTGACAATTCCACCTAAATTGAAGTCAAGATTTAAGCCCTTACTCAAAGAGGGCCAAATAGTTGTTATTAGTTTTTTCCAAATTTCTAAAAACAATCTCATTCTTCAAAAGGCAATACTCGATCATCCGTGAAAGATTGAATTAAGCCTTGCAACCAACATGTTCTGAACCTGTGGAAAGAGTTAAAATAGACGAAATTGGATTTAAGTTCTTACCTTTTTCGCTTTTGATCGAAAAGCACGATATGAACATTATCGTGGGTAAGTAGAATATAATAAACTTTTTCTTTATATTACAATATTCTCATTCCATATTATGATCGTGTTTCAGATGTTCTCGGCGAGGTAAAAACCACAAATATTATTGTGAAGAATGTGGATATGATAAGTGGCCCATCTACACTATGTGATATTGAATTAGTTGATGCAGAGTATGACTTTAAGTTATTCATTAGTTCATAATTTGTATTTTTTAATTATTATATTATATTTTTAACAATGGCAAACCGATAATTTGCACATTGTGGGGGTCATTTACCGATGAGTTCAAATTATTTGTGGACACCAAGTCAAACGAGGATAAAGAGCCAATAATAATTGCAGTTCAATTTGTTATGCTAACAAAATTTGATGGTTTAATTGATGGTCCCGAAACGAGTTACTGGTGTATGGGGGGGGATACACCAGTTAGGATTTTACAACTTAACCCTTAAAAATTACTTCAACCGAGTAAAACGGACTCAGTTGGAGTCTCACAGTTGAGTAAGCAACCTCAGCTGGAAGAGTGAGGCTGTGCGGAATGTGGTGGAAATTAAAACTCGTTATAGCAACTCACGCTTTTTAGTGCAGGGTTGGTCAAAAATCAAAACAGTTGAATATGCAAAAATGCAGTTTGTATGCTGGTTAGTTTGATCATATAAGAATGCAATAAGCAACTGAATAAGAATAAACACAGACACACGGGATTTAACGTGGTTCGGAGATAACCCTCCTACGTCCACGGGGAGATGTGAATCCTCACACCTCAGTCCAAGTTCTTCTGGACAGTTCCACACAGCTTACCCGAGTTGTGCAACCGTTGCAATAAGTTTACGGGTACTTATCAACCTTTACAGTTAAGTTTGCGGGTACTTAACAACCTATGTCAAGTTTGCGGGTACTTGACGACCTAGCTACTCAATTACACGAAGAGTATGATCCTAACAGACACTTTTTAAGGTGTGTATGTGGGTGGATTTTCCAACTACAGCTCGATCACGAATGAGAGCTGGATCTATGGCTTGAACGAATGAACACTCAAACTAAGATCTAAGATAGATTAAAACTCTATGAACCCTCAGCTACTAATGTTCTATCACTCTTGAACTCTCAGCTGCTGATGTTCTTAGAATAAGATTTTTGCAAATTTTTCTTGCGCTTGATTTTCTTGTGATTGCACTTCTCTATCTCTTGTCTCGAGTGTCTCTCGAATGAGAGAATGCCTCTATTTATAGGCGGAGAGAATCAACTAGCCGTTGGAGGAGCTGTTGATCTCTGATTGTTGAAAGAGATGGCTTGTCTCTCATCTCTGCAGACTTTCCCGATATGGCATCTGTGCTCTTCTGCTTTCTTTCTGAGACAGCCTTGTATTGGGCCAGATGAGGTAGTGACTGAACGGTCAAACCCTTATGTGACTTCCTTTTGAAATTCAAATCTTAAACCTTTCTGACAGTCAACCTCGTTAGTTGGTTGAAAATCTTGATCTTTATCTGAGTGGTCTTCAGCTGATGTTCTGACTGAACCATTGAACTCTCAGCTGACTCTGAACTTCATGCTGTTGATCTTATTGTTTGAGTTCTACAACTGAGGTTCTGAAACTGAACCCTCAGTTGTCTTCCTTGTATTTAGTCAGTTGAGTTGGAAACTTCAGATGACTTCCTTTTCATCTGATGTTCTCTTCCTCTCTACTGTTTCTCATCTGACGAATCCTCAGTTCGCCTTTACAACTGATGTTCTGAAGACTTCCCCCTCACTCCATCTGAACAAATGAACTCTCAATTGTCTTTTATCATAACTGATGTTCTGTCTGAGTGATGCCTTGTTGCCATCTTCAGCTGGAGACCTGTAAAGATAAAATCTTAACTTTGCTCAAACAGCGAGCCTAAATTCTAACATTAGGTTCTGGCAACATGTACTCGATTGGGGTCAGACGGTTTTGGAATTCATCAAAACTCTTACTAATAAATTTCCCAACAATTTCCCCCTTTTTGATGATGCCAAAACCACTTACAACTTTAAACCACTATTGATCTAAGCCTCACTAATTGACCTAAAATCTCAGCTGAAATTCTAGACAGTCTATAAGATGAAACATCAAAGGGTTAGCACAGTTATAACATGATATTAAAAGACTTTGTGATTTAGAGCTTGGACAATGAGGGATTGTTCATCAAGGTGAATCTTATATATACTTGAAGATTTTGTTACAACTGAAGATTACAAGGTTAAGCACAAAACAGTTAACAAAAAAAATACAACAGTTGCACCAAAAGCTACAACAGCTCAAAAGACAAAAAGAAATTAGATCAGCTCAAAAATACTGTTGACCGTACTTGCTGAAGATACGGTCAAAGATCTCCTTCTTCGCCTCCGACTCAATCCCAGTATTGACGCCATGTTCCTTGCAGACTTGCCTCGCCTCAGCCATGATCGCATTCCTGTTCGGAGTGCTTGTGCCTTTAATCATCTGAGGTCGATACCTGCGCATCTGCGAAACTAGAACGGTGTTGGGATCGAGCTGAGCCTTCAGCATGGCTCGCTTGAACTGACTAAACATTCCAGGGTCTCCAGATCTGAGTTCCCACAGGGCTTCTTTGAAGGCTTGCCTTGGGTCTTCAGTCTAGTAGACTTTCCGGTAATAGAAGTCATTGATGAATTCATGTTTGAACTGCTCCCAGTCATCGTTCCACTCAACATTCATCCACTTATCAACATGTGGGAACCGAGACGGGAGCGGGGCATTCTTCTGCAACTGTTGGGTCGACTTCCTAGCCTCAGCCTTCATCCGGTGCTTGTTGATTCTTCGCACGCTCCGGCTGGCTTTATTTCTGTCGACGTTCTTCTCCACCTTGGCCAATTCCTTCTCGAACTTGGCCACCTTCTTGGCCTGATCGGCAGCGAACTTCTTGATCCAAGAAGGATTCAAGTACTTCTCCTTGGACTCCCCCATAGCTTTGGCAGCTTCGATGCAGTCTTCAACAGATATCCCGTCAAGCTCAGCATCGAGCTCGGCCGTAAGCTCGGCTACGAGGTCGTGGGAGATTTCCAGTTCTTGCTGCGATCCTTCAGCTGCTCCTTCAGCTTCAGCTGGCACTCCTTCAGCTGGCACTCCTTCCCCTTGCTGAAGAACAACTTTCCCTTGTCCAGCAACAGCTGCTGGCTCCTTGTCTTCCCCCTTTTTGGCATCATCCAAAAGGGTGGCAACAGTGTCATCTAGGGAGGTCAGCTTGGCCTCAGCATGTTGAACGCGGGAAAAGAGTTCGTCAACAGCATCCTTCTCTTCCACCTTCTTGGCCAACTCCAGATCAACAGTCTTCAACAGCTCGTTGCAAGGCTGCAAAAGTCGCAGAGACCTCTTTGTGGAGGGTGACGAACTCAGCTCGGAAAATAGCGAATTGAGACATCCACTCGTGGTCTTGAGTCTGCTGTGACTTTGCCAGATCAGATTCAGCAATGGTCTTGAAAACGTTGAAATCCGAGCTGAGGCCCTGAACGGCCTTCCTTAGAGCCGTGACCTCCGAGCTAGAAGAAGTGGAGAGATCTTCAAACTTCTGCTGCAGGGAAGAGGAAAGGTGTTCCAACTGATTCTTCAAGCTGGCATTCTCTGCCGTCAGCTGATGCAGCCTGTCAGCATCCTCCTCCTTGCTGAGCTGGATCTTGGACAACATTTCCTGCCTCAGCTGGTTGACCCTCTCCGAGATCAGCTCACAGATGGCATCGGTTGAGAGCGCTGGCTGTTCGGAGGGTCCAGGCAGGTGTTGTGGTTGTGGCTGTGCAGTTGTCTCCATGACAACCAGGGCAGATCGGCTGGCGAGGTAGGCCTTGAGCTTGTCTTCTTCCCTCTTGGCCGCCTCTTCAGCTGCGTCGACATCCTCCATGCAGTTGGCATTCTTGGCCAGCATATTGTCAAGAAACTGAACAGCTCCAGGATTGTTGCACATCTCCCTAATGTCTGTCCCTTCTTGGATGCTCTTGTCCAGACGACGACGTAGCACAGCCACTTTCTGGTTGTAGGCCACCTCCAGGTTCTGGTAGTCGAAGTATTCCCTTAGGTTGGATTCTTCGACCTTCAACCTGTCCCAACCATGGATCCTGAGGGTTTCCTCCTTGACATACCAATAGCTGAATATGATGCTGAACTGGTAGAGCAGTTCCGTCCCGAATATGGCAAAAATGGGCATGGAGGCTGCCTCGGGGAACATACCAATCAGCTTGCGGAAGCAGTAGCTTAGCCTTCCTTCATATTCAGCCAAGATCGCCTGGCGGTTGGCTTCTTCATCAATTGGAGGGGGGTCAATATCGAAGGTAACGGGTTCGATGGTTTCATCAACGTTGGCCAAAGGAATGGTCACAACGTTGGCATCGAGCGAGAGGCTCGGAATATCTGACTGAGGACCAGTTGAGAGAACTGGATCCTCTTTGGATGGTAAGTCGGCTGGCTCAAGAGGTTCCTCAGACACAAGTGGGATTACCTGGCTGGCATCAGCTCCAGTTGGACTGTCGTGGGACTCCTCAGATGAAGAAGAGTCATCTGAGGAAGAGCTGGATTCCTCCACGTGGATCTCCACGCCTTCAACCACTTCCTCCTGACGAGGTTGAAGAACGAACCCAGCTGGGTCAACCGATTGGCTGGATTCGGTTGACTCCTTCTCCTCAGCTGGCTTTACCACCACTGGACTTGTTACAGATGGTTGAGCCGCTAGCTGGATGATCCGGATCCTGGGCCTCTTCTGGAGGGGTTCCTCCTCTTCTTCTTCTTCGTCTTCCTCTTCCTCAGCCACCTCCTCCAGTTGGCGCTTCGCAGGCTTGGACCTCGAAGGACGGCGAGCAGTTGAGACTGACTCCACAGCTGGCTTGGGGGCACCCTTGGGAGTGTAAATGGCCTCCACAATGTCCCTGGCCTTTTTGGCTGTGGGGAACAGCGTCAGCTTGCTGAACGGCGTGTCCTCACTCCCTTCCCACGTCAACTGTTGTCCCTTTGTGGCTTGGAGGATGAGGGCAGAAATTTTTGTGCCGAAGTTGAGTGTCCCCTTGACACTCAACAGCTGCTCTCCAGACTCAGCTGACGTCTCGGAGATTTTCTGCTGCTCCATCAACAGCTGGCCTTCAAGATAGCCCAGCCAATCGACCTGGTGCTGTTCCTCCAGGGCCTTCTGTTGCTTGAGCTTCGGCATGCTGATGTCACCGAAGGCTCCTCCGTATGCGAAGGCGCATTTGGATATCACATCGAAAAGAAGTCGGTGCTCCGGCTTCAGTTTTGTCCTTTGCATGCTCCCCTTCAATGGTTCGGGAACAAGAAGGATTGTTTGAAGGAAGGCATCAGCTTCCTTATCGGTGAAGTTCCCCAGCACATCTGTGGCTTCGCGATTTCTGGGGATGATCTTCTCCAGTTCCTTGGATACTTCTATTTCCACGGCGGTGTCTTCTATTGTCCGGGAAGTTTTGTTCCTTTGCTTGCACGGGATGATAGTGACAAGCCCGTCTTCTGCAACTCGCTGCAGATTCCTGTAGAAATGTACAACCTGCTTCCTGAGCAACTTGGGCGGAGAGAGGGTTGCCCAGTCGAGCAGACGGTGGTCGGAGAGAATGGCGGCGACGGGAGCAAGTTCAGGCGAGGTCAAAGCCGCTCTGGACAGAATCTGTTCAAAATGAATCTTCGACATCACCATGTCGAAAGATTCCTGGAAAGTAGCAGGCTCTGCGGAAACCATCTTCTTGGAAGCTTTAGATTTAGGCGTCATCTCAAAGAGATATATATATGCAAAGAAGAAGGAAAAACTTTACTGAAAATGGTGAAACAGGTTTGGAGAGAATGATGAATAGTAAGTAAAGATATGCACGAAATAAGAAGGTAAGGATCACTTCCTGATTTGCCGTATTATATAATCTTTGACTCGGATAATATCAAAGGCTGGGGTTAAATGGCGCGTATTTATCAACGGCTGAGATTTCGCGACTGTTGAGTAATTTTGACTGATGCTCCACGCGCGCGAGTGAGAAGGTGAATAGTTTAACGTGTCAGCCCAGTCGCACTATAAAGTAAGGCTATAGGAGTTCAGCCAGACTTTACATTAAATGCGATATGATGGCTTGTTTAGTCTAGCTGACATGTTCAGGAATGTTTGAATTTATTTTAAACATTCTCATTTAATATCATAACACCTTCAGTCATAAATGATACCTGTCAGCTGATGTCGAGATCAGCTGTATACCTCAGTTGAGTTCTTCAGTTGCTGCATACCATCAGCTGACTCGAGTTCGTCTGTTCAGCTGATGTTTGATGTCTTCAGTTGGCAATTCGTATCTGAGATTCCCCCTTCATCTGAGCTTCCCCCTCAGATGGATATCTGACTCTTAAGCTCGGATGGATCCTCGTCAGCTCGGATGACTCTTCTGCTCGGATGAATCTTCAGCTCGGATCCAATAGACCTAGAAGATCACACAACATCTTGAACCGGGCTTCAGGAAGAGGTTTGGTGAAGATGTCAACTCTCTGAATCTCAGTTGGGATCTTCTCCATGGACACATCCTTCTTCTCAATATGATCTCGGATGAAATGATGACGAATGTCGATATGCTTTGTTCGAGAGTGGTGAACATGATTCAGAGAGATAGCTATTGCACTCGAGCTATCACAATGAATGGAAACCTGTCCAGTTGCAACTTCATAATCTCTCAGTTGTTGCTTCAGCCACAACACTTGCATGCAACAGCTTCTGGCAGCCATATACTCTGACTCGGTTGTAGAGGTTGCAACACATGCTTGTTTCTTGGAGAACCATGAAACCAGCTTGCTTCCCATGAATTGACAGTTACCAGAGGTAGACTTCCTGTCCAACCGATCTCCTGCTAGGTCCGCATCTGAGTATCCAGTCAGCTGGATATTGTCGTCAGTTGGGTACCACAACCCAACATTGACAGTTCCCTTCAGATACTTAATGATGTTATTTGTTGTCAACATGTGTGCTTCTCTTGGTTGGACTTGAAATCGAGCACACACTCCAACTGCGTATGATATATCTGGTCGGCTGGCAGTTAGGTAGAGCAGCGAACCGATGATCCCTCTATACTGGCTGGCATCAACGAGCTTTCCCTCAGCTCCGGGTTCGATCTTCCAGTTCGTATTCATAGGGATTCTTGTTGTCTTACTTGTCTACAATCCGAACTTGGTGATGAGCTCCTTTGCATATTTGGACTGGTTGATGAAAATTCCTTCAGGTGACTGCTTCACTTGTAATCCAAGGAAATAATTCATCTCGCCCATCATTGACATCTCGAACTTCTCCTTCATGAGATCTGAGAATTTCTTGCACAACTCCTCTGACTTCGAGCCGAAAATGATGTCATCCACGTAGATTTGCAAAACAAGTATATCTTCTCCAACTTTGATGGTGAATAGAGTTTTATCAACTGAACCTCGTTTGAACCCCGAGTTCAGAAGGAATCCACAAAGAGTGTCATACCAGGCCCTTGGCGCTTGCTTTAGACCATATATAGCTTTCTTCAGCTTGTACACTCTACCATCTCCAGTCTCAAAACCAGGAGGCTGTTCAACATATACATCTTCTTTGATATCTCCATTTAGGAATGCACACTTCACATCCATCTGATATACTTTGAACTTATGATGTGCGGCATAAGCTAGAAAGATCCGGATGGCTTCCAGCCTTGCAACTGGTGCGAAGGAATCTTCAAAGTCAATTCCTTCTTGTTGGCAGTATCCTTGAGCTACCAACCTTACTTTATTCCTCACAATGAATCCAATGGCGTCTCTCTTGTTTTTGAAGATCCACTTCAATCCAATCACTTTGACACCATTTGGTCTTTCTACCAACTCCCATACACAGTTGCGTAGAAACTCATTCAGTTCTTCTTGCATGGCTGTTGTCTAGTGGACACAGTTGAGAGCTTCCCCAACATTCTTCGGTTCTGGTACATCAGCTACAAAGCAAGAAATCATGGCAACATCTCCAGCTTGCTCGAACTCCTCTAGAACTGCCAACTCCTGAGCATACTGGGCGTAAGTGTTGGAGTTTCCTTCAGTTGATTCTGGATTTGCAACTCGGCTCCTTATTTGCACACCCTCGGTTGGATCACCGATGATGTTGTCAGTGGAATGAACTTCATACCATCTTCGGTTGCGTCTTCCTTCTTCTTCCAACTGTGGCTGTTCTGAAATCTGAGTTGGAGTCTTTAGAGCTGGTGATTGATCAGTTGTTGAGTCTGGATCCTCAACATTGGTATTAGGTTGAACCGGACTCGGTTGGGCTTCGGATGCTGAAGCAGTTGGAGGAACATCAGTTGAAGTTCCCCCTTGGGATGTGCTGGGGTCTTCGCATTCATCTTCAGAGGAGTATGGATCCTCATCCTCAGTTGCCCAAACCAGTGGTTCAGCTAGGTTCTTTTCCCTTAGAGCTTGCGATCTGGTGAGAACTGGTGGAACAGTTGGATCTGCTTGTTGTCCTTTAACCTGATCCCTGCACTCAAAGGTAGATTCATCAAAACTAACATGAGGTGTTATTTCCACAACACGAGAGTTGTTGTTGAAAACTCTATATGCCTTGATCCGAGCTGCATATCCAAGAAATATGCCCTTCGAAGCTTTGGCATCAAAAGTTTTCAACTGAGTCTTCCCATTGTTGTGAATATAACACTTAGACCCAAAAACGCGAAAATAAGAAATATATGGCTTTCTGCGTCTCCACAGCTCGTAGGGCGTATTTCCCAATCGCTTGGTGAGAAGAGATCGATTCTGAGTGTAGCATGCTGTGTTGATCGCTTCAGCCCAAAATCTCTTTGGCAGAGCTAAGCTTGCTAACATGGATGTGGCTGCATCCTTCAGCGTTCTATTTCTTCGCTCAACTACACCATTCTGTTGTGGAGTACGCGCGGCTGATGTCTGATGGGTTATGTCATTCTTTTCGCAATACTCAATGATGGTTTCATTTAGAAACTCCGTTCCACGATCTGATCGGATGGATATAATCTTCATCTCTTGTTGGTTCGAAATCCGATCCATCAGCTTGGGCAGCTCATCTCGGGTTTCACTCTTGTGGCGCATGAAGATGGTCCACGTATATCTTGAGTAGTCATTAGTTACAACCAGGGTATACTCGTTCCCGTTCATGCTCTTTGGTGTAACTGGCCCGAAGAGATCCATATGGATCAGCTGTAATACTCGGTCAGTTGAAGGAGTTGACTTCAACCGAAAGGAGGATCTAGCGAGCTTTCCCAGTTGGCATGCACTGAAGATATGTGTTGTTGAAAACACTCGATTTGGTATGCCTTTTGCATGTTCTTGTCTGGCGAGTCGGTTCATCGTTTTGAAGTTCAGATGGTTGAGCCTTTTGTGCCACAGCCAGCTCACATCCGAACTGCTCTTTGATAACAGGCAAGTGTCAGGGAGGCTGCTGTTCCAGTCAGCGTAGTAAACATTCCCTGTTGGAGATCGATTTCCCAACAATATCACCTGCTTTGATCCGACATCTTTAACTCTGCAACCCTGTGCATCAAACTTGACAGAGAAACCATTATCACAGAATTGGCTGATGGAGAGTAGGTTATGCTTCAATCCATCAACATAAGAGACATTAGAAATTGAAACATGATTGGTTTCAAGGGTACCGTAACCTCTGGTATAACCTTTTGAGTTGTCACCAAAAGTAACTGATGGACCTTCTTTCTCCACGAAACTTCCAAGCAAATCCTTCAGATTTGTCATGTGTTTCGAGCATCCACTATCCATCACCCACATTGTAGCAGACGCCTTCTTCTTCCTCAGCTGTTTCTCCTGCACCTGCAAAGAGAAACTCGCTTAGGTCCCCAATTTCAGTTGGGTCCTTGAGGGTTAGAACCAGTTCCCGCTGGAACTGTGCGTCGCTTTTCCCTGTAAACTCGGATGGATTTATCATTCCAGATTACTTTTCCTTCATCATCAACTATAACAACACCTCGGTTATCCTTAGGCTTGTTGTTAGTAGTGATGTTCTGTTTCTTGGGAGGAGTTGGATTTTTCCCATGTTGAGCTTTAGGAGGTGAGGCTTTCCCCCTGTTTTGATGGCGATTCTTATCCTGTTGAGTTTGTCTGTGAGGTCGGACGCCATGTTGGAATCTTTGTGGCTGATTATGATTCCAACTTCCTGAGGGTTGTCTGTAGCTGTTCATGCCCTGTTGATGATTCATATTATGGCATGAATATCTCCAGTTGTTTGACCAGTTCCTCATTGGTTGACTCGGTTGGAACCTTTGGTCGAACTGATGTTGGAACCGCTGTTGATTCATATGATTGAGCCCATGTCTGTTCTGAGGTCGGTTCCATTTCTTCTGATGTTGACTTTGAGGTTGATGCAGAGGTCGGCTCTGATTCTGAGTTCGGTTGCGGTTGTGCCTTCGACGCCTCTGATTCCTCTTCTGACTTTTGGAACATTCCCCCTCGGTTGATACCTCAACCGATGGAACATTCTGTCCTACATCAGCTACTCATTTTTCCTTCTCAGTTGTAATCCTATTGGTCGTTTGAACTTGTTGAGAGGTAGAGGTTGAATTAGCTTCAGGAGACTCAGCTGTGTCTGGCTCGACAGCTGTGACTTCTACAGCTTTGATGAAGGTTGCTGGAGGAATCCCAGTATCCTTGACAACATCATAGCCGAGACCTGACACGTCATCCATCTGTCTACTATAACTGATAAGATTCTCTATGATCTTGGATGACTGATACAGCTTAATTAGATTGTCCTTCTCAGTTTGCAACTCTTTGACAAGTACAACTATCTGCTCGGTTTGTCCATCTGACTTCTTTATCAGCTGTTCGATCTGAGCATCTTGATTTTTCAACTGATCTTGTTGTTCCTTGTTCTGCTTTGTCAACTCCTCATCAGCTGGAGCCTTAGCCTCGTTCAGTTGACTCTTGAGATTCGCAATCTCCTTGGTTTGGCTTTTGATTAGATCGTCCTTTTCGGTTAAGGAATCTTCAAGTTTGGCGAACTGAGCTTGAAGACTCTTAAACTCAACCGATTGGTGATGCAGCTCCTCACTGAGTTCTTGAAAATCACTCCAGGAGGGTTCCAACTCATCGTTCAGAGATTCCTGCATGTTAGAAGTATTAGAAGAGTTTAACTGAGCAGGATTAGATTGTACCTCAATATCATTTTGGTTGGTTCCAAGTGCCATGAGGCATTGATCCTGACTGATGACGTTGTTGGTAGAAGTCAGCTCATCTTCATCTTCGGTGTCAGTGAAGATATCCATATCGTCAGCTGCTTCTTCTGCAACCATGGCCTTATTCTTTCCAGCTTGTTTGGCCCTTAGAGCATCTCTCTCTTTCTTCGATAGATCTGGGCAGTCATCCTTGAAATGACCTTCTTTTCCGCATTCAAGGCAACCATTGGTGACTGGCTTTGAACTGTCTCGAGTTCGGTTTGATTTATAGAAATGTTTATATTTGCCGAACCGAGTGTCCATTTCGGCTAGCTTCTTTGATAAAGCTGCAATGTTCTGTTGCAGTTCCTCTCTGCTTGGCTCCTTTGCAGTCATGTCAGCTGATCTGGTTGGCCTTGATGATCTCGATTTTGAGTAATCAGCTCGGAGAGCAACTGACTTTGAGGCTGACCCAACATCCTCAATTCTACTTGTCTGACCTGAGGGCTATGATCTCCTTCTGTTGACCTTATACTCATTTCCTTTCAAGATTGAGAACAATCTTTCAGTTCCCATTTCACCAAGGTCAGCTCGGCTCTCGTGGATATTTGTGAAAGTATCCCACTCAGCCGGTAGAGCTTGCAACACTTTGAGGTTGATTTCTCTTAGTGTGTATTTTCCTCTCCGGATGGACTGGATTCTTCTGATGATGTCCATAAACCGGAGCTCTAGCTGATCGATAGTCTCATCAGGTCGCAGACTGAAGTTGTCGAAATCTTGACATGCATGTGAGAACTTGTTTTCCTTTGTCTCGTCGCTTCCTTCACTTAGCGATGCCAGGATGTCCCACATCTCTTTTGCAGTCTCACACTCCTCTATCCAAGGCAGATAATCTTGTCCAACTGTAGACATTATTGTGCTCTGAGCCCAGATATCCAACTGGCTCACCTTGGCCTCCTCTGGAGAGTAGTCTTCTGGCTGTTTCTCCACATACTCCACCACTATATCTCCATCGTTAGGATTTGTGGGAGTGCGAGCTATTCTTTCTTTAATGACGATTGGTCCGGAAGAGAGAAATTGTTGCATCCTGTGATGCTTTGACAGAAGGATCTTCTTCATTCGAGTTCTCCATGATGTATAATTGACTACTGAGAACATCACGACGATCTTGCCTTGACGTCCATCTGCACATAAAAAACAGGACAAAAAATGCGAGCAAATATGCACTAGCATGAAAAGATCTGTTCAGTTGACCACTGAAGAAAATTTCTCAAATTCACACCTTGTGAAACAGAGTCAGCAGTCTTTTGAACCACTGCACTGATACCACTTGATGGTCCCGAAACGAGTTACTGGTGTATGGGAGGGGGGGAATATACCAGTTAGGATTTTAAAACTTAACCCTTAAAAATTACTTCAACCGAGTAAAACGGACTCAGTTGTAGTCTCACAGCTGAGTAAGCAACCTCAGCTGGAAGAGTGAGGCTGTGCGGAATGTGGTGGAAATTAAAACTCGTTATAGCAACTCACGCTTTTTAGTGCAGGGTTGGTCAAAAACCAAAACAGTTGAATATACAAAAATGCAGTTTGTATGCTGGTTAGTTTTATCAGATAAGAATGCAATAAGCAACTGAATAAGAATAAACACAGACACACGGGATTTAACGTGGTTCGGAGATAACCCTCCTACGTCCACGGGGAGATGTGAATCCTCACACCTCAGTCCAAGTTCTTCTGGACAATTCCACACAGCTTACCCGGGTTGTGCAACCGTTGCAATAAGTTTACGGGTACTTATCAACCTTTACAGTTAAGTTTGCGGGTACTTAACAACCTATGTCAAGTTTGCAGGTACTTGACGACCTAGCTACTCAATTACAGGAAGAGTATGATCCTAACAGACACTTTTTAAGGTGTGTATGTGGGTGGATTTTCCAACTACAGCTCGATCACGAATGAGAGTTGGGTCTAAGGCTTGAACGAATGAACACTCAAACTAAGATCTAAGATAGATTAAAACTCTATGAACCCTCAGCTACTAATGTTCTATCACTCTTGAACTCTCAGCTGTTGATGTTCTTAGAATAAGATTTTTGCAGATTTTTCTTGCGCTTGATTTTCTTGTGATTGCACTTCTCTATCTCTTGTCTCGAGTGTCTCTCGAATGAGAGAATGCCTCTATTTATAGGCGGAGAGAATCAACTAGCCGTTGGAGGAGCTGTTGATCTCTAGTCGTTGAAAGCGATGGCTTGTCTCTCATCTCTGCAGACTTTCCCGATATGGCATCTGTGCTCTTCTACTTTCCTTCTGAGACAGCCTTGTGTTGGGCCAGATGGGGTAATGACTGAACGGTCAAACCCTCATGTGACTTCCTTTTGAAATTCAAATCTTAAACCTTTCTGACAGTCAACCTCGATTAGTTGGTTGAAAATCTTGATCTTTATCTGAGTGGTCTTCAGCTGATGTTCTGACTGAACCGTTGAACTCTCAGCTGACTCTGAACTTCATGTTGTTGATCTTATTGTTTGAGTTCTACAACTGAGGTTCTGAAACTGAACCCTCGGTTGTCTTCCTTGTATTTAGTCAGTTGAGTTGGAAACTTCAGATGACTTCCTTTTCATCTGATGTTCTCTTCCTCTCTACTGTTTCTCATCTGACGAATCCTCAATTGGCCTTTACAACTGATGTTCTGAAGACTTCCCCCTCACTCCATCTGAACAAATGAACTCTCAGTTGTCTTTTATCATAACTGATGTTCTGTTTGAGTGATGCCTTGTTGCCATCTTCAGCTGGAGACCTGTAAAGATAAAATCTTAACTTTGTTCAAACAGCGAGCCTAAATTCTAACATTAGGTTCTGGTAACATGTACTCGGTTGGGGTCAGTCGGTTTTGGAATTCATCAAAACTCTTACTAATAAATTTCCCAACATTAACTTTTATTAATCTTTTACAATTGTCATTTTTTATTATTTAAATTGAAATTCGAAAGTTTTTCTAACAAAATAATGTTACTTCAGGGAAGAGAAAGATTACTACAATGAAGAATACAAGCAAATTTTTTATCCGTCCTGACATTCAAGAAGTTAAAGATTTCATCTTGAGGTTAGAATTAATAATTTATTACTGGGATTCTACAATGATAAAAATGATATCACGATTGATTTCTAACGAATTAGCTTCGTTTGCTTTTTCTGATGTAATAGGAATAAGTTTGAAATTTATGTCAGCTGAAATTTATCCATGTTTCTTTTTACAGTGTTTAAATAATAATATTTAATTTGAATAGTCGACATTATTACGTTTAATTTTATTAGTAATTTCAAATATTTGTTAATCTTCATAATATTACATTCAGACGTAGTGTTCGTGGAGCTTCAAGCAGTTATACAATTACTGATATTTCCAATAGTATCATAGAATTGAAAACTGAAGAGTGGTTGAATGTTGTTTCCGCGAGAACTATCAAGGAGATAAAAAATTCTAATGAGGTAAAAACATTATTATTATTAATTTATTATTATAAATATTTTTTTTCGAAGATAATATTGAAATTATCTATCTAGTGTATTTCCTTCAATTTATAGATTGGAACCTACATTTGCAAGGGGACAATAGTTGACATCCACTATCAAGAACAATTGTATTATGATGCATGTGGAAACGAAAGATGCTATAAAGGTGTTCCTAAAGGAAGCAAAGTTGGAGATTACTGTAAAAAGTGCAACGATCTCATACGATCTATTATCACAAGGTTTATGTTTTTTAATGAGTTGTTGAATTTTAAAGTGAAAGTTATTTATTTTGATGTACCAATGAATGAAGATATCATTGTTGAAAACACTTCTCAACAACATCACTTGTATTTTTCAATTATCTTCTTGTGAATATAATTATCTTCTTGTGAATATAAATATTGAACTTCCAAAACTGTTTCTTTTAAAAAGTTAGATCATTTAATAACATAGTGTCAATCCCCGTCGATTTTCGACGGGTTGCACGCTAGTTATTATATAAAGGAAAACAATTCTACATAAAAAAAAAAATCCTATGTGGCGCGTCTCATAATCCTCCATTTCTATTTATCTAAATTCTCAAATTTTCTGAATTTAAAATCAATATTTATCATATTTATTTATTTATTATTATTATTATTATATTATTATTATTATTATTATTTATATTCTATATTATAAATGATTTGGAAACAAAATCTTAACAAGAACAAATATTCAAAAATCAATATCTATAATATTTTAATATATAATCCTAAATTCCCATGTCAATCTCACGTGCTGCATATATTTTACTATCAATTTATATATTATTTTTAATCATATCATTATTATTATTACTACTACTATTATTACTACTATTATTATTATTAAAATATAATATATATATATATATATATATATATATAATTCCAAATTTCCATGTCAATCTCACGTTTTGCATATATTGTACATATCAATTTTTTTAATCATATTATTATTATTATTATTATTATTATTATTATTATTATTAGTAGTATTAACAAACCAAACCTTATGAAATAAACTATGTACCATTAATAAAAGAAATGACATCCGATATTTTATAATAATGGGCAGTTACGACGAGTAAACCGTAGTATTACAATTCTATAAATAATCTAAAATCAATAATAGCCTTATATTATAAAATATAATAGGTTGGATTAGTTCTCATTTATCACATAAAATAATGTTCTTGTATGATATTTTCTGTATGTATAAATATTCCAAATTCGCATATCAAGTTGATCAAATAAATAGTCCTATTTTTTATTAAAATTTTAATATGATCACTTATTAAGTCCTATTATATAAGTTATTTATTTTCGTGCACTTTTGATTCATTTATTTTATTGTCCACAAAACTTAAGATCATGGTCAACGGGTTGATTCTGATTGGAACCGAAAACGATTCTACGTAAAAAAAATCCTATGTGGCGCGTCTCATAATCCTTCATTCTTATTTATCTAAATTCTCAAATTTTTCTGAATTTAAAATCAATATTTATCATATTTATTTATTTATTTATTTATTATTATTATTTATATTTTATATTATAAATGATTTGGAAATAAAATCTTAACAAGATCAAATCTTCAAAAATCAATATCTATCATATTTAATATATAATCCCAAATTCCCATGTCAATCTCACGTTTTGCATATATTTTACATATCAATATATTATTTTTAATCATATCATCATTATTACTATTACTATTATTATTATTATTAAAATAATATATATATATATATATATATGTAATTTCAAATTTCCATGTCAATCTCACATTTTGCATATATTGTACATATCAATTTTTTTAATCATATAATTATTATTATTATTATTATTATTATTATTATTATTATTATTAACAAACCAAACCTTATGAAATAAATTATGTACCATTAATAAAAGAAATGACATCCGATATTTTATGATGATGGGCGGTTACGACGAGTAAAACGTAGTATTACAATTCTATCATTTATTAATAAATCATCTAAAATCAATAATAGCCTTATATTATAAAATATGATGGGTTGGATTAGTTCTCATTTATCACATAAAATAATGTTCTTGTATGATATTTTCTGTATGTATAAATATTCCAAATTCGCATATCAAGTTGATCAAATAAATAGTTCTATTTTTTTATTAAAAATTTAATATGACCACTTATTAAGTCCTATTATATAAGCTATTTATTTTCGTGCACTTTTGATTCATTTATTTTATTGTCCGTAAAACTTAAGATGATGGTCAACGGGTTAATTCTGATTGAAACCGTGGGGTAAACGAGCCGATTCAGTTACGACAGTTCAACATACGAGAGAATTCTTATTTGGAACCGTGATGGTTGACGGTTCGATTCCAAACCGATGGTTCAACTTTTTCATAATTGTGGTCAACACGAGGATTCTGACCTTGAACCATGGGGGTAGACGAGTCGTTTCAATTATGGCAGTTCAACCGGAAGGATTCCGACTTAGAACCATGAGGGTAGACGGGTCTTTCCAAACTGATGGTTCAACTTTTTCAGAATTGTAGTCGACGAGAGGATTCTGACCTTTAACCATGGGAGTAGAGAGCCGATTTCAAACTTGCTCACAAAACTCATACAAAGTGTAAAACTTAAAAATAATTAATGGACAATATTTTATTACTAATTTTACTAAATAATAATTTCCCGTCGATTTTCGACGGGTACACGCTAGTGTTGTATATATCAAAATAGAGGTACAGAGTTTAATCACCATTACTCAACCTTCCCCCAACTTATAGAATTTTAGATTCTGATGCACATATTTCTCCCCTCAACTCAAAGTCTGATACTCAACACAAGAATATGATATCTCTCAAGAGCATGTCTCCCATGCGACTGGTTGTTGTGCATGCGACCGGGTCAGGCCGGGTCGATCAAGACAACCCGAGTTTGACCCGTTGACCCGGTCAATTTTTTTTTTTTTTTCGATTTTTTTTTCGTCTCCGCCTTCGGTTCCGATTTTACGGCTCCGCCTTCGCTCCGATTACAAATATAAGGATAATCGGCGGACAATATTTTGGACTTTTTCGGCTCGCTCCGAGGCCTTCGACTCCCCTCGCTCGAATCTTGATCAAAGAAGAAGCGGTAAACAAAAAAACAAAGCGGCAAACAAAAAAAAAGGTGAAAAAAAAAATAGATTTTTATTAAAATAAAAGCTGAAAAAAGGGTAAAGGCAGAAAACAGGAAAAAGGAAAAAAAAAAATTCGAAAAAAAAACAGGCGCGTATAATACACGCGCCCCGCATGGACGGTTGGCACGTGTATTACACGCGCCACGCGCCCGCCGCATAGTATGTGACGGGTCGCATATGAGTAATTGCCCTCTCTTAAAAACTTCCCTTATGTCTTAGTAATTCCTAAACAAAGTTAACGCCGGTGGTCACTCTCACTCCCACACAATTTCCCGAGCAAAGTTAATGTTGATGCTCCATCCCTCCCAATTTCACCACCATACCCAATTTACCAAATGAATCTTCTACACCATATTTTTCAATTCAGTCCACTATATTCTCATTAATCATTATCTTCAAATTTGATTATCCATAATTTTGTAATTATCCATGACTATATGCAATACGGTAGTAATATAGTTGAAAACTAAAGAAAATTAATGGGAGGGAGAGAGAGAGAGAATAATATTGGTAAATGAAAAAATCTTATTAAAAAAATATAAATAAAAAAGGGCTAAAAAATCTTAAAAAAGGGAAGGGGGAGTATGTACTTTTTGTAATCTATATCACTCGTGAAAAATGGTTGGACTAGTTCTCTCCAAAAAACAAAAACAAAAAAAAAATGGTTGGACTAGTGTGACCTGAAATTTAGGCTGACCCTCATAATTTTCGTTTCCTCATTTTACTACTAGAATTATGTTTCTTGATTATCAATTCCTGAAATACAGGAACAAAATAAACTTTGACCTGAACATGAAATAATTTTTGTCCTGTTATGCGTAAATGAGTTCATACTCGACTACTGTTCCAAAAAAAAAAAAGTCGACTACTGTTCCAAAAAAAAAAAGAGGAGGTCTCCCATGCGACTTCCCATTTGCTGTACGACCGGTCGACCCGGGTTTGATCCGTTGATCCGGTCATTTTTTTTTTCAGTTTTTTTTTTTTAATTTCAGTTTTTTTTTGTCTCCGCCTTCGGCTCCGATTTTACGGCTCCGCCTTCGGTTCCGATTTTACGGCTCCGCCTTCGGTTCCGATTTTACTGCTCCGCCTTCGCTCCGATTACAAATATAAGGATAATCGGCGGGCAACAATTTGGACTTTTTCGGCTCGCTCCGAGGCCTTCGGCTCCCCTCGCTCTAATCTTGACCAAAGAAGAAGCGGCAAACAAAAAAACGAAGAGGCAAAACAAAAAAAAAGTGAAAAAAAGTAGATTTAAAAAAAAAAATATTAAAATCTGAAAAAAAAACAAACAAACTAAAGTAGTTTTAAAGTGAATAAAGTAGATAAAATGATTTTCTAATTTTTTCTTATATTAAAAGAAAATGTTGCAAGATAAATGAAACGCCTCAAAAAAAATAATACGTTGCATTATAAATGGGACGAAGGGAGTAACAGTTTAATAATTGGATTGAATTCATTAATATAAACATATTTGTTCATACTTCATAGCAATATGTAGTATGAAAAAATATTATCTAACTCTAATGAAAAAAGCCGGGCAGATCCGTGACATAGTTGAAAAACACACTCTCTCTCTCTCTCTCTCTCTCACACACACACGCACACACCCCCGCACACACACACAACAGAAAGTGTATTTAAACCCCAGATCACTTCACACGGAGTTCACATTCCAAGGAAGCAGAAACGTTGCAGCTTTTCTCATCTGCATATACACTCAGTTATTACACAAATATCGTATCAGATTTCGATACACATTTTATTTTTGTTTTAATCATCTCAGATTCTTACATATTTCTTTGAGATATTTTCCATATAATTTCGATTACATATCAGAGAATTCCAGAAATGGAAAAGGGGATTCTTGATTATGTATTGGTGCCGTTAGGGCTTCTGGTAATGGTGTCTTATCACCTGTGGCTGCTCCGCCAGATCATCCGCCGTCCCGCCACCACAGTCATCGGCATCAACGCCGCCAGCCGCCGCTTGTGGGTCCGCGCCATGATGGAGG
The DNA here is from genome assembly GCA_029490685.1 of Schizonepeta tenuifolia. Taxonomy (NCBI): domain Eukaryota; kingdom Viridiplantae; phylum Streptophyta; class Magnoliopsida; order Lamiales; family Lamiaceae; genus Schizonepeta; species Schizonepeta tenuifolia. Next base: position 778,208 of record JANLIY010000016.1, read on the forward strand.
TCCATTTCTCCCCTAATTCACTTTTTTTTACCCCTTTGTTTCTCAGTCTAGAAAATGAATTTTTAATTAATTTATTTGGTTTGTTAACATCGATTTTAAGAATCACGAATCACCCTATTTTCATATTAATCTATAGCGATCCCAAAATTCTTAATTTTTCTTCAAATTAGGTATTTAAATTGTTTTTCCTTCAAAACAAAGGCTATTTATGTGTGTTTTTGTTCTGTTGCAATGCCTTATGTCATCTGCTTAAATCATGCTTGAAAAGAAAAAGAAAAAAAAAGGATGAACAAGTTAATACCAATAATGAATTAAATGCAGGACACAGCGAAGAACGGAATTCTGGCGGTGCAAACACTGAGAAACAACATAATGGCATCAACCGTGCTGGCGTCGACGGCGATCATGCTCAGCTCCATCATCGCCGTCTTGATGTCGAGCGGGCAGCATTCGGCGGCGGTGTTTGACGGCAGCAGCAATGTGGGATTCTCAATAAAATTCTTCTCAATACTGCTGTGCTTCTTAGGGGCATTCTTGCTGAACGTGCAGTCGATACGGTACTACAGCCATGCAAGCATGCTGATAAACGTGCCGACGAGCAGGGGCAAAACGGGAAATAATAACAATGTCGAGGATTTTAAGGATTCGGTGACGGCGGAGTATGTGTGGCGGACGGTGAATCGGGGCAGCTATTTCTGGTCGTTAGGGCTTCATGCATTCTACATCTCCTTTCCGCTGTTTTTGTGGATCTTTGGACCCATTCCCATGTTTTTGTCGTGTCTCGTTTTGGTTTTCTCGCTTTACTTTCTTGACGTGGCTGCTGATGTGGCCACTGTCTTCTCTTCTTCCCCGCGAGAAGAAGAGGTTGGCCATCACCATCACCATCACCATCAGTACTCCATGGCTGAGGAGGTCGTTGCTGTTTAATTACTTACTTAATTAATTAATTAGGGTTTATGTATAGTACCCTTTTGTGTTTTAAATAATGGTGTAGTTTGACGGGATGTGTGATCGGAGTTCAATCCAAGTTGACTCAAATTGCTCATGTTGTTAGTAATATAATAGTACTCCCTCCCCCTCATAACAAGTGATTCATTTCATTTCGGCACGGATATTAAGGTGTTAGGTAAAAATTGAATAAAGTGGTATGACCCACAATTTTTGAAGGGTTAATTATTTCCTTATTTAGAAACGAGCCACTTATTATGAAATATCCCAATATAAACAACGGGCCACTTGTTCTGAGACGGATGGAGTATATATTTGATGCAATTAAACTGTCCAATTAATTGGGCTCTATATGTCTAATATCTTTCTCTAGGTTGAGACTTTACTCGAACATAAAAGTTTAGAATCAGACGTGGCCCACTCCATTTTTTTATGTCAGGGTTTTAGGGTTTATATGTTCAAATATTATCGAAAAAAATTGGAAGATATCTCTATTAGACGTCCATGGGGTTGGGTCGGCAAATTTATGTCTAGGCTAGCGAACGGGTAGAAAAATGTTGGATTTTGGTGAGGTTGAGGCAAACATTGGCCCATAATGAGACTCTTAAGAGCATTTACAATTCTAATTTTAAATTTAAGTTAAAAAATAATAAAAAGTGACATAAAAAGCTCATTCAACGGATTTCTAAGTTAAGTTGGATACACAAAAAAAATTATATCATTTTAATTTTTTTTTAAATTTACACCTTCCTAAATATATTTTTATTTTATAATTAGAGTTGGGTCCACCATTATCATAAAATAATTAGTGATAATAGGAGAACTGTTGTATGGATTTTTAAAATTGAAACCTATAATAATATAGGGAAAGCCTTTGGAGTAAGGGAGTGCTCTAATTCCATCAATTAAATGATGATTTTATCTTTTTAAATTTGGAATGAATTATTAATCGTTAAATAATTCTATCCTTACTTATCAAATAAATAAGAAATTACTTTATTAACAAAATACACATTAACATGTAATATTTTTCAATTGATCACAAAAATTACTAAAAAAAAGACAAATCTTGAAATAGCCATAATGACCATTAAAATATAAATTTTGACCCACCTTCTTCAAAAATATAAATTTTGGCCATTATTTTAATTTGGGACAAAACTACTCTTAATGAAATGTGGAGCGGGGCGGGTCTAACGCGGGCAGGTGCGGGTTGGTTCGGGCCGGATATGAGGCATTTGGTACATCTGGTACGAATTTAGTCTTATTAGTACAAACTGTTTTAGTACGTCTAGTACAAATTTAGCCTTATTAGTACCAATAGTTTCAGATTTGGTACAATTGGGACGAATTGTCGAATTAGTTTTCCAAATGTTCCAAGTTATGACATGATACTCTTGGGACGAATATTCCAATTATTCCAAGTTATACTGCTCCGTCTTCAGCTCCGATTTTACGGCTCCGTCTTTGCTCCGATTACTAATATAAGGATAATCGTCGTGCAACAATTAAGATTTTTTCGGCTTCCCTCATTCGAATCTTGACCAAAGAAGAAGCGACAAACAAAAAAATGAAGAGGCAAACAAAAAACGAAGAGGCAAACAAAAATTTGGAAATAAAAAAAAATCTGGAAAATTAAAAAAATAGAAAAAAAAAGAAAAAGATTTGGAAAAAAAAACAGAAAAAACAAGGAAAAAATTGGAAAATTAAAAAAAAATCTAGAAAATAAAAAAAAATGAAAAAAGGAAAAAAAAAACTGAAAATAAGAAAAAAAAAGGAAAAAAAAGAAAAAAAAAAACTGGAAATAAAAAAAAACAGAAAAAAAGGAAAAAAAGGAAAAAAATACTAAGAAAAGGAAACAAGTGTCGATAAAATGGGTCAAAAAGTAATGAATCAAAAATAGAAGAGAGAAAAAAATATTTAGGTTCTAAATTTTAAAAAATAACCATAAAAGTATTTATTAAAAAGGTAGACCAATATTTATATTTTAATATTAATTAGGATATACGCATCGCGGCTCGAGCAGCGCGTCTCGAGGGGTGCTCGAGACCCCCTCGGCTCGAGGCGAACGGGTTGCGAGGCTCCGCGGCTCGAGCAGCGCGTGTAACGCACGCGCGAAGCCGAATTTAAAAAAAAAATGTTGGGCGCGTGCATTGCACGCGCCAACGTTAAAAAAAAAATTAAATCCAACGGGTGGAAAACAGCTAGAAAAACGGTAAAATGCCGATTTTTCTCTTTTTTTTTTAATTCATTAATTTTGCCTATAAAAATACCCATTTCCATCTCTTTCATTTTCATATCTCTTTCATCCCTCAAATTATTTTCATCTCCTTCATTTCTCCAACAAATTCATCAAAAAAAAAATATGGATTCCAACAACCCATTTTCCTCGGCGTGGTTTCCTGACATATCCGACGACATGTATGGTTTCACGGGGGTGGGGCTTGATCAAATCAACCGCAACACTCCGGCCTCCATCGAATCCTACCCGCCCTTCTCCCCTGGCACCAATAGCCCGGCGACAAACACCGAGGATCACCTCATTTTGGCGCCGTCGTCCCAGCCCGCTGCCAAAGGAAGAAAGAACAAGGGCAAGGGCAAAGTCATCGCCATCTCCGCCGCCGCCGCTGCCGAGGAAGACGAAGAGGAAGCCGTCAAGGGCTCCAAGCGGCACAACTACACAGACGAACAAGCCACCTACTTGGCATAAATTTGGGTGGAGGAGACATGCAACTCCGTCGTCGGATGCGACCAGTCCGGCAAAAGATACTGGGGCAAGCTCCAAGAGCGTTTCAACAAGAGGTTTGACTTGCACCTCAACAAGAAGCAGGTGAAGAGCTACTTCGGCCGCATCCAGACAGCGGTTAAAGCTTGGATGGTCGCTTACCAGAAAGCGACGGCTCGCCGGCAAAGCGGCGCCGATGACGGGATGGTGCTCGCCGAAGCCCAATCCATCTACAAGACATCAACTGGCAGCCCTTCTTTCCACTTTTTCACAGCTTGGGAGATTCTGAAAGACTATACCAAGTTCGTCCTCACCAATTTCCCAGACGTACCCTCCATGAAGAGGACGGAGACTACGACGGAGGGCAACTACACATCTTCGGCGTCCAGCCGTCAGCGGAGGAAGCCCAGTCCACCGAAGGAGAAAGCGTGCCTCCCCGACCGGAGGGTGGAGATGCGGCAAGGGCCAGGGTAAGGTTTAAAGGAAATAAGCCGGCAGAGGGTTCATCCCAGTTCGAAACCGTCATGGATCGATATACCTCCCGGCTTAGCCAGTTCGCCGAGGCCAAGCATGAGATCGCGTTGGCGTTGCGGGAATCAGCTCAAGCAAAGCTGGAAAATGCTCGGGCGAGAATGGAAGCTACTCGGCAGAAACAATATGCCACCGACTTGGAAGTGGTCTCCAGGGATACGAGATTCATGACGCCGGAGCAGCTCCAGGTTCACCTGATGATGGTGGAAGAGGTGAAGCAACGTCGGGGATATATGGGCGTAGCTTTTTTTTCGTAATTTTTAGTTATTATGTAATTTTATTTTTAATTATGTAGTGTTTTTTTATTGTGTGCGGCATATAATTTTCCAATTTTTAAATATTAATGGAAGATTCGTATTATTTATTAATTAGTGTATTTTAATTTATTTACAAATACATGAATTAATTTAACAAATAAAAATAGGAAATTATTTAATATTAAAGATAAAAATCTCTTGAAAACCATTGAATTGTAGGGATAAGAATCTCTAAGGAATTTCTAGTGTCGGAGACATCCTTGAAGAGCACCGGTAGTCGCAAGTACGCAGATAGCCTATGGCTATACAGTATACACGATATTCTCGAAACAAAATACCCATTTGTCTATAATCTATATTCATCACTCAGGATTGTCGATAGATATTAAATTAGCAATCAATAAAGTGGTTCGGGGTCCACATGATTGAGAGAGTGGAAGCTTCTCTCTGTAGAGAGGGTTGACCTCTCTACCCAGTACCCACCCACCACCTTGTGCGCCAAGCAACTCTTAAATTTTTGACCCATTCAAATTTAAGACGTCAGCGATGACGATAAATAACATTTAAAATTCAAAGACATCCACCGTTTTGTTTTGTAATTACCATACTATCCAATGAACATGCTAAACGTATATCACTTGATTTATCCCTCCTCATGACTCATGCATGTCAATATGTACTGCAATCTACGATTCATATTTAAAAATAAATAAAAAATTCGTCCTGCAAAAAAATACTAGAACAACAAGGATATCCGTATCAGTGAGTAGATTTCTATAGACTTTATCTTATCAAATTGGGCAGTAGTAGTTTAAAAATTGAATTACGTTTCCTTATAAAGCATTAATTTGAGCCTCCCTTATCTATACACCTTAAAAATACAAAGTGTATACGTATGTACTTGACCAAAGAAAAAAAAAAAAAATGAGTGTCGCTGAACTTCAACAATCTGAGACTTCTTACACATACTAATAACTCTCAGGATGTACAGTACAGGATATATCTGTGCATTACAAAAAATTAGATTTAAAAAAAAAAACCAATAAATAAAATGAACAATCAACAAATCGTATCCTAAGTATACTAGTAAAAAAGTATCTGTGTCAAAACCCCAAATCTTGTGAACCAAGAATTTCGAGTAAAGTGCTTAATCTCAACAAGTGTATGCATGCAGCAATAAGTTGAACACATATCGTTTGATTTCTTGTCTCTTCATGACTTCAAACTTCAAACCCTCTGCACACACAGAACACACACTGAACTGAAGAAGTCAAGTATGTGATGATGCAAAAACAAGGCCTAGATTGGCGCAGTTCAACACAGCAACGAGTCGAGGAACAAGTCGTCTTTAGGTTCATCCTTGGCTCTGGAAAATGGTGCATCGTTGTAGTTGATTGAATTCCCAAAACTCGAATATCCATAGCTTCCCGGATTCTGCAACATCCCCATACCATAGCCTGCTTGTGCTTCAACCATGGATGGCCTTAAGTAAGTCGAGCTATTAGGCAATGGCGTAGGCCTAATAGCATTGCTTGGCCTGCTATTACCACTACCTCGAGCAGCAGGGAGGTCGTGGTTGTGTTTCCCTTCGTACGTTGTTATCACTGACCTCGGATCATTACCCGCCCGTTCCACATGTTTCCTCACTGGGCAACCCGGAGTCGTGCACTTGTAGTAGCTCCTGATCACATCATATCACCAAGAATCAACATCAAGAATGCTAGCAAAAATCCATATGATCAAATCTAATAAACTTTATAACATGATGTGAAACAGAGGAAACTGTTACCTAGGATTTGGATTCCCCTTCACCACTTTCTGACCATACTTTCTCCATCTGTAACCATCATCAAGAATGTCTATGTCGCTGGTTGTCTGAACTACCACCCTCGGTTCTCTTACAGCTCTGCTCCCAGCTGCAGAAACTCCTTCACTCTCACTTTCACCTTTCCTGCAAAATTAACCATCATAATTAGCCAAAATATTCAAGAAATTAACCAATCTGCATTTAAAACACATCACGATTCAACAACACCATACCATCTCTTATGATGAGGCTCTTCCTCCTCATCGATCTCATCTGCAGCAGACCTACTACTCCTCTGCGAGCTCTGCTCCAACTCATCATCCCCGATCGAAATCGTGGAATGTTCGGGAGTAGAATCAAATTTCTCCTGGCCAATTCCATTAGACTGATCCGGAATTTCATTGAAGTGCGCAGGATAGGATTGGTGCACGGCTGAAGAAGCCGAGGACGATCTTCGAGTGGATTGAGGCTTGGGATGGTTGTGACTGCCTTTGTAAATGATCTCAGTAATGGGACCATCTACAGACCTCTCCACCTTCTTCTTCACGGTGCAATTGGCGTAGGTGCATTTGTAATAACTTCTTGGATTCTCGCTCCCCTTCACCTGCTTCTGCCCGTATTTTCTCCAGTTGTAACCATCATCCGACTTCCGATTCTCTCTCACGCACTGCGTTGATGATTGATTGTAGGGATTGTATTCTGTTATGGCGGTGTTGGTGTTGCATTTTTTATTTTGATTTTGATCGTTCCTTTGGATCGCAGCCATTTCTGGCGAGTAGCTCCTCTGCATTTGATTCACCTCTGTTTTCATGTTGGATTTTTCTACTGATAATTCGTTCTGTTGGTGATTCCATCTCTCTTCTCCCTGATTTCATTCAACATTTTTGGCAAGAGTGTCAGAATGTTGAGAAGAAAACTAGGAACAGAGCAGATTAGGTAGGTTGATGAATCAAGCATCCGGAAAAATAAATAAATAAATAAATAAATAAACATACCAAATCATAAGATGTCAACGGCTTTTGTGTTTGAAAAGAGAATTCTGAAAAATTATTCTCTTCCGCTTTCAGATTATCTTTCTGCTGCTGCTGCTGCTGATTTTGATCGGAATTGTTCTTCCAACCATAACCCTGAATCGGGAAACTTCCGGTGGTCGGAGACGGCAAAATCTGCATTTTCGAACATCAGATGAAATGAAACAAAACGATGGATAATCGTAAACGCCGCTAAAAACCCTAAAAAAGGGGATGGAACAGAGCGAACAAGTACTGACGTGGGAAGCGGATAGAAGAATCGGAGAATCCAAAAGTTCGGCGGGGCTGAGGCCGGGCGGAATAGCGAACCAGGAGGAAGGCGAGGCGGCGGAGGGCGGAGTTATTGGAAGCGAAGGCGGCGGCAGGGATTTGAATTTGGGGACGCCGGAGCCGGTTCTCTCAGCTATCCGATCACCGAGGCCTCTGCTGACGGCGGTGGAGTGGTTGTCGGAGGTGAGGAGGCTGGTGAAAGAGGCGGAAGACATGAAAGAGAAGGAGGAGTTTGCAGATGTAGCTGAAGGAGCGGTCATTACACGACCAACGGAGCAACTGTGTGTTGTGCGTGAAAAAATGGAGAGGATAGATTGGCGGAGGGAATTGATTTTGTAGGAAGGAAGCGACGCAGAACAAAGTGCAAATGTGTACGTCTTCTTCTTCTCTCTCTCTCTCTCTCTCTAGATTTCTTTTGTTTTTTCCTACATATTTACTTTCTTAGATATTTGACTATTTTGGTGAATGATAGATATACACAATTACGTAGTTTTAAAACTTTAATAATTTTATTAAACGTAGTAAGATTTAGTGACTTTAATGCTCATTTTTGGAGTTCTTATGTTTACATGGGAATCTAATTCCTACCTCCGTCCCGTATTACTTGTCTCATTTTTTATTTGAGCGTCTCACTTACTTGTCTCATTTTTCATTTAAAAAAATAATTAATAAATCAATTTATTCACTTTATATCACTTCAGCACCATTTTATATCATTTTATGTCATATCAGCACTATTTTATATCACTTTATCAATTAAAAAATATTTTATATCACTTTATTAACTACACTAACCACACCTTTTATATTTAATTTTTTTTTTCTTAATCTCTGTGCCCGGAGGAAATGAGCCAAGTAATGTGAGACGGAGGTAGTAGTAACGATTCAAAGAAAAAGGGGAACGTTGGTAAATAAACACAACAATAAAATGATAAAAGTATTTTCAAAGACTTCTAGAAAGAAATTTGTGCTAGGACAGAAATAATTTGCTATTACACATCTACAGATCTATTTGCGTTGTTTATCGTAAGTTTTACCTTTAAGCCTTTTTTTTTTGGGATTTATTATAATTCACACCTCTAATTTCAAGGGATCTCGATGAGTAAGGTATGTACATAAAATAGATTTAACATTACATATAATACAGACAAATTAAGTAGCAAACTATTTCTTTGAAATAACATAAGAATATTCGTAGTAAAATTTAATTAAACACACCTAACAAAATTATACTCAACATATAATAATTTAATAAGCTTATTAGGTTGAACTATTAATAGGATTAAGATTGCAACTGAGATTTATTATTTTAGTTTTATCGCGCCTTGCTTTTGAAAATTGGATCCTCTATTACCTTTTCATGTGGCGTCTCTTATTGTTTAAGAGTTCAAAATTTAGAGTGTATATTATCCTTATGTATTGCTTAAATTTTAAATTATTAATTGTGTCACGTATTATTTTTTTATTAAAGCAATTGAAGATGTCACACATGTAGAGACAATATAAGATTAATATATTGATTTTATACCTATAAATGAATGCTATCGATAATTAAAAAGAATAAAATAAAATAAGTGGAGAAGATTAGATATGGAAAAGAGATTATGAAGTAACGAGTGATTAAAGAAAAAGAAGAAATGATGAGATTTAATGGTCAAAGCTCGTGGGTTTGACTAAAATGCCCACAATAGAAAATTAGAGAGGCGGCTTAAACGTCAACGTCTTTACGCGTTTGGGTCACACACTCCCTTTCACACCGTAAATATCTTCCATTCTTCCTCACTAATTAAGCATTTATCTAGCCAAATTATATTTTTTGCCATAAATTAAAACTCCCTCGCCCAGCCAAAATTGTAGCTACCTTTTACTTTCATCCGATCAACTTTTACATTTTTTATTCATCCATGAATAGTGTAGCTAGTTTTTTTTTTTTTAAAGATATACTTTACCCACTAATTTACTTTTTTATCAGTTTCTTCATTTAAAAAGGAAGACCCTTTCACCACTCGTTTAATATCTTCTACCTTTTATTAAAATTTGTGGCATAAAGAATTAACTACAATCTTTATAGATAAAAATACAATTCTTAGCCATAAATTATTATATTTTGTCTATATTGTATTTTATATCGACTGAAAGAAAAAAAGGCTGCATTGCATGATCCATAAAATAATATGTTTATCACCTCTGTCGAATTTTGTAGTCTCTTATCTTGCCGTTTCATGGACAAGAATACATATGATCTTAAAATAATAATTCTAAATATAAAAATGCTTTTCAAAAAAAAAAATCTAAATATAAAAATGAACCTTTTGCAGTAATTATCTTTTACTATTTCAAGATATTACTAAATGGTACTTGTATATAATATTATTAATATCTTTTGTGACAGGAATTTTGGTCTTTGGAAACTTCTTTTTGTTTTTTTAGAGTCCTTCGAAACGTCTTACGCAAGCATACCTTTTGCTTAATCGCTCTTACATACATTAATCCACAAGTTTTAATAGAATAATAATTTGAGAACTTCGAGCATTATAAATTAAAATATATTTTCCTTCTTATTTACTTTGTTTATCTTTCATCATGCAAGATCGTTTTTTCAAGAAAAGAAAAAATCATTTTATATTTTGATATTATTATTAACCATTAGAGATGATCATATAGGAATTCATCCTTAGACAGAAATTAGAAATTAATCTGGATCATTAATTAGTTTTTTCAATCTACGGTCCAAATTAATTGATACATCCGATTACTATTCTTTGTGCATTAAAAGTGTGCTAAATAATTTGTGCATTAAGTTACTGTAAACTGTATATTAACATACTACAATTTGTACATTACTTAAGTGATATTTATGTTGGTCCATATGGACTCATATAAAGATGAATTTATACTAGATCCCCGCCCTATTAACCGTATCATCAAAACGGACACACCAATTAGATGAATTCTCGATCATTTGAGGAAGCCACCAAGTAATAACAAATTGAAGTTAACATAGCAAATTGCATATTGCATATTGCATCATCGATGATGAGTAATCAATACTCCCAAAATCCATCTCTCTAAACTAGGTAGTTACAATTACATAAATACGATCTATATACTATAAATATCCACAACAAGGGTTGAGTAAGACCTAGGTTGATCGCCAGGAAGCGTGATTTCAATGATTGGTGGTGTTGAGTAAGACCCTGGGTCTATTTTCCACATTGGTGTGGTTGAGTAAGACCCGAGTCTATAATCATTGGCAATGATTGAATCGATTTTATTTTGTTATTATTTTTTATTAGTAATAAATATTATAAAAAAGTACTTAATTAAATTCAAAAATTAATAAATGACAATTTTATTGAATTTAAAAAAATTAAAACATACGCTAATTAATAAAAAAGTACAACAATTAAAAAATAAAATTACAATAATAAAGAAAAAAATTAGGACAACTACTCCCACTGCTGGTACTACGAATTGAACTGCTCGTCCCTCATTTTTTTTTTTTGCACAAAATAAGATTTCAAGATTGAAATATGTATGTAGAATGAATGGATGAAGAAGGGAATTTGGTGTGGTGTGTGGATTGGATAAAGGGGTATATATAGTGAAATTTTTGGTTGTAGCCGTTGAAGTATACGTTATTATAGATGTTTCTGCATTTTTTTTTTATTTTTGTAATCTAAAAAAAAATTATTGCACGGACCAATGAGGATACGCCACGTGTCCCCATGTTGCTGCATCGTCGACACCGCATTCATTCTCGCCGGGGTCGAAGCACCCACAGCAGCCTCGTTCCCACCTAGATCGAGAGAGGTGGGGTCAAGCGGTGCTCGACACCGCGATCGACGCTGCCGCTCGTACCGCTATGTGGGTGCTCTAATGCTTGCAACTTGCAACCTTTTTCCTTATAGTATCTGACTTGTGTAAAGCTTTTATGAAACACGTGTAGACAACGTCTAGGTGTAAAGAAATTTCAACGGTTAGGCCTCCTTTGACCTTTCACGTTTTCTTTTTTATGTTTATTTATTTACTTAAATAAGAGAAATTTTTACATAGGTATAAGTAGGGGTGGTAATCAGTTCAGTTATGAAATAATTGTACCGATGACCAATTAATCAATAACCGATTAAAGCTAAATATTGCTATCATAGATTAAATTAATTAACTATTTCGGTTATTCGATAACCAAATTTTTTAATTGGTATGATTATCGATTAACCTAAATAACCAAAATTATTAAAAAAAAAATTGGACAATATTTCTGCACAGTGTTAATTGCTCATGTTCGTTCTCATAACCACAAAATCGTAAATAATAAAATCATTAATAATATTCAAACTCCAAATTATAACACATAATAAAAGTTCAATCCTAAAAATCATAAATAATATCCAAGCTCAAAACTATAACATAAATAAAAGTTCAATCTTAATAACCAATTCGAACATAATTTCACACTAGAATATATATATATATATATATATATATATATAATATAGAAAACATATATATATAGTTAGAGAAGGTAACGTGGAAGAAAGGTTAGGGTTTTAAATTATTTAGGGTTATAATTTATAATTATAATTTATAATATATATTTTTATATAATATATATTATTAATTAATAAATAAATTTGGTTAATTGGTTATTATGGTTTGATTTTGGTTATAACCAACAACCAATTGACTAAAAAATTCGAACCGATAAACGTACCAATAACTAATAAAACCAGTTTTTGGTTACCAATAACCAATCGGTTATTGTGTATTTTGGTTAAATACCGACTAACCAGAACTGTTTAGACAGTCTTAGGTATAAGTGTACTAAACTCACTACTCACAATATAATATTTTAATAATATAAAAAATAATAATAAAATAATATCATATGAAGGTACACACTTCTAAAAAGTACTCTTTAAATATTCCCTCCGTCCCGTAATAAATGACACATTTTTTTTGGCAAGAGTATTAAAAAGAAAGGTGTTTAAAGAGTAAAAGATAGATTGTTTGACATCAACTATTTTATTATAAGGAAAGTGATTACTTATTCCAGGATAGAGAGCATCACTAACATTTTGAGCTTTTCTCAATTAATTTCATGAACGGACGGTGACCTTGTTTTTCTACCATAGTGTAGATAAATCTACTATAGAGCTTCTTATAGAAACTACTCCCTCCGTCCCCCATATTTATGCATAGTTTTCTTTTTTTATTTGTTCCTTAATATTATGCATAGTTTATTTTAAAAAATAAATATTTCACTTGTTACCCTTATAATATGAGATTCCATCTCTATTTACATTTACTTTTTCTCCATTTGTATCTTATTTTTTAGAATTTTCTTAAAATCTGTGCCCATCAAAATTATGCATAAATATGATGACGGAGGGAGTATTATTTAATAGTAACTGAAAGCAATCTAATTCATGATTTTTTTATGATTCGCATTTTTTAGTTAGAAGTTAGCTTAAACCATACATCGGGATCAAGTTAGCAAACTTCCAACATAGTTAGTTGGAATTTGGATATTGGTCCTTTAAACACTCAACTAGACACTATTAATGTATCAAATGCTTTCATATTACGCTACTTTCTTTCTTAATTATTAATGGTCTCTTTCACATCGTGCAAATGAAATACAGTCATATGAGTCATATCACATATATGTATTTTAATTCTGAAATTTTGAAATATTTTGTGAAGTTTTTTTCGATTTTTTGTGATTTTTCAATATTTTTTTGTTTTTTTTCCCTTCTGATTTTTTTTTGTTTCTTTCTGGTCTTATAACTTTTCGATTTTTTTTTGGTATTTTTTTTTAGTTTTTTCTTTTTTTCGATTATGTCGAACGCTATTTATCAACCGTATGTCACTGTGCTCACCAATTTCATCAAAATTCATTCTACATCAATTTCGATTTTCGCCGCAGTTGAATGTCGAGGTAAATTCTGAAATTGACCAACCGAAACCAACCGATTTTTATAAATTTTGAAAAACCAAAGTTATGGATTAAACCAAATTAATCCTATTAAAATTATACTATTATCGTAAATGATATTTTCCTTTTGTAGTAAATAATAGCAGTGCAACTGTGTAAGTATAAGATCTTTTATAAAATGTATGTATAATATTTTTCTATGATAGTTTTTATACCATATGATTCCAATAATGAAATTACTGTAAATCGGGTAATATCCGTCTTTTAGGAATTTATAACGTTTTCTTATTTTAGGTACTCGTTTTCTATCTCTTGAAAGAAAATAAAAAAAAAAAAAAACAAAAAACAAAAAACGTTCCCAAGCCAGTCGGCAGTCTCAGTCTGTCCGTTCCCTGACGCAGAAATCTGAACGCTGCCTTCTCTCTCAAGGTGAGTTGCTTGTATTTTTTGCTGTAAATGTGTCAAGAATCATGATTTTGTTTTTTATTCGAGATTCTTTGAAGAAAATGAGTTAAAACCCTATCTTAATTTTATTGCAAGCGAGATGAGAGTTTCTGTCCGTGTCTGTTAACTGTTTGATAAAATGTGTCATGCATCTAGTTTTTTGATCAATTTCAGTTTCCTGGATTGTAGAGTGGATGTAGATCTATTGTGTTATTGATGGATACATTGGTAACTTCATAGACAAACTTAACTTGATTTGGAATATGTTAATAATGCCAAAGGGAATCTGATATAAAATTGGTCATAGCAAACATATTGTAGCTAAAAGGAAAAGAAAGAAACTTTTTCACATATTGATTTTACTCTGGGTCTGCATTTAGAAGGTTCAGTTTCTTGGACAAGTTGGTTCAAGCAAAATTCTTTACTGACGACTAAAATAGAGAAGACTGTGTTGCCCCTTGGTCCAATTGCTCAAATGTTGGAGATGTATAGACTCGAAGTATTCAGTAAATGTGTGAACTTTGTTTACTGAAATCTAACAGAGAATTATGATGGTACCTGTAAGATGAGGTTGTGTGTGCTTCATCATTGGTGGAGCTTGTGGTCATCTAGAATGCGAACTTGTCCCTTCACATTATAATGAGAGCAAAAAGTTACTGTACGTTGCTGTTATTTCCTGTCTATCTCATTCCAAGATTTCAGTTCTCAGCCTCTACAGAAGTTCCATCCCTGCTGACAAAGAAAACATGCATAGAGCTCGTAAAGAACTGCAAATACATGACGTGTTTCAAGCAGATCCATGCTCAGGTCTTCATCCATGGTCTCCACAGCAACATCAATGTCTTGCACAAGCTCATGGCATTTGTTGCAGATGCTGACTTAAGACATGCTGACAAGATATTTGCTCGAATCGAGCGCCCAACTTTGTTTACATATAATGTGATGATCAAGGCACATGTGAAATCTGGTAGTTGCAGAAAAGCCCTCTCCTTGTTCGATGAATTACGTCTGAAGGGATTGGTGCCTGATAATTATACATATCCTTTTGTCTGTAAAGCTGTGGGAAGGTTGAGGATGGTTTTTGAGGGGGAAAAGATTCATGGATTTGCATTGAAAAGTGGGGTTTTTCATGATTGCTATGTTTGTAATTCCGTTCTGGATTTGTATGGGGAACTGGGATGTGCTCAGAACTTGTCCAAAGTGTTTGATGAAATCCCCACGAGAGACTTAATCTCGTGGAATGTCTTGATTTCTGGGTTTGTGAAGAACAGCAGGTTTGAAGATGCTGTTAATGTTTACAGGAGGATCAGACTAGAGGCAAGTGTGGAACCTGATGAGGGAACAGTTGTAAGCACTTTATCGGCCTGCACAGCGCTAAAGAACTTGGATCTTGGTCGTGAAATTCATGAATATGTAAGTACGAAATTGGGGTTTACCATGATTATCCGAAATGCATTGTTAGATATGTATGCTAAGTGTGGATGCTTAGAGATAGCTCGGGACATTTTTGATGCTATGCCAGAAAAGAATGTTATTTGTTGGACTAGTATGGTTTCCGCTTACACAAATTTTGGTTGTTTGGATGAAGCTCGGGCTTTATTTGAGAGGAGCCCTGTCAAAGATCTTGTTCTGTGGACCACCATGATTAATGGGTACGTACAGTTTAACAATGTTGATGAAGCCATGATCTTGTTTAGGCGCATGCAAATGAATGGTATTAAACCCGACAAATATACTCTGGTTACCTTGCTCACTGGATGTGCTCAATTAGGAGCGCTGGAACAAGGTGAATGGATTCATACTTACTTGAAAGAAAGTGGAATTAGTATTGATGCAGTGGTTGGCACTGCTCTTATAGAGATGTATGCAAAATGTGGTTGCTTAGAGAAGTCGCTGCAGATCTTTTATCAATTGAACCAGAAAGATGCAGCATCATGGACATCTATGATATGCGCTGTTGCCATGAACGGAGATACAGACAAGGCTTTAACATTATTCAGAGAAATGATACAAGTCGGGATTAGACCCGATGATATCACCTTTGTTGGTGTTTTAAGTGCCTGCAGTCATGGAGGGCTCGTAGAGGAAGGCCGTAAGCATTTTGATTCAATGACTAGGGTTTATCAAATTGAGCCGAAGTTGGAGCACTATGGTTGCCTGATAGACCTTCTAGGCCGTGCCGGACTCTTGGAAGAAGCTGAACAGATAATAAGAGAGGTACCTAATCAAGATAACAGGTTTGTCATCCCACTTTATGGTGCTCTGCTTAGTGCATGCAGGAGCTATGAAAACGTTGAAATCGGTGAACGTATTGCGAAACAGCTTCTAAAGTTCGAGTCCGGTGATTCCAGCTGTCATACGCTTCTAGCCAATATATATGCAGCTGCCAATAGGTGGGAAGATGTAAAGATAGTCAGAAAGAAATTGATTACTGCGGGGACCAAGAAGTTGCCCGGGTGCAGTGCAATTGAAATTGGTTCTCTTTACTAAATTGGGTTCAAACCTCACCTGCTGATTGCAAATCAGTGCTGGGGTCCACATCGTGAGAAGTTGGAGGCCAGGTAAACTAGTATTGAAGTTCCTGCATGATCATTGTAAGCAAAAGTTTGTATTTTTTCCTGATTTCGCTTTGTAAGTGTTGAACTTACCTGCATTCCAATCTCTTCACAATGAAGGAAGCTGTTACTCTTTTATGTCAATTCATGTATTTGAGATTTCTCCCTTTTTCCACTTTACCCAGCTTAATGAGATTCCTCTTAAATGCTTAGTAATATTTTTTTTCGTGGAGTGCCTATACGAAGGATGTTTGAACAGATGAGATTTCTTATTGGCCTGTACAAAAGACCAACTATATGTTCTGGCACAAATGCTTGAATGCGACTGGCGCGTGTAATACGCGCGCCAGTCGCCCATGCGCGGTGCGTGTGTTACATGCTAGACTTTTTTTTTTTTAATTCCTGTTTTCTTTCCAAACTGTTTTGTGATTTTTTTTTTATTTTCAGCTTTTATTTCAATTTTTTTTTAATTCCACATTTTTTTTTTGTTTGCCTCTTCGTTTTTTTGTTTACCGTTTTTTCTTTGGTCAACATTCGAGTGAGGGGAGCCGAAGGCCTCGGAGCGAGTCGAAAAAGTCCAAATTGTTGCCCGACGATTATCCTTATATTAGTAATCGGAGCGAAGGTGGAGTCGTAAAATCGGAGCCGAAGGCGGAGCCGGAAAAAAAAAATACTGAAATAAAAAAAATCGAAAAAAAAAATTTAATTTTGACTGTGTCAACGGGTCAAACCCAGGTTGACCCGACCGACCCGGTCGCATGTGAGGTGCAATAGGTCGCATGGGAGTGTGGCTCATGTTCTGGCACTTTGTGCAAACCTGCATCTAAAGAAGTTCAGAACAGTGAAAACAAACTTAAAGAAAATGTAGTTCAAAACGATGCTCTTTTCGCATTTCTTTAGCATCAACTTTATTATCGCCTTAATAAATATCTTTGTTGAAACAGGGCCATAACTCTTGTAGGAGAGATCTGAAGTAGCCAAGCTGCAAACATGGTCGATTATCAGGTACTGATATAAACGATGGAATATCTGATGTTAGTTTCTTGTGTAATTGAAGAAAAGTTCTACATGTCATACATACATAAACCTGCTGATTGCTTCAATTGTGTACTATGGACTGGTAGCTTATTTACTAAAGATTTTGAGGTTGAGTTCAATAAATTTGGAAGAATTACATTAAGGATCCGAAATTAGGATAAGGGTGCGGGGATACGTTTTGAACAATTATATAATCTACTCCATTTGTCTCACTAAAGTTGTCTTCTTTTCTTTTTTGGGTTGTCTCACGAAAAATGTCGTCTTTCCTTATTGGGAAATAATTAATTGCATTCACACTGCTTTTACATTTGCATTCACACTGCTTTTACATTCTTTATTATTTATTCACACTACTTTTACATTATTTATCATTTATTCTTAATCTCCGTGCCGAATACAAATGAGACAACTTTTGTGAGACGGGGGGAGTATATTATATGTGTATGACGTTTGAGTTCGGAGTAGAAAATATGAATTTAATTTGAATTTCAAATTAACACAAAAAAATTAGGAGTAAAAAAATGTCAAATTAGGGGGGAATTTTTGGTTTGAGATGTTTGAGTTTTTTAGGGGGGAGTGGGACGTTGGAACATGAGAGAGGGAATTAAAATATTTAAATTAATTTGATTACTTTAACTTAACCCAAAAAAATAAAAACAAAAACACAACACCCTATTTCTCAACAGCCGCCATAGCTAGGGTTTCAAAACATTGAAGCTTCTCCTCTCCAAGCTAGTCTTTAGAAACATTTCCTAACAGCCGCTATAGCCCTAAACCCCATGCGATTGCTACACCACTCTCCATGTCGGCACTATCCGGACCATCTCACACCACCAGAAAACTGCCATGTCCGCCGAAAATTTGAAGAACCCGGTGTAGATCCCACACTCGAATCTGTGTTGTATCCGGCGGACATGGGTACGCCACCCTTTTTGAAGAGTCCGAGTAACATAGAACATGGATAAAATTGGAGATTGCTGAATTGGAGTTGATTCAATATTTTGGTTCATTTTTCTTTTTCTCTTGATAGGACTCTCTAGGATTAGACAATTTTCTTACTACTTGTTCGCTATTTTTTTCACACCATAAGTGCACGGGTGTAATTGTGTACATGGAAGCAAGGTCGTATTCCATAGGGATTGGATTATTCCAATGAGTACTACTTTCAATTGTTCTTCCTCTATTTAGACTTTCGAACTTCAATGATGATTATACTAAGATACGATTAATTAATTAAAGCAAGAACAAAGGAAAAATATTAAAGATTCAGGATAGAGAAGATATCCCAAGGTTTCGATTTCAATGAAAAATCAACTTCAAGATTCAATCAATTGATCGATTAACAATGAGACTCAACTCTTCTTAGATCAATCACGAAATTAGTTTAAACCTACTTCCGTAACGAATAAACCGTTGATCACATGTAAGGGTTTTCGTTCTCGACAGATATCATATGTATATAACTCCAAAAAGATCGATTAGATTAATGCTCTCACACAATGCTCGTACCCTTCCGGTTATTTTGCAATGTATGTCTTATGTTCTAGATCAAGTATTAACTATCTTCTTCCGATCTCAAGTTAACACATCAAATCATGCAAAATTAGTGGCTAAGCAATTAAGCAAACAATCTGTTGGGAAATTTAAGTAAAGTTTTGATTGATTCCAAAACCAACTGACCCCAACCGAGTAGATGTTGCCATTTCCTAATGTTAATATTTAGGTTCGCTGTTTGAGCAATGTTCAGATTTTATCTTTACAGGACTCCAGCTGAAGACGGCAACATGGCTATACTCGGATAGAAATTCAGATGGAAACTCGCATGGAACATCATATGTAAGAAAGACAACTGAGCGTTCAAGCCAACCGATCTGATCTAGATCATCGGATGAAGGAAAACATCTGAGTAATCAACTACTCGTCAGATGTGAAAATCCACCTGATCATGTGGAACATCAGTTGCAGGACAAAATCTGATAGATTGACAACATGAAGTTCAAGGCAGCTGAGGGTTCAACTGTTCCTCTTCAGACAGAATGTCAGATGAAGGTAGCGATCAGATGGAACATCAGCTGAAGACCACTCGGATGAAGATCAAACGCCTCAACCGACTAACTAATATTGAAAGACAAAGGTTGAAATTTAAATTTCAAAAAGGAAGTCACGTGAAGGTTTGACGTTCTGTCATTACCTCATTTAGCCCAATACAAGGTTGTTTCAGAAGGAAAGCAGAAGTTCACAGTTGCCAAATCGGGAAAATCTGCAGAGATGAGAGACAAGCCATCGCTTTCACAGAACAGAGATCGATGGCTCTTCCAACGGCTAGTTGATTCTCACCGCCTATAAATAGAGGCATTCATTCATTCATCAAGAGAGTAGACAGAGAACAAGAAGATAGAGAAGAGACAGACGAGCGAAAGAACGACGATATTCTGTACACAAGCTAAACTGCAATTAATCTCTAAGAACATAACCAGTTGAGAGTTTATAGAGAGTTAGAATGTGTCTTGGTGTTTTCGATCTTAGTTTGAGTCTTCATTCGTTCAAGCTTAGATCCTAGCTCACTTCTTTGTTAGAGCTAGTAGTTGGAAAACCCACCCTTATACACATCCCCTAAAAAGGTTGTTAGGATCCTGCTCTTCCCGAAATTGAGTAGAAAGGTTGATAAGTACCCGTAAACTTATCTGTAAGGTTGATAAGTACCCGCAAACTTATCTGTACGGTTGCAAAGCCCGCGTAAGCTTTGTCGTAGCTGTCCTAAAGAATTTGGACTGAGTTGTGTGGACTCACAACTCCCCGTGGACGTAGGAGTTCTCTCCGAACCACGTAATTCCTCTGTGTTGTGTTTTCTGTTCAGTTACTTTTTGCATATCCAACTGACCAACTAACCAGCACTCAAAACTGCATCTTTACATTTCAACTGTTTTAGTTGTTGACCGACCTTGCATCTGAGCGTGAGTTGTTTTATACGAGTTATTGTTATTTCCACCTCATTACGCACAGCATCACTCTTCCAGCTGAGATTTCTTACTCAGTTGTGATTCCAGCTGAGTCTTTTTACTCAGTTGTGGTAATTTTTGGGGGTTGATTTTAAAATTCCTATCTGGTGTATTCTCTCCCCATACACCAGAACTCGTATCGGGACCATCAAGTGGTATCAGAGCAGTGGTTCAAAAGACCGCTGTCTCTGTTTCACGAGGTGTGAATCGAGGTATTTTTCTTCAGTGGTCAACTGAATAGATCTTTTTCACGCTAGTGCATTTCTGCTTGCATTTGTTGTTTGTTTGTTGTGTGCAGATGGAAGTTAAAGACAAGGTTGTTGTCATGTTCTCGGTTGTGAACTATACATCCTGGAAAACTCGGATGAAGAAGTTTTTACTGTCCAAACATCATCGAATGCAACAAGTGATTACATCCGGACCGATCACCATCATGGAAAAAGTCATTCGCACTCCTACAAATCCCAATGATGGGAATGCAACTGAGGTGATGGTTGAGAAAAAGCTAGAAGATTTTACTCCTGAGGAAGCAAAAGTGAGCCAGCTGGATATCTGGGCTCAGAGCACTATCATGTCCACAGTTGGACAAGACTATCTTCCATGGATAGAAGAGTGCAACACATCTAAGGAAATGCGGGACATTTTGGCATCTCTTAGTGAAGGGAGTGACGAAACCAAGGAGAATAAGTTCTCCCATGCTTGTCAAGATTTTGACAATTTCATTCTAAAAGTCGATGAAACCATTGATCAGTTGGAGCTTCGGTTCATGGATATCATCCGAAGGATTCAGTCTATCCGATGAGGGAAATATACTTTGAGAGAGATCAACCTCAAAGTATTACAAGCCCTACCAGCTGAGTGAGACACCTTCACCAACATTCATGAAAGCCGAGCTGATCTTGGAGAGATGGAAACGGACAGACTGTTCTCAATTCTGAAAGGAAACGAGTACAAGGTGAACCGACGAAGATTAACTCAGTCCTCGGTGCAGACGAGTCGATTTGAGGATGTTGGTTCCGGAACAAAGACCGTAGCACTTCGAGCCGACTATTCCAAGTCGCGGATATCAAGGGCAACAAGATCTACGGACACAGCTTCGAAGGAGCCGAGCAGAGAAGAGCTGCAACAGAGTATCGCCGCCCTGTCAAAGAAGCTAGCTGACATGGATACTCGGTTCGGAAAATATTAGCGGTTCTATAAATCCAACCAAATTCGAGATAACTCAAAGCCTATGACCAACAGTTGCTTTGAATGCGGCAAAGAGGGACACTTCAAAGTTGATTGTCCAGGTCTTTCGAAGAAAGATAGAGATGCGTTGAGGGTCAAGCATAATGCAAAGAACAAGGCCATGGTTGCAGAAGAAGCAGCTGATGACATGGACATCTTCACCGACACTGAAGATGAGGACGAGCTGACTTCCACCAACAACGCTATCGGACAGGATCAATGTCTCATGGCATTTGGAACCGACCAGGATGATGCTGAGGTACATTCTAGTCCAGTTAATTTAAATTCTTCCAATGCTACTAACATGCAGGAAACAGTAGATGAAGAGTTGGAACCCTCTTGGGGTGACTTCCTAGAACTCAGTGAGGAATTGCATCAGCAATCGGTTGAGTTTAAGAATCTTCAAGAACAGTTTGCCAGACTTGAAGAATCCTTAACCGAAAAGGACGATCTGATTAAAAGTCAAACCGAAGAGATTGATGATCTCAAAAGTCAACTAAATGTGGCCAACCAAACTAAGGCTCCAACCGATGAAGAGTTGAAGGAGCAGATCAAGGAGCAGCATGAGCAGTTGAACAAGCAAGAAGCACAGATCGACCAGCTGATGAAGATGTCAGACGCACAGATCGACCAGCTGATGAAGATGTCAGACGCACAGACCGAGCATATAGCTGTTCTTCTCAAGGATCTACAAACTCAGAAGGACAACCTGATAAAGGTATATCAATCATCCAAAATCATCGAGAATCTCATCAGTTACCGAAGACAAATGGATGACGTGTCTGGACTCGGCTACGACATGGTCAAGGACACTGGAATTCCACCCGCAACCTTTATCAAGGCTGTGGATGTCACGGTTGCAAAACCAAATAATGTTGAGTCTGCAACTCCCCAACTTAATCCAACCTCCACGTCACAGCAAGCACCTACAGCACAACCTGCTAAGGGAACTACAACTGAGAAAGGAAAAGGAGCTGTGGTTGGAGAACTAAAGAATCCATCGGTTGGGATAACAACCGAGGGGGAATGTTCCAGGACTCAGAAGAGGAACCAGAGACGTCGGAGATACAATCAGAACTGACCTCAGAACCGACCTCAGAAGGGATGGAATCAACAGAACCAACAGGGATTCAACCATCAAAATCAACATCGGTTCTATCTTCAGAACAACCAGAGGTTTCATCAGAGTCAACTAATGTGGAACAGTTCCAACAACTGCGGATATTCATGCCAGAACATGAATCAACAACCAGGCATGAACAACTGTCGTCAACAGCCAGGAAAATGGAATCAGACTCAGCCACAAAGATTCGAAAATAGCGTCCAACCTCATAGGCAAAACCAACAGGGTCAGAAACGTCAGCAAAACAGGGAGAACGCCTCTCCTCCTAAAGCCCACAATGGGAGAAATCAATCTCCTCCCAAGAACCAGAACGTCAATAATAACAACAAGTCTAAGGATGACCGAGGTGTTATTATAGTTGATGGAGAAGGAAAGATAATTTGGAATGACAAATCTATCCGAATCTACAGGGAAAAGCGACCCACAGTTCAAGGGGGAACTGGTTCTAACCCTCCAGGACCCAACTAAAGTTGGGGACCTAAGCGTGTTTCTCTGTGCAGGAGTATGAGGAACAACTGAGGAAGAATAAAGCATCACATACCATGTGGGTGATGGACAGTGGATGCTCGAAACACATGACAAATCTGAGGGATTTGCTTGGGAGTTTCGTGGAGAAGGAAGGACCATGTGTTACCTTTGGTGACAACTCAAAAGGTCACACCAAAGGCTACGGTACCCTTGAAACCAATCTCGTGTCTATTCTCAATGTTTCATATGTTGATGGATTGAAGCATAACTTGCTCTCCATCAGCCAATTCTGTGATAATGGTTTCTCTGTCAAGTTTGATGCGCAGTGCTGCAGGGTCAAAAATGTTAGAACAAAGCAAGTCATATTGTTGGGAAATCGATCCCCAACCGGAAATGTCTACTATGCTGATTGGAATAGTAGTCCTCCTGACACCTGTCTTTTATCGAAGAGCAGTTCAGATGTGAGCTGGCTGTGGCACAAAAGACTCAACCATCTGAATTTCAAGACAATGAACCGACTTGCGAGACAGGAACATGCAAAGGGTATTCCGAACCGTGTGTTTTCAACAACACATATCTGCAGTGCGTGTCAGCTGGGAAAGCTCGCTAGATCCTCCTTTCGGTTGAAAATGATTCCATCAACCGACCGAGTATTGCAGCTGATCCATATGGATCTCTTCGGGCCTGTTACTCCCAAAAGCATGAATGGTAACGAATATACACTTGTTGTTACTGATGATTTCTCTAGGTACACATGGACCATTTTCATGCGTCACAAGAGTGAAACTCGAGATGAGCTACCCAAGCTGATGGATCGGATATCTAACCAACAAGAAATGAAAATCATTTTCCTCAATGAAACCATCATCAAATACTGCGAGAAGCACAGAATCACTCATCAAACATCGGCTGCTCGTACTCCACAACAGAATGGAGTGACCGAGCGAAGAAACCGAACGCTGAAGATGCTGCTACATCCATGTTGACAAGCTCAGCTCTGCCAAAGAGATTTTGGGCTGAGGCAATCAACACAACATGCTACACCCAGAACCGGTCTCTTCTGACCAAGCGGTTGGAGAAGACTCCATATGAACTATGGAGACGCAGGAAGCCTGATATTTCATATTTTCGCGTTTTTGGTTCTAAGTGTTATATTCACAACAATGGGAAGACTCAGTTAAAAACTTTTGACGCCAAGGCTTCGAAGGGCATATTTCTCGGATATGCCGTTCAGATCAAGGCTTATAGAGTTTTTAACAACAGCTCTCATGTTGTGGAGATAACACCTCATGTTAGTTTTGATGAATCTACTTTTGAGTGCAGGGAACAGGCTAAAAGACAACAAGCAGATCCACATGTTCCACCAGCTCTCACCCGATCGCAGGTTCTAAGGCAGAAGAATCTGGCTGAACTATTGGTATGGGCAACCGAGGATGATGATCCTTGTTCCTCTGAAGATGAATGTGAGGACCGCTCATCTCAAGGGGGAACTTCAGCTGATGTTACTCCAACTGCATCAGCATCCGAAGCCCAACCTAGCCCGATTCAAAATATTATCCATGTTGAGGATCCAAATTCAACAGCAGATAAATCACCAGTTCTGAAGATCCCAACATCTCCCACGGCTCAGGTTATCTCATCCTTTGAAATCACGGAACCGCCACCGTTGGAAGAAGAAGGAAGACGCAACAAGAGATGGTATGAAGATCATTCCAAGGACAACATTATCGGAGATCCAGCCAAAGGTGTGCGTACTGGGAGCAGTGTTACATATCCAGACTCAGCTGAGAAAGATTCCAACAGTTACGCCCAATATGCTGAGGAGTTGGCAGTTATTGAGAAGTTCGAACAAGCCGGAGATGTTGCCATGATTTCATGTTTCGTAGCTGATGTGCCAGAACCGAAGAATGTTGTGGAAGCTCTCAACTGTGTTCATTGGACAATAGCCATGCAAGAAGAGCTGAATGAATTTCTACGCAACTGTGTATGGGAGTTGGTAGAAAGACCAAATGGTGTTAAAGTCATTGGATTAAAGTGAATTTTCAAGAACAAAAGAGACGCCATTGGATTCATCGTGAGAAACAAGACAAGGTTGGTAGCTCAGGGATATTGCCAACAAGAAGGAATTGATTTCGAGGATTCTTTCGCGCCTGTTGCAAGGTTGGAAGCCATCAGAATATTTCTAGCCTATGCCGCATTTCACAAATTCAAGGTTTATCAGATGGATGTGAAGTGTGCCTTCCTCAACGGTGATATTAAGAAAGATGTTTATGTTGAACAGCCTCCCGGTTTTGAGACTGGTGATGGAAGAGTGTATAAGTTGAAGAAAGCAATCTATGGATTGAAGCAAGCACCTAGGGCTTGGTATGACACTCTCTGTGGTTTTCTTCTGAACTCAGGGTTCAAACGAGGGTCAGTTGACAAAACACTGTTCACCGTAAAAGTTGGAGAAGACATACTTGTTGTGCAAATCTATGTTGACGACATCATATTCGGTTCCAAGTCGGAGGAGCTGTGCGAAAAATTCTCAACTCTCATGAAAGAGAAATTCGAGATGTTAATGATGGGTGAGATGAATTATTTTCTTGGGCTACAAGTGAAGCAGTCATCAAAAGGGATTTTTATTAATCAGTCCAAATATACAAAGGAGCTCATCGCAAAGTTCGGATTGCAGACAAGTAAAACCACACGGATCCCGATGAATACTAACTGGAAGATTGAACCCGGATCTGAGGGAAAACTCGTGGATGCCAGTAAGTATAGAGGGATTATTGGTTCTTTGCTATATCTAACCGCCAGTCGGCCAAATATATCTTACGCGGTTGGAGTGTGTGCTCGGTTCCAAGTTCAGCCGAGGGAAGCACACATGTTGGCAGCAAAGAACATCATCAAGTATCTGAAAGGTACTGTTAATGTTGGGTTGTAGTACCCAGCTAACGACAATATCCAACTGTCCGGATACTCAAATGCGGATCTAGCCGGAGATCGGTTAGACAGGAAGTCCACTTCTGGACATTGTCAGTTCATGGGAAGCAAGCTAGTTTCATGGTTCTCCAAGAAACAAGCATGTGTTGCCACTTCTACAACCGAGTCAGAGTATATGGCTGCCGGTAGTTGTTGCATGCAAGTGTTGTGGCTCAAGCAACAACTGAGAGATTATGAAGTAGCAACTGAACAGGTTCCCATCCATTGTGATAGCTCAAGTGCCATTGTTATCTCTTTGAATCCTGTTCACCATTTTCGGACGAAGCACATCGACATCCGACATCATTTTATCCGAGATCATATTGAGAAGAAGGATGTATCTGTGGAGAAGATTCCAACTGAGATTCAGAGAGCCGATATCTTCACTAAACCTCTAGCCGAAGTAAGATTCAAGATGTTATGTGATCTCCTTGAATTGTTGGATCCATCAGATGAGGAATCAGCTGAGGTGAAGAGATAGATATCCATCTGAGGGGGAAGCTCAGATGAAGGGGGAATCTCAGATGTGGATCGCCATCCGAAGACATCAGACGTCAGCTGAACAGACGAACTCGAGTCAGCTGATGGTATGCCGCAACATTGGAACACAGTTGATTCCGACATCAGCTGGCAGGTATCATTTATGGCTGAAGGCGTTTAGTTCTTAAATGTGAATGTTTGAAATAAATTCAAACATTCCTGAGCATGTCAGATAGATTAAAATAGCCATCATAGCGCATTTAATGTAAAGTACGGCTGAACATCAATAGCTTTACTTTATAATGCGACTGGGCTGACATAAAAACAGTTCATCTTCTCACGCGCGTATGTTGGAACTCGGAATTTGACATCAATCAAAGTTAGTTAACAGTCGCGAGATCTCAGCCGTTGATGGATTCGCGCCATTCAACCTTGGCCATCGATTTTAAATGACCCACTAACCTATAAAAGGCGGAAAATTAGGAAGTGATTTCTTACCTTCTATTCTAGTGTTTATCTGAGTAACTGTTCATCTTCGTCTCTGATTCTGTCTCACCATTTTCTGCTAAGTTCTTCATCTTTTCTCCTATATATAAACCTCACTGCAATACTAAATGGCAACGAAAGCTTCGTCTCAAGGAAAGAAGATGACATCTTCTGGACCAGCTCTTGTCCCTTCATCATACGAGGAATCATATAAAATGATGATATCCAAAATCCATTTTGAGCAGATTCTGTCAGAAGAAGCTCTGGACTCACCGGCGTTATCCCCTCTCGATGATCTTCTTAGGGATAATGGCCTTCTTGAGTGGGCGACGCTATTTCCCACCCACTTGCTCAGGCATCAAGTCGGAGAATTCTACATGAACTGGCAACACGAACAGGGAGTAGGCCTTGTTTCAGAGATCTCCTGTCGACAGCGCGACGTTCTTGTCCGAACTGTCCGCCATGTCAACTTCCACCTACCAGTTTCCGAGTTGCTACGCTCCATCATTCCACCGAATCTGACCGCCACGGACACCGTCGAGAACATCACAGATGCAGATACAGATCTATTTCTGGAAAATGCTCTTATCACTTCAGAAAGATTGAGGAACAACATGCAGAGAACAAAGTTGAAACCCGAACATCGACTTCTGTTCGATGTTGTATCCAAGGTTATCTTTAGATACAACGGAGCCTTTGGAGATATCAGCCGACCCAAGCTCAAGCAGCCGATAGCTCTGGAGCACAAGCACAACATCAACTGGTTCAAGTACTTCGAACACCAGTTGACGATGGAGAAGCAGAAGATCTCAGAATCTATCAATGATTCCGGGGAAAAGTTGTTGAGTGTCAAGGGAACTCTCAACTTTGGAGTTAAAATATTTGCCCTGATCCTTCTCGCCACAAAGGATCAGAACATGGTGTGGGAAGACAGTGAGGAGACACCAATCAAGAGGCAGATACTGTTCCCAACAGCCAAGAAAGCTCTTGATGTGATTCGGAGTGTCTACACTCCCAAAGACAAAAGGGAAGCTGTGAAATCAACTGAGGAGAAAGATACAGTTGAAGAGCTGCCTCCAGCTGCTGGCCACTCATCCAAATCGACAGCTGCTCGCCGACTCAGAGATGAGTCAGATAAGGATCAAGAGGAGGAGCCGCGTAAGAAGAAGTTGAGGGTTCGTATCAAGAAGTCAGTTGCAAAACCAGCTGAGGAGGCACCATCTGAGTCGAGTCACTCAGTTGACGAGACCGCTTTCGAGATTGTTCCTCGCGAAAGTGGAACAGGGAAGGAGAGGTCTCCCCATCAAGATGTGATAGAAGGGGTGGAGACCGATCCGGAAGATGAGCCGAACATGTCCTCGGATGCAGCTTCTTCATCCAATGAATCCGAAGACGTTCCATCCTCCCCCACGGCAGGAGCTGATGCCGTACAGCACAGACATGTTCTCGTAACCAATCCTCAGTCAGAAATTCCGAGCTCCCCGCTCGATGCCAACATTGTGACCACTTCTTTGGCCAATGTTGAGGAACCTCTCGATGCCAACATTACCACCCGGTCAGAAATTCCGAGCTCCCCGCTCGATGCCAACATTGTGACCACTTCTTTGGCCAATGTTGAGGAAACCCTTGAACCCATTCCCTACGAAAATCTCTCTCCCTCCCCCATCGACGAAGAAGCTGATCGTCGAGCTGTCGCGTTGGAACATGAAGGCAAGCTGGCATATTGCTTTCAGAAGCTGATCGGTATGTTCCCCGAGGTGCGCGACATGCCCACCTTTGCCACGCTCGGAACTGAGCTGTTGTATCAATTCAACATCATTTTCAGCCATTGGTATGTCAAGGAAGATACCATCCGGATACACAGCTGGAACCAGCTCAAGGCAGATGAGTCGCGTATAAGGGAATACTTCAATTATACCAACCTCGAGGTTGCGTACAACAACAAGATCGTACTGCTGACTCGCCGTCTGGATGTCAGCAAGGCAGAAGGAAGAGACACAAGGGAGACAGCAGAACAAGACTGTGTCACTTTCCTTGACAACATGCTGACCAAGTCTGCTAATTTTGTAGATGATCTTCACGCAGCTGCAGCAGCAGCAAAGCAGGAAGAAGAAGAACTTCAACAGTACCTGGCCAATCGCCATGTCATGGTTACTGTTGAACAGCTAGCACCAGTTGAACAACCAGCACCAGCTGAACAGCCAGCACCCTCCTCAGATGAAATTTGCGAGCTGATCGCTGAGAGGGTCAATCAGCTGAGGAAGGAGATGCTTGCCAACATCCAGCTCAACCGTGAAGAACATTAGAAGATGATTGAAGCTCAGGATGAAAAGCACATGAAACTGCTGGAAGAACATGATGCGCTGAAGATGAAGCTGGATGATCTTTCAACATCCACCAGCAAGGATATCAATGACCTGAAGACCACAGTTCTTGGAATCAAATCAGAACTGAACGTGTTCAAGTCCATCTCAGAATCCAATCTTGCCAAATCTCAACAGACTCAAGACCAAGAATGGGATTCTCGGTTCGAACAAAGATGGGCTGAGTTCGTCGCTTTTCAAACTGAAGTCACTGAAACCTTCGCTGCAATGAAGAAAGCTGATGAAGAGCGCCGTGACAAGGAACTGGCGAAGAAGGTTGATGTGGAATGCGCAGTAGATGAGCTCTTCAACCGGATTCAGCAGGCTGAACAGAAACTCACTTCTCTGGATGGCTCAGTCGCAAGCCTTGTTGCTGATGCCAAAAAGGGAGAAGATGAGACCCGGGAAGATGAGATGCAGGAAGATGAGACGCATGCTGAAGAAGGGATGACATCCGGCAAGGAATCTCAGCTGAAGAAGAAGACCGAGCTGAAGAAGACAGCTCCGAAGAAGAAGTCCGCTCCGAAGCCAACCGACAAGAAACAACAACAGCTGAAATCCATTGTTGTCGGAGGAGAAGAAATGGCTAAGGACATGGAGAAAGCGAAGGAGTATGGAGTTTCCTACAATTTCATAGCCGAGATTGCAGCCGAGCTCGATGCTGAACTTGACGGTATTACAACCGAAGAGTGTATTGCTGCTGCTAAGGCTATGGATGTTCCGGAGAAGGATTACATGAATCCTGATTAGATAAAGAAATTTGCAGCCAACCAAGAAACGAGAGTGAACAAGTTCGAGGAAGAGCTTACCAAGGTTACCAATAACTTGGATAGAAATATTGCCTCTCGATGCCGACGACGCATAGAGAAACATCAGGTGAAGGCTGAAGCAAAACTGAAGCAACAAAGACTGCCTGGAAAGATCAAGCTCCAAGGACGCTTCAAGCATGTTGACAAATGGATGCCGGAAGAATGGAATGATGATTGAGAATCATTTAAGCAAGATTTTGTGAATGACTTCTACTACAGGAAGGTGTTCGCAACTGAGGATTCTAGAAGAGCTTTCAAAGAAGCCCTAACCGAGCTACACTCTGGGGATCCGGGCATGTTTAGCCAGTTCAGACGAGCTATGATTGATGCGAAGCTGGACATGAACACCGTCCCTGTCCCTCAGAAGGTCATTTATCTTCCTCCATTCATCCCGGACACAAGAAATCCGAACAGGCAGAAGATCGCAGCTGAAGCAAGAAAATTCTGTCAAGAACATGGAGTAGATATCTCGAAGGAGTCAGATGCCAAGAGAGATATTTTTGTCAGGATTTTTGGCAAGTATGGGCTGAAGTATTAGCCAAGATAGAGTTTTTGAGCCACTGATGTATTTTGATTTCTGTGCATTTCTGTGTAAACATCAATTGTAATGAAAACTTTCATCATATATCCGATTCACCTTTGACGTACAATTTCCAGTTGTCCAAGCTCTGAATCGCAAAGTTATTTCAATACCATGTTATAACTGTGCTAACCCTTTGATGTTTAATCTTATAGACTGTCTAGAATTTCAGCTGAGATTTTAGATAGGTCAGTAGGGTTTAGATCAGTAGGGTTTTGGCATCATTAAAAAGGGGGAAATTGTTGGGAAATTTAAGTAAAGTTTTGATTGATTCCAAAACCAATTGACCCCAACCGAGTAGATGTTGCCATTTCCTAATGTTAGTATTTAGGCTCGCTGTTTGAGCAATGTTCAGATTTTATCTTTACAGGACTCCAGCTGAAGACGGCAACAAGGCTATACTCGGATAGAAATTCAGATGGAAACTCGCATGGAACATCAGATGTAAAAAAGACAACTGAGCGTTCAAGCCAACCGATCTGATCTAGATCATCAGATGAAGGAAAATATCTTAGTAATCAACTACTCGTCAGATGTGAAAATCCACCTGATCATGTGGAACATCAGTTGCAAGACTCAATCTGATAGATTGACAACATGAAGTTCAAGGCAGCTGAGGGTTCAATTGTTCCTCTTCAGACAGAATGTCAGATGAAGGTAGCGATCAGATGGAACATCAGCTGAAGACCACTCGGATGAAGATCAAACGCCTCAACCGACTAACTAATGTTGAAAGACAAAGGTTGAAATTTGAATTTCAAAAAGGAAGTCACGTGAAGGTTTGACGTTTTGTCATTACCTCATTTGGCCCAACACAAGGTTGTTTCAGATGGAAAGCAGAAGTTCACAGTTGCCAAAAAGGGAAAATCTGCAGAGATGAGAGACAAGCCATCGCTTTCACAGAACAGAGATCAACGACTCTTCCAACGGCTAGTTGATTCTCACCGGCTATAAATAGAGGCATTCATTCATTCATCAAGAGAGTAGACAGAGAACAAGAAGATAGAGAAGAGACAGACGAGCGTAAGAACGACGATATTCTGTACACAAGCTAAACTGCAATTAATCTCTAAGAACATAACCAGTTGAGAGTTTATAGAGAGTTAGAATCTGTCTTAGTGTTTTCGATCTTAGTTTGAGTCTTCATTCATTCAAGCTTAGATCCTAGCTCACTTCTTTGTTAGAGCTAGTAGTTGGAAAACCCACCCTTATACACATTCCCTAAAAAGGTTGTTAGGATACTGCTCTTCCCGAAATTGAGTAGAAAGGTTGATAAGTACCCGTAAACTTATCTGTAAGGTTGATAAGTACCCGCAAACTTATCTGTACGGTTGCAAAGCCCGCGTAAGCTTTGTGGTAGCTGTCCTAAAGAATTTGGACTGAGTTGTGTGGACTCACAACTCCCCGTGGACGTAGGAGTTCTCTCCGAATCACGTAATTCCTCTGTGTTGTGTTTTCTGTTCAGTTACTTTTTGCATATCCAACTAACCAACTAACCAGCACTCAAAACTGCATCTTTACATTTCAACTGTTTTAGTTGTTGACCGACCTTGCATCTGAGCGTGAGTTGTTTTATACGAGTTATTGTTATTTCCACCACATTCCGCACAGCACCACTCTTCCAGCTGAGATTTCTTACTCAGTTGTGATTCCAGCTGAGTCTTTTTACTCAGTTGTGGTAATTTTTGGGGGTTGATTTTAAAATTCCTATCTGGTGTATTCTCCCCCCATACACCAGAACTCGTATCGAGACCATCAAGTGGTATCAGAGCAGTGGTTCAAAAGACCGCTGTCTCTGTTTCACGAGGTGTGAATCGAGGTATTTTTCTTCAGTGTTCAACTGAATAGATCTTTTTCACGCTAGTGCATTTCTGCTTGCATTTGTTGTTTGTTTGTTGTGTGCAGATGGATGTTAAAGACAAGGTTGTTGTCATGTTCTCGGTTGTGAACTATACATCCTGGAAAACTGGGATGAAGAAGTTTCTACTGTCCAAACATCATCGAATGCAACAAGTGATTACATCCGGACCGATCACCATCATGGAAAAAGTCATTCGCACTCCTACAAATCCCAATGATGGGGATGCAACTGAGGTGATGGTTGAGAAAAAGCCAGCTGGATATTTGGGCTCAGAGCACTATCATGTCCACAGTTGGACAAGACTATCTTCCAGAGTGCAACACAGCTAAGGAAATGTGGGACATTTTGGCATCTCTTAGTGAAGGGAGTGACGAAACCAAGGAGAACAAGTTCTCCCATGCTTGTCAAGATTTTGACAATTTCTGTCTAAAAGTCGATGAAACTATTGATCAGTTGGAGCTTCGGTTCATGGATATCATCCGAAGGATTCAGTCTATCCGACGAGGGAAATATACTTTGAGAGAGATCAACCTCAAAGTATTACAAGCCCTACCAGCTGAGTGGGACACCTTCACCAACATTCATGAAAGCCGAGCTGATCTTGGAGAGATGGGAACGGATAGACTGTTCTCAATTCTGAAAGGAAACGAGTATAAGGTGAACCGACGAAGATTAACTCAGTCCTCGGTGCAGACGAGTCGACTTGAGGATGTTGGTTCCGGAACAAAGACCGTAGCACTTCGAGCCGACTATTCCAAGCCTCAAACATCAAGGGCAATAAGATCTACGGACACAGCTTCGAAGGAGCCGAGCAGAGAAGAGCTGCAACTGAGTATCGCCGCCCTGTCAAAGACGCTAGCTGACATGGATACTCGGTTCGAAAAATATAAGCGGTTCTATAAATCCAACTGAATTCGAGATAACTCAAAGCTTGTGACCAACAGTTGCTTTGATTGCGGCAAAGAGGGACACTTCAAAGTTGATTGTCCAGATCTTTCGAAAAAAAATAGAGATGCGTTGAGGGTCAAGCATAATGCAAAGAACAAGGCCATGGTTGCAGAAGAAGCAGCTGATGACATGGACATCTTCACCGACACCGAAGATGAGGACGAGCTGACTTCCACCAACAACGCTATCGGACAGGATCAATGTCTCATGGCATTTAGAACCGACCAGGATGATGCTGATGTACATTCTAGTCCAGTTAATTTAAATTCTTCCAATGCTACTAACATGCAGGAAACAGTAGATGAAGAGTTGGAACCCTCTTGGGGTGACTTCCTAGAACTCAGTGAGGAATTGCATCAGCAATCGGTTGAGTTTAAGAATCTTCAAGAACAGTTTGCCAGACGTGAAGAATCCTTAACCGAAAAGGACAATCTGATTAAAAGTCAAACCGAAGAGATTGATGATCTCAAAAGTCAACTGAATGTGGCCAACCAAACTAAGGCTCCAACCGATGAAGAGTTGAATGAGTAGATCAAGGAGCAGCATGAGCAGTTGAACAAGCAAGAAGCACAGATCGACCAGCTGATGAAGATGTCAGACGCACAGACCGAGCATATAGTTGTTCTTCGCAAGACTCATAAATTTTTCGCAAAACTGGCCGCTCCATGCGGTTGGTCATGCGGCCGCTTGCCGGACCGCATGCCACTGTGTCTATGCGCAACAATTTTTAATCATCTCGTTCTCCCTCGTTTCAACTCCGATTATGGATCCGTTTTCGCCTACGAACTCCTATCGCCCTATCATGCTCAATTTGCATAATATTAACTCTAATTTTCTGCAAAATCAATCAAACAACAAACGAACATCATATTTCCCAAAATAACAATATTTAAACACAAAACTCATTACAAACATGATTTATCAATAAAAATTGACATCAATTAAACTTATAAATCATGTTTATCAATCTCCAAAACTTAAAGGGTTGTTTGTCCTCAAACAACGAGAAGAAGAGAATAATAAAAATAAACATGGATTAAGACAAGTGTTAACTTTAATGGCTTCACAAATTTTCAACAAAACAACAATAATGCTAGAATCTCAATCAAAATAAAGTACAAAAAAATCAATCATTATAGCCTCAACAAATTTTTGGGTCCTCACGGCACGGGAAGTATTTAAGTAAACTCTCAACTCGTAAGTGTATAATGTGAAAAGTGCATACACTCAAATCAAGACCTGACATGCAACCTACCATAAGCTTGCCTGTAGATATCGAAAATTTAATGAAATATTTTATTGATTTTAATATCTTATTTTATCATGGAATCTTATGATATCCATATTAAATAAGTTATTTAATTGGTAAATATATCTTTATATGGTGATAAATATCTATTTCTTTGGCAACAAGTAAATGATATACATCAATATTTAAGAGCCAATGAGATCGCGCCACCTCATCCTTCAAGCCCATGATGGAGCCCAAAAGCCCACCAAGTCCACCATATTTTTCCCTATAAATAGATGTCTCTACACAACTTCAAATCACACCTAAAAATCATCTTCAAGAGCTTAAGAATTGGAGAGGGAAATTCTCTAAGATTTTTCTCCCAATATTCAAGGTGTCCCGGCGAGTATCAAGGCGTTCTTTGTGGGAAGCAACACGTTCTTCGGCGGAAATATCTCAAGTGGCGTTTGATCCGAAAACAAGATAAAAGCCCTCCACGTCAACGTTATAAAGCTCGACGCTTAACGTTACTTTGGAAACAAGGCGAACGTCCTTCGCATCAACACCATCAACCTCAAAGCTCAAGTCAATGCCATCAATCT
The DNA here is from genome assembly GCA_029490685.1 of Schizonepeta tenuifolia. Lineage (NCBI taxonomy): Eukaryota > Viridiplantae > Streptophyta > Magnoliopsida > Lamiales > Lamiaceae > Schizonepeta > Schizonepeta tenuifolia. Next base: position 813,893 of record JANLIY010000016.1, read on the forward strand.
CAAAGCTCAAGTCAAAGCCATCAAGTTAAAGATCAAATCAAAGCTCAACGTTTACATCGGAAGCAAGGCGAAAGTCATCCACGTCAACGTTATAAAGCTTGAAGATAAAGTTCAAGGAGATCTAGGAGACATACTTCTACAACAAATCTCAAAGGACTGCTTGAAGACCGTTCGAGGGTTAAGTAAAGAGAAGAATCGGAGGATCAAATAGAGATCGAACCTGCATATATTTTGAAATTCTTATATTTGAATGCAATCTTGTGTTTATTGAATAAATACATATTTTGTGTTTACAGATTTTGGCACGCCCGGGTGGGACAATCTCTACCTCTCATCTCTTCTCTTCGCCAAATCCAAAGAAGATGTCTACAAGTCTTGAGGAGCAAATCGCGAAGTTGACAAAGCTTGCAGAAGGACTTGCTAAACGCTTAGAAAAACGAGATGTTCAACTCGCAAAGCTGAAAAATGCAAATACTTTAGATACGAGAAGCCAACAAGCAAAGGATGATCAAGAAGCCGAGTTTTTCATGGAGTCAAAAGATGGTGACAAATCTCCGACTAAGGAGCTTGAAGTCTCTTTCAATGGATCGATGCATGCTGATCAACTCAAAGCATTCATTGAGAAGACAATCAAGGACAAGTTCGAAGGGACCTCCAAATCATCATGGACTTATAGCAAACCATACACTCCAAGGATTGAAAGCTTGAAGATGTCGATCGGCTATCAGCCTCCAAAGTTTCAACAATTTGATGGTAAAAGAAATTTAAAGCAACATATAGCCCACTTCATGGAGACTTGCAACGATGCTGGAACATATGGAGATCACATGGTGAAACAGTTCGTGCGTTCTTTGAAGGACAATGCCTTTGATTGGTATGCTGACTTGCAGCCAAATTCAATTGATAGTTGGGGGCAATTGGAGCAAGAATTCCTCAATCGCTTCTATAGCACTCGAAGGACGGTGAGCATGGTGGAGCTTACAAAGTCAAGTCAATGGAAAGAAGAGCCCGTCATCGACTACATCAATCATTGGAGGGACTTAAGCTTAAATTGCAAAGATCGATTGTCTGAAACTTCTGCAATTGAAATGTGCACTCAAGGCATGCATTGGAGTCTTCAATACATCTTAAAAGGAATTCAGCCAAAGACATTCGAAGAATTGGCTACAAGAGCTCATGATATAGAGTTAAGCATAATCGCAAATGGAGTTGAAGATCTTTCGATTGAAGAGGATCACAACTTTGAAGAAAATCAAGAAGCAACCCATGGGGGCAAATCTCCTAAAGAAAGTTCAAGTGATGAAGATGCTACAAGTGAAGACAAAGAAGATGCTACAAATCAATCTTCTGATACTTGGTAGAATCTATAAAGTCATTGCTCATTGATAAGAGCTTAAACTATCTAAAATGCTTCTAGATGCGAGCAAAAACCATCTAAACTTTTCAATCAAATAACTTCAAATGCTCTTTGATAAGAGCTTAAACTGTCTAAAATGCTCCTAGATGCGAGTAAAAACCTTCTAAACACTTCAAACAAAGAACTTCAACGCTCCTTGATAAGAGCCTAAACTATCTACAACGCTCCATGACGTATGAGCCTAAACTGCATGTTTCTCCTGGCCCGCATGAGTATAAACTGTGTACGACGCCTCTTCTTAAAACTATGATCAAACTCTTTGAAGAGTCGTCCAAGTCCAAGACTTTTTGACACGAGTATAAAATGTCTACAAATTTAAATCAAATGAAGACTCCTTGACACGAGTATAAAAAGTCTACAAATCCAAATCAAGTGAAGACTCATTGACACGAGTATAAAAGGTCTATAAACTCCTAAGCACGAGTATAAAAGTTTACAAGTCCATCAAACTCTTTAATACGAGCATAAACTTTCTAACATATTCAAAACTCATTGAAACGAGTTTAAACTTTCTATCAAATTCAAGAACTCCTTGAAATGAGTATAAACTTTCTTTCAAATTCAAAGAACTCCTTAAAATGATTTAAACTTTTTATCAAATTTAAGAACTCTTGAATATGAGTATAAACAATTCACAAGTTGAAGTTCAAGAACTCCTTGAAAAGAGTATAAACTTACTAGTAAATTCAAATTTATTGAGACTCATTCATTTTCACAGCAAGTCGTCCATGAACAAGTCTCGAGGGGGCATTTGTAGATATAAAAAATTTAATGAAATATTTTATTGATTTTAATATCTTATTTTATCATGGAATCTTATGATATCCATATTAAATAAGTTATTTAATTGGTAAATATATCTTTATATGGTGATAAATATCTATTTCTTTGGCAACAAGTAAATGATATATATCAATATTTAAGAGCCAATGAGATTGCGCCACCTCATCCTTCAAACCCATGATGGAGCCCAAAAGCCCACCAAGTCCACCATATTTTTCCCTATAAAGAGAGGTCTCTACACAACTTCAAATCACACCTAAAAATCATCTTCAAGAGCTTAAGAATTGGAGAGGAAAATTCTCTAAGATTTTTCTCCCAATATTCAAGGTGTCCCGGCGAGTATCAAGGCATTCTTCGTGGGAAACAACGCGTTCTTCGGTGGAAATATCTCAAGTGGTGTTTGATCCGGAAACAAGACAAAAGCCCTCCACGTCAACGTTATAAAGCTCGACGTTCAACGTTACTTTGGAACTTAAGGCGAACGTCCTCCGCATCAACACCATCAACCTCAAAACTCAAGTCAATGCCATCAATCTCAAAGCTCAAGTCAAAGCCATCAAATCAAAGATCAAATCAAAGCTCAACGTTTACATCGGAAGCAAGACGAAAGTCATCCACGTCAACGTTATAAAGCTTGAAAATAAAGTCCAAGGAGATCTAAGAGACATACTTCTACAACAAATCTCAAAGGACTGCTTGAAGACCGTTCGAGGGTTAAGTGAAGAGAAGAATCGGAGGATCAAATAGAGATTGAACCTGCATATATTTTGAAATTCTTATATTTGTATGCAATCTTTTGTTTATTGAATAAATACATATTTTGTGTTTACATTGCCAATTATTATACCTCGCCATCGTTGAAATGTGTGCTTCAAATTAAGATAAAAAATGACTTTATTTTGGTTGTAATGTTGGCTCTTTGGTAAGGTAAGAAAATTTTAGGCTAAGTGACTCAAATCAAACAAAACTCGAACTTTTAAATCTCAAAAATCTCAACACCACAATTTCTACTACCACCATTCTTTCATCTTATGCCCTTTTATACTCTTATTTTTCTCTTATTTTTTTTTCTTTTTTTTTTCATTTCTTTTTTCTTTATTCAAACAATCACTTTTCTATTTTCATGAGCTTATAAAGGCTAAAAACAACTAAAACTTTCAACCTAAGGTGCTCTTTCAATTCTTTCTTGCATTTATATATTCTTTCAAGCTCTACCAATTTTATATAAAGATCTATCCTAATTTTTCAATGGTTTATCAAAGAAAAGGCTCAGAAGTTCAAAGAGGCAAACTAGGATAGATTTATCAATTTGGACAATAAAAAAGAAAAAATTGGCTAACAAGGATGACCTTAAATCATATCCTAATTCTTAGCACACTAACACAACTTTGAAGAAGATTCATGACAAGTTCTAGATATTAACATGTATGCTTTACAAATCACACAAGAATAAAATAGACTATGAAAATATAATAGTCATGACTCAAATCTCACATAGGCTAATTTCGAGTTAAAGAGGCCAAACGATCAACCTATCAACTCATACTCAATCCATCATGAAAAACTCACAATCATCAATTTTCAATCGAAACCAACAATTTCATCACAAGTCAAGTCACACAAATCACCGTAATCATGCTTATCTCAAAACAACTTTAAGCACTTGAAAAACGAGGCAACTCAAGACTTCATCAACTATAAACAAATTAAATAATAAAAACTAAAAAGAAAAAACTATCTAAAAAGCAATATAAAGATAGTATCAACTCCTTTCTTCATCCCCCAAACTTATTCAACGGTTAAGAAGAATAAGTTTGCAAGTAGAAGATAGGTTGATTGAAACAAGCTCACCGAATTAATGGAGGAGGCGTAAGTGGAGGCCATTTTTCATCAAATTTGAGTATTCCATCCGTTGCATCCCAATGATATGATGGCATAATTCCTTGGAAAAATCTTGGAAATCATAGCAAGCATATGCATGATCTAGAATACTACCAAACTCAAACAAATCCATATTAAAAAATCCAAACATAAAATCAAAAGAGAGAGTTAAATAAAAGTAGAAAAACCAAGCCTTCGAAGTATCACCCAGATCAAGGTAAGGATCGACCAAATTAAGGATCTTGCATTCAATTCTTTTATCTTCTTCATCCTTATGGAATTGCAGAGGTTGGTGGATAGAACAAATTTGGCTCTCATCTTGAGGAAATTTGAGTTCTTGATCATCCATGAATTTTTCTTGGTAGCATTGAGGAAGTGGAAGAGGAGTGAAAGAAGAAGAACAAGGAGGAAGCAATGTAGAATATGAAATTTAAATAACCTTTTCCTCCTTTTCAATTTCTTGTTCCTCATTAACTGCTCGAGGCTGTTCACTTGGAATTAGTGGCTCTTCATACACAAATTCACTTTTAATTTTTGAGAGCATTGCATCAACCTGTTTTATTAAGGAATATACTTCACTGAACACATAATATTTTTGGGTTAGTAGTGAATTGCCAAATCTTCCGTCTTGTTGATGGAGAATTGCAATTTTCTCTAACACCTTGTCTTTCATTACCTCACATTACCACATGAGTTCCATGCACTATTCCCATTGAGAAGCCATGATAACACCTCCTTGCAAGAAAAATAATTAAAAAAAAAAATAACGGAATTATAAAACTAAACAATATATTTGTCTAAACTAGTATCAAACAATCTAATCATAATATCATTAGAATAAAAACAATCCCCGACAATGGCGCCAAAAAATTTGTTCGCAATTTTTTTTTCACACCATAAGTGCACAGATGTAATTGTATACATGGAAGTAAGGTCGTATTCCACAGGGATTATATTATTCTAACGAGTACTATTTCAATTGTTCTTCCTCTATTTAGACTTTCGATCTTTAATGATGATTATACTAAGATGCGATTAATTAATTAAAGCAAACTAAAGCAAGAACAAAGGAAAAATATATTAAAGATTCAAGATAGAGAAGATATCACAAAGTTTCGATTTCAATGAAAAGTCAACTTCAAGATTCAATCAATTAATCAATTAACAATGGAACTCAACTATTCTTAGAACAATCACGAAATTAGTTTAAACCTACTTCCATAGCGAATAAACCGTTTATCACATGCAAGAGTTTTCGTTCCCAACAAACATTATATACATGTAACTCCAAAAAGATAGATTAAATTAATGCTCTCACACAAGGCTCGTCCCCTTCCGGTTATTTTGCAATGTATGTCCTATGTTCTAGATCAAGTATTAACTATCTTCTTCCGATCTCAAGTTAACACATCAAATCATGCAAAATTGGTAGCTAAGCAATTAAGCAAATAATCAAACTAAGAACACAATAAAGAAGCGAGGGTCGTAATTGATCAATCAAATAAAAATAAAAGTTAAATATACATCTATACTCTAACCCTAGGATAAAAGAAAATTAGTTACTCATAGACATCATAGACAATATCCAATAAATAACATAAAAACCGTGGATGAATCCTTAGTTCTTGATTGCCTCTTCTTCTCTTCTCCAAATCTTCAAAACTCCTCCAAAATAATAAATCTAAACTAACCTAATCTAAAAATAATAGACGAAAAAGACAAGAGATTAAAAGATAGGAGTATATATAGTTAGGGAAATAGTAAAATTCGAATAGGGCAAGGAATTGGGCTAAGGAAACTAGTATATTTCAAGAAGGAAATAACTTGGAGGAGTCTGGACCATGCGGTCGCAAGCGGGACCGCATGCCCAACCGCATGGAAGACTCGTAACTTTTTTCGCAAAATTGGCCGCTCCATGCGGTTGGTCATGCGGCCGCTTGCCGGACCGCATGCCACTATGTCTGCGAGTAACAATTTTTCAATCGGCTCATTCTCCCTCATTTCCTACGAACTCCTATTGAACTGCACTTTCACCCTATCATGCTCAATTTGTATAATATTAACTCTAATTTTATGCAAAATCAATCAAACAACGAACGAACATCATATTTCACAAAATAACGATACTTGAAGACAAAACTCATTACAAACATGATTTCTCAATAGAAATTGACATCAATTAAACTTATAAAGATGAGAAAAGCTATATTTATCACTACTCGAAACTTAAATTATTTGTGATTAATGACATACTTTATTTCTATATGTTTCTTATATCGAAATTTTTCTCCGGTAAGAAGTCTTGCATTGTTGCAGGGGTTCAATAACAAACTTGAAAGCTATAATGCCAGAGGTGGTAAAGCTAATGGTCATTCGTTTCCATATTATGCTACGAATGCTTGATTGGTTAAGTAGCATGCACGATGGTTTGGTAACGGAGTAAGCAAGATCGATTGAAGAATGATATTCCTATGACTGGTTTACACAAGGAAATGAATGATTTTTTTTAAATTATTTTTTTCAAAATTAATATAGTAATTAGTTTAATAATCATTTTAATATTAAATAAATAATCGTAAATTATTATTTTAATATTTTTTAATAATTGATATGTATAATAATATTAATAATTGTAATAATTATAATTTTTATGCTAACTTCAATAATAGCAATAATAATATATAATAATAAAAATAATAAATATTATTTATTATTGATTTAATATTATTATAATACCCTAGTTAATTAGTATAATAATATTAAAATTATAATTAAATTATATTATTTAAATGTAATCATTAGAATATTTTGTAATAATATAATTGTTATAATATTAAAACTAATAATAATAATAATAATAATAATAATAAAATAATAATAATAATAATAATAATAATAATAATTAAATTCATTCCTGAAGATGTGGAATAACTAATACGATATGGGGATTAGTCATTCCATAAAAAATATTCATTCCTTATGAAAAACATATACCGACCCTGAAATTAAGAATAGAAATAATAAAATAATAATGATCATTCCATTTTCATTCCATTCCAACGTACCGACGATTACCTTAGTTTTAAATTATTCTTTTTTGAAAGAAAAAAAGCCACAGAAAATTGGCTCCCAAAGAGCCCTAATTGATTGGGAGTGACTGAACATATGCATTTTGCTTCACTTTCACTTTCACCCCAAAACCTTGAAACCAAACGCTAAAACCCACAACAAAAAAACGAAAAACTAATTGTAAAATAGATATGCTGCTCCAATCGCTCCTAAGAGCAACCGCCGCCGCCGCCGCCGCCGCCGCACCACTCCGGCAATCTCAATGGCAGCTCACCAATTGCCGGAGCATGGCCACGAGAACCGCTAAAGGAGGTTCTAAGGTAAAGAAACCCCAGCCAAAATTCGATAAGAAAGCCCAGCCGAAATCCGATCCCAAGGAGAGGAAGTCCGATGAAGTGCTGGTGGTCAACCCCGAATCTATCGCTAAGCAAGACGCGGAGCTCCGCCGCCGCCTGCTAATGGAGGATGAGAAGAATCCCGCCCTTGACGTGGGCCCCAATGGCCGTCCTCTCTTCACTTCCGCTCAGTCTCTCTCTTCGCTCACAAGGGACGATGTCAACCATTACTTTAGATTCAGGTATCACATTGCTGTCTCGGATTTCTTTTATGATGTCTTGAAATAAATACCTGGATGTTTTCATGATAGTCTCATACTCGGATGTATACGTTTGAGCAGACCTAGATATTGAATCAGTTTGTATATAAGGCAATAATGTAGCTTATTTTTTTAATTAGAAATTTCTGTATTTTCTGAAACTCTATTTTGAGGTTTTTATGCTGCTAAATGAATCAAATGATTGTTGATTGAATATTTTACTGACTTGCAAAGTGTGGCCGGGACACTTCTGTACGGTCAGTTCAATATGTCGTTGTTGACAACAAACTGCGTGTGGGTGGCAGACTTTGATTGGTGGGATGCAATTCATGTTGATATGTTTTGTAGTGTGAAGGACTTAAAGGAAATGTTACCGGAGGGGTTTCCATCAGGAATGCTGAAGGAATTTGAGGAATCGTGCAGGAGTTCCTTGTTGGTGCGGCAGTGTTTTATTGATCTTCGTGATAATTTCAGGCAGGCTGCTGATCCTTCATTGGCAGCTAAGTCTAGAGGTCACTTTCCCCCTTCTATTTGTTTATTGTCACAAACATTTGTTGACTTTAGATTGAGAGATTTTTGTATTATTATATAGGAGTTTTTTAGTCAAACATGAAATTCTTTACAGTTTTGCACATGATCCAGATAAGCTATGATATAGCAAAAGTCATGAAGTTATGGATTCAAGGCATATAGTTTGTGCAGTGAGACACATAATATTAAGAGAGGTGGACTTAGTCTTCCGATTTTACTCTGTTTGTGATGTGGTACAAGACAGTTATTAATCTAGTGCTAGTGCTTTTTCTTCTCAACAAATAGAAAAACTACTCAATATGAGTGCATCTCTAGTTTCATCTGTGAATGAGTAATTTCTGATGATCATAAATATATCAGGTCTTAAAGTAAGAAAGCAAATTGTACTAGATGGCCCTTTGAGTTGTGGGAAGAGTATTGTACTAGCAATGCTTGTTCACTGGGCCCGCAAGGAAGGTTGGCTTGTGCTTTATGTCCCTCGAGCTCGAGACTGGACACTCGGTGGATTTTTCTATAAAAATCCTGAGACTAATCTGTGGGATACCCCCGTGCAGGCTGCAAACATTCTACAAGTAAGAAATATGCAAACTTAATCATGCTTTATTTATAATCTCGTAAAATGTTAATGCAGAAAAAACAGTATTTTTCAATGTGGTTCATTCTTTTATTGTGTTTTTTTATAATGCATACTATGTTCTTCTGTTTCTTAGTTGCAGAACTGTTGTAAACTTTCCAGCTTTAATGAAGTTATTTAATAACTCTGTTGGAATGGGCTTCTCAATTGATGTTATTGTATTCTGGCTTCTTGGTTGTTTATTTCAGGATGTCTTGAAGTACAATAAATCTTGCTTGGAAGGTATAACATGCAAAATACTCGATCCTGTTCCATTGGGAGAGGGTTCTGGTGTTGGCAGACCAAAAGGCAGTGATAAAATGGAAATTGTTGAAGGGACAACTCTTTGCCAGCTAGTTGAGTCTGGAATTAAAGACTCACATGCTGCTGTAGGCGTGGTAGTTAGATTGAGGAAGGAATTATCTAAAGTGACTAGTGTTCCTGTCCTTATTGCGATTGATCAAGTGAGGATTCTTTCGACTTCTTCTATTTATTTTTCAAGAGGGACTGTTTGCCTTTTGGACTTTGTTTGCATCTTCTGCTAACCAGCTTCTGTTGTATCTAAACAGTATAACAGTTGGTTCACCTTTACTGACTTTGAGGAGCCAGTGACTGATCGTTCTTGTCGACCCATTCATGCTAGAGAAGTTTCTATTGTAAGTTGTGATTTATCAAACTAACTTGAAAATTTCATTTCTTCATTATGTGTGGTCATTTTATCTGGATTTATGAATGCTAGCTGTTTATATATTTCAATTTAGTGGACTGGGAAGAGTCAACTTTGGGAAGTTTGAGATGTATTGTTTGGTGTAGGGGAATGCATGTTTGAACTGAATCGCCATTTGAAAAAATGTGTTATGTCGATGGGCTGGTTAGCATATGATTCTTAGTTTTTTTGACTCTTGTTACATAATTATGATGAGCCCCTCTTATTTTGAATTTTTCATATTTCTGCTATAGGATGAAAGAGGGTTTTGGTTTTGGATGATACTTTCACAGAGCTTGGCAAATCAGTCATTATATATGAGCTGCTTATAATAATATGAACTAAAACTACTGTTGTATCAAATCAAATTCATTCCATACATTTAGAATCAGCTTTTAAATTGGAAGTGACATGGATAAAGAGGGTACCTCATCCAGTATACCTGCTAACATGCTACTTTCTTAAATTTTAACTTTTGAATTATACACTACATAATCTCATAGTTATACCTTCCTATCTTACACGTATATAGGGGTGTTAGTACTACTATTGTCATCAAAATATCATCTAAATCTTGCGCATTTTTTTTAATAAGAAACAAAAAGTAAAGTATCTCTGCAACCAAAGGCAAAACTTGCCTGTTTCTTATTTATCTGTGCTTTTGCTCTATAGTTGTTAGTTACATCACCTATCATGTAATTTTGTGGAGTCAATATACTAGAATATCTTAGAATGTGGCTTACTCAGGATGAATTAACTTGAAATTTTTTAGAAATACTGAATTCGAGTATTATTTGTTATGCTGGACTGGCTGAGACCGTCTTTAATAATTTGGATTGAGATGTGATATTTGTTCTTTAAATTTCAACAGAGTGTTTTAATCCAATACATGCACACCTTTTCTTTCTCTATAGATATGGACAACCTTACTTACTTGTAACTTTATCGAGTTTTGATGTCTAATGTTCTTTTGTAGGTCAATGTCTTTAGGTCGATGATGCATGATGATATGATGGTGGGATGCTTTTCTCATTCAACTGCTGTTGGGAAATTGCGTAAAGAATTGCCAGATGTTCCTACTGATGCTCGAATCATACTCCCTCGATATAACTTGGATGAGGCCGCTACCGTCTGCCACTACTATCTAAGGTCTGCTTCTCTTAACTTGTATATGAGCATAACTGTATAGGATTCAGGTTATAAAAGGTTATAATTTGTATATTGTCTAATTTACAGGCTTAATAGTTGGTGCCTGTGGATGCATATATCTTTATACTCTCTTGTGCAAGGTCATGCATGATAGTTTTAGTTTAGCTCGGTTTTACCGGGACTTGAACACTTTCTTTAAGTCAAGGAAACAAATGCACTTCCCATACTTTTATTCTACCAAGCTTCTATATGATGAACATTATAGGAAAATTAAGATGCTTGAATCCTACAAGTTGAAAGGATTAACTTCCTTCAATGTGGCAGTTGTATGGACGACAATATACATGCAGCATGTATATTGTAAATGTTAAAGGAAATAGTAGAGCCATACATAAAATAATTCATCGACAATTTTTCATACCCTACACCTGGGATTTGCAATAATCGGTAACTCCTAAAGTTACAATCAACAAAAGTCTCATGTCCTGCTAGTTGTTGGTTAATAAATGGTATTTTAAATATAAACAGTTCTGTAACTCATGTACATTTAAGAAACAGTAGCAGAGAGTGTTACGTAGAATTACAAGAATTGGATGCAAAGTGTTACTAGCATATACACTTATATTCGGTCATCTAGGCCATGTTTTAGTTATATATAGTTAAAACATTACATTTCTTTATTTGAACCAGATTTTGTCTCTTGCATTTGGATATAGAATTCTCATGCATATGGTGTTGAGTTATCAGAATTCACTATTATCTGATTAATTTATCTTTCAAAATGTTGTATTATTTTAGTATATTGCTTGTAACTGCAGACCTTTTCGTCACCAATTTTCAACTAATCACTAGGCGTCGTTTCCTTGACCTTGATATAAATGTGGGTATGGAAGTGTCCTAAGATATATTGCAAACTACACTTTGTTTGACAGGCAAAGACTAGTGAGACGTGATGCATTTACGGAGGAAAACTGGAAAAAGATCTTCTACTTGTCTAACGGAAATGGAACAGAGATGAGATATTTAGTTCCTTTCATGCGGTGACACTGGAAAGACTACTGGCTGAGGTTAGCAGACGATGGTGCATATTTATTCAGTCGTGGGAAATCGAGATTGACTCGTTTAGTATATCCAGCATTCAGAAGGTTGGGTGCATCTCTTCCACCACAGAACCAAGTTCGGAAATGTTACTTTTTGTTGAGCTAGGAATTTACCTTCTGATGTAATGTTTTTGGGCATAGTATGATGCAAGCTTCCATTTTGGTTGGATTGTTAACATAGTAATTTATTGGTCCAATTGAATTATCTATGTCACGCGCTAGTTCGGTTTCGTTTTACTTTGTATGTCATAAAATTTTCGGTTTGTAATGAATATGAATAAGCCTGACTGTTGTTATCCAGGTTGGAGCTAATGCACCAATAAGAGTTTTTATACTTGAATTTCTGACGACTAAGAGCTAATTACGATTTTATCAATGATGATCACAATATTTCTGTTTCTTTTTTCCTTTTCTTTTCTCTAATTGAAAATTAATTGTCAGATTTAGAGTCTGTCAGTTTATAGAATAAAGAACAATCAATTATCTTTTTTGCGGAAAAATGTTGAATCCTTAATTTTTAGATCATAGCCACTTTAAATTAATGAGATTGAAGATATTTATAAGGTTTTATGTGATGAACTTGCATAATTATATATTGTATCCTAATATTACTATGTACGCATATGTACCGACATATTACTATATTTTTAAGCATTAAAATGGTTTCTTTATACACATATATAAAGGATGAGGTCATATGAACATCAGCATGACCTCGTCACATGTATAATTTCTGAAATTCCAGAAAGGGGAAAAAGAAAAAGAACTGAAACAAAAAGGAAAGGAAAAGAAAAGAGCGATGGTAGGTAGGTAGATATTGTCATAATTCTATTTGCATTTAATATGTAATGGGGCTACAATATTATTATTAAAATTTTATTATTGTATGTGAAAATTTGCCTGTAACATCATAAATTGCATGTACCTAAGAATTGATTTACTAATCGCCAACCATTTTACGCTCTTAGACTATCTGCAGTGGTAGTGTCTTTATAAGATGTCTTTATGGAGTGTGAAGAAAATAGAGATAGTCAACTGCAGTGAGATTATCTTTATAGAGTGTCTCCATCTAATTAATTTATTAATTTTACATTAATTTTAATCATAAAATTCAAAATTTTTGTTAATTAAAATACAAATAAAAAATTGTATTAATCCGAAAATTAAAAAAAAACTATTACTCTTTTATAAAGAAACAAATTAAAATGAAAACTAAAAAATGAAAAAAAAAAGAAAAGAAAAAAAACCGGCGAAGAAGAAAAATCAAAAAAAGAAAAAAAATTAAAAAAAATGGAAGGAAAAAAAACTGAAAAAATGAAGAAAAATGAAGAAGAAAAGGATCGAAACTGTCTCTATGGGACAAGACTGTCTCGAAACAGTGGGTGATGCACTGGGCTGTCTCCATGGATTAGGTGTCTCGAGACACCATGGAAACAGCCACTGAAGATAGTCTTACACGGAGACATGTGCATGAGTATTATATTAACACGTGTATTGTCAGCGACAGACCTAGGAGTTGGGGTTTATGGGGTTGGGTTCAGATCTTCTATCTCGATATTTTGTATGTTTGACACTACTGTATATTAATCGGTTTTAAATCGTATTGTGAATCATTAAAATTCTTTATTCGAATAAGTGTTCTATCACAAATTTCTATTGAACATTTATGTCTAATTGTTAATTTACCCTTTGATTCACCCTAAGTCAAGGTTTATTTTTTCAGTTTCTCATGCATAATTAGGAGTGAAATATGTCATTTTTTCCACCAGTGACATGAATTAATTGATTTTACTACTATAAATAAATCCTTTGCAGAGCCTATATCATACACTTACATGCATTGCATGATTTTAAGTTTATAAATCGATTATGTTGGGTAAAAAATAAATAATTATGTTTGGTTGATTTCATCATATTTAAATAGTACATAATATTTGATTTTAAATTCGCCATTGAAAATTAATTACTTAAGTTCATCCATTTAAAATTTATCACATTGAAGACTTTGGCCATGGTTAGATTAATAATTTTTCAATTGGTGAACTTAAATTAATTATTTTACAATGGCGGTTATAAAATTAGATACTATAATACTATTTAAATGTAATAAAATCAACTGCAAATATTTATTTTATTTTTTATACCAACATAATCAATTTATAACTCATGATAATGCAATACATGTGGGTGTAGGGTAGAATTTACCATCCTTTGCAGTTGTAATTAAGTAGAAAAATATTGGTTTTCTTCAAAATCATGGCTCCCGTTAGTGTACATACGGGTGGTTCCATCGTGGAACCCATGCATTGATTTAACCAAGTGAATGCTTACACGTGGCCACTCTCTCTTTTTCAATTTAAATACTATAGTTGAATTTAATAATACCAAATACCTTAACCATCCTGGTTGATTCAATCCATATCTGCAAAAAGTAGATGAGAGCTACTGTAGCATCTTGTACTTATCAATTATGCTGTTGTCATTGTGGACCCCACTCGTTGACAAAATTAAATTTCGGTTTCCATGGCCAACGAGCTGGAAGATATAGCAAAGTCGTTTATTTTGCCACTATTTCCGATTGTTTTTTCGTTGGCGGCCAATTTTCAGGCTCAAACTTTGTCTGATGAAAGGTATTCTTACAATGGCTCATTCTAGTAAGAATATTTCTAAAATTCATCTTCTCGTGTTAATTTGTAATTTTACAAAGATAATAAAACTCTCTCATCTCTTCTCTATTTTTCCCATTTCCATCTTCTACAAGGAAGGCTACGATTCATAGTCCCTGATGCACCGAAGGAGCGGAGAAGCCAAAATTCGAAGCCACCTTAGCAATCCCAGAAACCGAATTCTTGATTTTCACCGGGAAGCGAACATCCACTGCCCCTTCCCCCGTCCAGGCCCTTTGCGGTTCCAATTCGTCCTATAGAGGTACGTAATTTCGTTTTGAGTCTATATTTATTTTTTGCAGTGGATTTGATTTTGTGGATCTATGTTCATGGATTTGTGTTCGTGGATTTGGATTTCGTGGATTTGTGTTCGCGGATTTGGGTTTTATTGAGTATTGATTTTTGAGAAAGCTTTATTTTTCGAGCAATAGTTATTGTAAATAAACTCGGCTACTGGGATATAGTGCTTGATTTGAATGTGGCTTTGGGTTTGAAATGTATTTTGATTTCGTGGATTTTGATTTGTGATATGTGTTTTAGGTAGCTTTGGTATTTAATTGATCCTTATTTGCTTGCGCGTAGTTGAATCTAGGGTTTTATTGAGTATTGTTTTTTGAATTTGCTATATTTTTCGATCAGTAGTTATTACTTGGATACGGTGCTTGATTTGAATGTGACTTTGGGTTTGGAGGATTATAATGAATTTGTTCAGGATGGTGGTCGAATTGAGGGAAAAAAATGAAAATCTTGAAAGGGAGGAAGATGAGAAAGAGGATGAGAAGAAAGTGAAGATTGGGAAAGAGGATTTGATTGGGGAGGAAAATTTGTTGCATGAAGAGCTGGTTTCTAGGCTAGTTAAAAATAAGAAAGCTTGTGAGGATGGAGCAGATGCAGATGCAGATGCAGATGGTCGTACTAGCGAAGAGCTTGAGGAGAATTTTGAGGTTGGGAAGGTTTTTCCAGATTTAGAAAAAGTATATTTGTTGTATTGTGAATACGCACGTGTTAAAGGCTTCAACGTGCGTAAAGGTGAGCAACGTTATTTCGGTAAGAGCGAGGAAGTTCGTTGGAAGCAGTTTCTATGTTCGTGTACTGGTTTGCCTAATTATTCTAGTGTGAAACATAGGCTTGCTGTTTACAAGAAATTGGTAATTCGGACAGATTGTAAAGCAAAGATTACTGTCTTCAGAAATGATATGGGACCTTTTTTTGTTACTTATTTTGAAAGAGAACACAATCATGATCTTGTACGTTTTGATCAGTCGTTTTTATTGAGATCAAGCGATAATTTGAGTTTTGCTAAGAAGTCAGTTTTGGACGCCTTGAATTTTGTGGGTATTGGTGTGAGCGCTGCATGCAAGTTCATGGAAAAAGAAAGCGGTGACGTGCAGAATGTTGGTTTCACTAGGAAAGATGCTTATCATCACGTTGAACGGAAAAAGAAGGCTACCAAAGTTGAGGATGGAGACGCATGGTTGCTAGTGGACTATTTAACCAATAAATCTAATTTTGAGCCCTTCTTTTATTGGAAGTATCAGTTGGATGACGATGGTCGAATTATGAATCTTTTCTGGAGGGATACAAAGTGTGTTGTGGATTACGATGCCTTCGGAGATGTCTTGTCCGTGGACACTACCTTCAGAATGAATAAATATAATCTGATTACTGCTCCATTTGTCGGAATCAACCATCATACTAGCAACTGCATGTTTTGGATAGCTCTTATGTCAGACGAGACAACGTGTTCCTTCAAGTGGTTATTTGAAACTTTTCTGGATTCGATACATGGAAAGCATCCCAAAATGATCCAATGTCTGGCCATGATGAACGCGATAGATGTCACCTTTCCGAACTCCAAGCATCGATTGTGTCAATGGCACATTGCTAAAAATTGCGGTCAGAATTTTGGTTCTTTAAATGGCAATTCCACTTTCAGGGGTTATGGTTGAAATGCATGAATGGTGTTGAGAGTGTGAAAGAATTTGGCAAGACTTGGGAGGAGATGATGAAATATGAGATTAAGAACCCAGATTGGTTCAATAACATGCACAAGATTCGTGAAAAATGGGCTTCGTCCTTCACCCGTAGCTTTTTTAGTGCTGGTCTGTTGGCCACATCTCGTAGCGAGTCAACCAACCAAGCACTAAAGAGCCTTGTAGAAGCAAAAATCTCATTAATTGAACTTGTCCATAAGTACGATGAAGTTCTAACTACATGGCGATTGAAGGAGAGCACCGAGGATACATGGGCAAATTGGCTACCCGGTTAGTTCCTTCAAGACAATGAGCTACTAATTCATGCAGCTACTGTTTACACTCGTAACGTATATAAGTCATTTGAATTTTCTGTGACTAAATCTTTCAATCATGTTCTTGATTAAATTCCAATTGATCTTGGCGACGATAAGAAGATACTAACACACTAGCACAAAGTTGTTTTCAACACTGTAACAAAATTTGCTAGTTGCAGCTGCAAATTGTGGGAAACTAAAGGTCTGATATGTCCTCACATTATTAAGGTATTTGATCAGAAAAATGTGGGGTCTATTCCTAAAAATCTAATACTCCGGAGGTGGACCAAAAAAGCCAAGACGGATATTCCCTGTTCTGATGAGGTTTTGGTGGGTAAGGATACTCAGTTGATGAATTACATGATATTTGCTAATGAAACAATGTGGTATGTATACGAGCTAGTGTCCACGGGCTTCAATAATGTTTCATCATGCTCCAAAATCATTGAACGGATGAAGAGTTTACGTGTTGAATTTTCTGAGCTTCTATCATCAGGCCACGGAGTGAAAAATGAGGCCGAGAAAAAGACATACACAACACCAGGTGGATTAAAATTTCGAGATCCGAAGAAAGTTGGTGACAAGAGTTCTGCTACTGTACGAAAAAGTCGAAAGAGGACTAAGAAACCAATGGCTGGTATTTCTTTATCTCATATGCTTTTTTTGTAGTATTTATTTTGGTAAATTCCTATTTGATTTCATCTAATATGTGACCGCGTTGACGTATCAGAAGAAACCAAAGAATTCAATAAGAGGACAAGCACCGTATACCATTAATTTCATGCAAACTGCCGACGATCAAACAAAATCACAAGACACCGAAGAGATTTTAGGGTCTTTCTTGTGAGGCCTTTTGTAACATTTTTATTATTTGTTTGTGATGCTCTTGAACAAAAAGTTGTACTGCCTTTGGTGCCTGAAATTCAATTCAACTCCTCACTCTCTCTCTCTCTCTCTCTCTCTCTCTCTCTCACACACACACACACACACACACACACACACACACACACACATAATACCTAAACCCTAAACTTGAAGTGTGGTGTATTTATTCTTGAAATGAATGTTGATTGATCAGCCTTACCTCATACCCTTCCCTTACCTCGTATTGAATTCACACACACACACACACAAGAAAAGAAGGAAAATTCAATTCAACCTTAAGTGGATAAAAACTAATCCCTCTTCTCTACCAGATTATTAATTATCCCTTCTCTCATCCCTCATTCACGCATTTCCCCTCCCTCTAGAGCGCCCCTTAATCTTTGTATTAGGTATATTAGGGTATGTCCATTGTTAATACATATACAACTTTAAAATCCTGATAATCATCAACATTCATCCACATCGGGAGAAATAAAGTTAATAACTAAATCAACGAAGCAGATTATACTAAAACATTTATCATAAAACATAAATACACAAAGTGATGTTTTAGTTACAATTGAAATTGAAATAATAATAATAATAATAATAATAATAGTAACTTCATCGATATTATATTAAAGGGAATGAACCGGGCAGAATAGGGAAATTAGTTCCTTAAATAAGAACAAGGACAATTCCATGATCGAAATTTAGTTGTGCATTAAGAATCCATTTGAAGTCAAGTTTGCCGAGTCCGAAAAAATTAAAAATGGAACGAAGCTTGTCACCATGGCGCAGTCCTTCGTAGCGGAAAACCTGAAAGATGGGGGGCTCCTCAATCTTTAAGAAAAACGTAACTACTTAATTCACGCTATATCTTTAAGAAAAATCAGAATTTAAAACACCTTACCAATGAGAAGGCCACAAAGTATTCACGCTCGACGGAGACAACATCGTGCTCATGCCACCTAATTCCCAGAAATTTAATAAACACTTCAAACAAGTGGAGACGAGCGAGAAGTTTTAGTAATCGCTCAATGATCTGGACACCGATTTTCTACTCATCGACACCAGAGTCCCGTTTAATCTCCTCGGAAATGGTGCCCAATTCATTATTGAAAATCCTTCGATCATTAATTCGCCTATCACACCGAAAAATACGCCGATATAGTGCATCTAATAGAGCATTGTCCTCACTATATTGCCAAACGCCATCACAGCTATAGTAAGAACCTGCAACCATCGATCCAACAAAAGAAAAACTACATTTTTTTTTTTGCAATGCGATTAAAAATATGGTTGTGATGAAGATGATGCCTTTTAGATAAAATAACTAGTATTTATAGAAGTGAGTGAGTATAAATGAAATGTTGCATGCAAGAGCAACTAAAAATACACATAATTCACACCCATTCAGTGAATTGAAATTAACCGAAAATACACAACAAACCCTAAGATGGGAAAACTATTTTTTGTATAGGTTTATAAGAGTAACCGTCGCATTTTTTTTTGAAAAGTCATGCCTGTCGATCAAACCATTACCACTTCTATAAAAACTAAACATTCATCATTTTGAAAATTCTCATTTTTCCCATCCCATGTCATATCGCAACAAAAAAAAAAATTATTCGTGATGGTTAACTCATATTATTCTGATATCAAGTGGCCTCTTGATGAAGATAGGGCTCTGTTGGATGCAATACAGAGACGCCTGTTTCGTCTACCCATGAAAAATAAAAGTTCTGAACAACGAATTGTGCGGGATTTCACGAGAAATTAGTAGAGACTCCCACGTCAGACAAGAGAAAACATGAGTCGAGATCGTGGAGCGCCTACTAAAACTTTTGGCTCGCCTCCGTATGTTTGAGGCGTTTATCCGTCTTCCTGGAATTACACTGCATAGGGTTAATGATGTAGTCACCATCGACGAGGAATATTTCATTGCATTGCCTCCGGTAAATTGCTTCTCTTTTCTATTTTTGTTTATTTTTTAAACATACACACTGAGATGAGACGCGGTCGATTTGTTTTTAAGATGGAGGAGCCTTCCATATTCAGGGTATTCCACCAAGAGGGTCTGCGCCATGAGGACAAGCTTCGTTCCATTTTTATTGCATACGGGCTTGCTGAAGTTGATTTCGGATGGATTCTCATTGCACAACAGAACTGGGATCGCGGAACAATCCCTAATGTTAGAATGTAATTTGTAGAATTAAGCTTTTCATATGTATTTGAAAGTTAGAAATTTTATGGCAAATTGCAATATAATATTTTCATTTATTTTATTGTAATTTAATATTTTCACTTATTAATATCCTCATTTGATTTTATGCTGTTTTTTTTATAGCCATGCATAATGTTAGTTTAGACTATTATAAAAAAAATGAATTAATTTATTCTTCTAAGTTTGATGCTTTATACTTTATATTCTATTCCAATTAATCCATAATTTGATAACTGTTAATCCATAATTTGATAAGTGCAATCTGATTGAAACTATGGAAGCAAACTAATTGGTAGTAAGATTTGAGAATGAGGAGTGCAACAAGAGATTAAAAAAAAAGGAAAGAAAGAATGCTATAAATAGGTTTCGAACACTAGTGGTGGAGGGAAGTATATATTAAGTGTTTTACCACTTGACTAAACATGCATTTGTGTAATGGTTTGACACAGCACATAAATATAATCTGTTGAAACTTGGATTAAAATGGGCAGCAAAACTTGGATTAACACTAAAAAAAATCTGTAATGAAGAATATCATATATATACATGTGTGAAGGTTTTTATTACTATGTACAGGTTGTTTGGTTGAGGCCATGTTCACTACCAAAAAATTATAGATGTCATAGATCCACCATCAACATTACCAACCTTATACCACCTCCAACAACTGAATGAAGATTAAAGCTGCATCAAACTCCACTACAAGAGACTCCAAAACAAGACACGACAGACAAGTCCAAACAAGAGAAAGTACTTGACAGTGCCTTCCATATTTGACCAAAAGCAAGGTGAAATCTTATCACAACTACAGAAATGCTCACGAGAAAGGAATTACTTTTGTAGGCCTGCATGGCTAGCCACGCCACACATGCATGGAATTATTCTTGAAAAATATGAGCACAGTATCATCGCCGGAGTTGTGGCCATGGTTAGATTTTTCAATTCTTCATTTTAACTTACATTATTTTTTTACAATGGTGGTTCAAAAACTACCAATATTGATTTTATTTTCGTAAAATAACATTAATCAAATTGTTGTTCAAAAAACTAGGGTCTTGTCTGGGCTCTGTATGGCAGTTTCATTTCATCTCATTCAATTCTTTTGACCGATCATTATTTTTCAAAAGACTAGGGTCCAAAAATGATTGCTTCAACTTTGACTGCTCATTTATTGGTCCCAAGATGGTAGTATAAAACAAGAGTTTAGGGAGTGTCAAAACACACAACTTAAGAGCGAAAGAAAGATCAATCATCAATGGCGTTTCATGGTGAGGAGTGTGTGAATTTCTCGGTCAAAACCCAGGTTAGAATCATGCTCAACTGTTATTGCATACGGTTATCTTTATATCTTTCTGTAGAATTCATATGGTGGTGATGTGTTGTAATTTTGATTAGGATGAGGACAATGAAAGGTTTTTCTGACAGAAGAAAACAACACAGCTTCGGAGGATGATTACAGAATTCACTGAAGTTATGGAAAAGCCCTGTCACTATTATGTGTTCTTGTATAATGGGAAGCAAGTGAGACCAAATCAAACACCCAAGCAGGTGACTAATTTCTCTTACAGTTGGATTTCAAATTACAACTTCATCTTCGTTCAAAACTTAATTCTGTTTCATTTCGTAACTACGTAGATTGGATTAGAACAAGGAGGTACGATTGACGCAATGCATCATAAACCTAGGTGGCGGTGGCAATTAGGGTGCAGTCTTGGCTTAAGTTTGTAATGGCATACTTATGATTGTATGGTTTGTAATGGCACTTTTGGCCATTTAGGCAAGGAACTTCGGCCCAATTAAGTAATGGTCATTTACTTTGGCAAGGAATAAATTTCAAATTTTATAATATTAGGAGTCTTAATTATTTACTTAAG
The DNA here is from genome assembly GCA_029490685.1 of Schizonepeta tenuifolia. NCBI lineage: Eukaryota > Viridiplantae > Streptophyta > Magnoliopsida > Lamiales > Lamiaceae > Schizonepeta > Schizonepeta tenuifolia. The sequence continues at coordinate 835,658 of JANLIY010000016.1, forward strand.
CCCAATTAAGTAATTTTCATTTACCTTGCCCCAATCAAAAAAAAAAGATGAAAAACAAAACAAATCCTGCAGAAAATGAAAACCAAAAAACTTCGGCCCATTTAAAAAAAAGTCCAGAAATGAAAACCCAAAAACCTTCGCCCAATTACAAAAAAAATGAAAACCAAAAACTGAAAAGAAGACTAATTCATGCAGTAAAATCTGAATTTCAAAGGTTTGGAAATACTATGCAATTATACAAATAAGAAATTTTTATAATTGGAATTTCATGCAGTAAAATTGGAATTTCAATTTCTAATATTTATGCAATTATTATAAGAATTTATTTTTCCACAGTGCTATAAATACATATATATATATATATATATATATATATATATATACGCTCAAACAAGACATTCATGCATGGCAATATACGTAAAATTAGGGTTTACAAATTAACTATGTCACTAGAGTATGTAGGGGCCAAAAAAATTATGGAAAATCCATCAGTTTGGATTATCATGGATCTATTTGGATTTTATTTAACTTCATACCCATGTTTATTTAAATAATCTACTGTCAATGAATAGCATTGAAAACATGAAAAGTGATCAATTCTGTAGACCTAAGAGATAAAGTTCTTTTACTCATCCTTGACCAAACGTCCCCATCAACTTCCTTTTTTAGTATAAAATAGAGGAAGGCTTTGAGCATGTATGGTAGGGTTTGCCGAAAATACACTGGATATGGCGCGCGACCCAGCTTTCTCGAACAACATGATGCTCACCGTAGTAGGACATAAGGTAAGCCTTTGTTTTTTTATAATCCTCTTACATCACTTCTCTCTTCAATTGAAGAGTAAAATTATTTTTCTAATGGTCTCGTTTTTGTAGGATCGAGTGGAATGCCACTTTTTCGTTAAGAGAAGCAACAAAATTAACAAGTTTATGAGGTACTACTGCGAGCAGACACAATCAGTTCGACACTCTTGTGTTCCTTTTTGAAGGCAATGTTTTACAAGGAGATCGGAGTGTAACTCAGGTAATTAATTAAGGATTAATCCCTCTCTTTGTCAATATCTCTGTTGGAATCCTACATCTTGGTATTGTTTATCTTTTAATACTTGATCTGTATGCAGGAGAGGCTGGAGAATTTTGATGTGATAGAAGCAATGAAGCATCCAGCAGGTGGTAGCGGCAGTGCTCCTGTTTGACTTAGGTTTTTAAGAGAGTGTTAAAGCTCTTTTATGTCTAATCGAGAGTCTTAATCTCTTTTGGCTTTAAATCTCCCGTGTAGCACACAACATCTTCTTCGTTGCACAGCTCTGGAATCAGTTTTGCCATCAACTTGAAATGAGCAAGCACTTTCTCATTTGTTCGACTCGACAACATGGATTCGTAGAGAACAATACGCTGTGCATCGAGTTGCACGTCATAGGCCAGAAAGTGGTCTGTATTAACATGTGCCACCCCATAGATGTGATCCACCTCATTCCAGGGTTTGCCACCTGTCTCAGGGAGAGTTCCGTTCACATACTTGGGCATCACCTCAAATGCACTCTTTGAAATAAAACCACGTTGAAAGATAACCTAGAATAGAATAACATGATGCACAAAATAATCAAATAAGTTACAACAATGAGACAAATGGATAGATGTGCAACTCAAATAAGCATATAGTGGAAATGTAAATTAAATAACATGAATTAGTATATATTAATAAGTACAAATAGATGTATATCAAATAAGCATACATACTAATCAGAAACATCATAATTTATATACATAGATAGAAGTGAAAAAAGTTGAGATTATACCCAGCAATGATGCTCCATGATACTCCAATTTGGAAGGAATTGCCATGGTTTCTGTTTATACTTCAGTACCAAGAGATTGATGATTGCATCCGTGTGCTATATATACAAATTTACAACATTATTTCACAAATGTAATTGCCATCGGTGAAGAAAACATTGAATAGATAAAGTGAATATCATTACCAGAGTAGAGAGACACTCATCTTGCATGTAAATCGGCTTAAAAAAGGAAACACCGGCATTTTCTGGCCAGTTAACACGAAGACGAATGGTGCTAGAGCTACAAATGATAAACTGTAAGTCACTCAACTATAACTTTTTAAATCATTATTTATAAACAACAAATCAAATGTGCGTACCTCTTCTTAGATTTGTTTTTTTGGTACCAGGTCTTGAAATCCTTCAACACCAGTGGAGTGCACATGTTCATCGGGCCATACATCTGTTGTGCACGAACTTGAACAAAAGCATCTTTTCCTCCACCTTTCAACCTTGTTTCGCATCTCTTTTTGGATTTCCCTATGGTTATGCATTTCTCCGATGGTGTGTCGGGACCAACTGGATGGATTTCGAAATGATAACTCGAGGACAAGATACATGGATTCGACTGAGTGTTGGGCCTTCGTCGAAGAGGTGCATCTGGAGGTGGTAGACCGATAGATTCAACACTCTTTGTCTTCCTAAACAGCATACGGCTCCATTCAATCGCAGTTTCTGGTGGAGTCTTGCTCGTTCGGCTTGTCTTGCTATTTGACACGGTGACAATTTGAACATCAACAATCTTGTTCTCATCCATCTTTTCCATTTCAGCCATAGAAGGCACATCATTACCAAAATCAGCCATACCACCAACTTCTTGAATGATACCATCAATAATATCATCAACATCATCAACCCATTTCTCAATATCAACTACATTATCATTATCCATATCAGCTGCTTCATCATCAACATCATGGGCCCATCATTAATATCAGCCCCATTTTTTTCAGTCATATCACCCACATCATCACCACCCATATCATCATCCATATCACCCACATTAGACTCTACTTCTCCAGGCCCCAGTGTAGATTTGGTTATACCACCGGCTGTGTTCACATGGGGTGTATTGGGGGTTTTGGGTTGTGCATTGAATGAAGAAACACTACCATTCTTCATGGCTGCCAATATTTCCTTCATAAGCACTGTCGTTTCTTCAGTGGTGGATTCTATCTTGTCCATGCGCCCAATAAGGTATCTTCTCAATACATTAAGCAAGTCTTGATACATTAAAAATAAATAAACTTAATACATACAATGACAATTACATAAACTTAACCTCATAAAATGGTAGAAGCATGGTAAAAACTCCATGTTACCTCTTGATTTGGCGGAGTGGTGATAGATGGGGTAGATTTCATTTGCTCTTCGGAGTCAGCAGAAGGAATTTCATCAGAACATTCGGTAGCTACCATGGTGGATCGAAGCATGTATTTCTTCGTAGGTAGAGAAGATGATGCAATCACTGCATCGTTGTACGATATCTTCCTCTTCGCACTTTTCTGCCGACAGTCTTCTTTACCACAATAAGAAGAAACTGAAGGGTCGAGCAGCTCCAACAATAAGTACTCAGCAACAGTATTTAAAGCCAACTCTTCAGTTGGTGACGGTTGTAGACCTCTCTGCAATTCACACCAGTATCAAACAAATAACTTAAGGATTAGCATCAGATAATCATGATCAAAAGTGAATAATAAAATTGCATTTAATAGACTACTTACTACAATGAGTTCAGAATTCTCAAGCAATTCTTTCACTTTGGGATAATGCCAAATGCCAATTCTTGTTTTCCATCGTAGCACACGAGGAAAAGTAGAAGGCAAATCCAATATCTTCTCGCCCATCTTCTCGCCGACAGATGGCATGATTTCATAAAACCAACACTGTAAAGCATAAAGAAAGCCGCACACATCAAATTTTGGTTGCTCCTTCAACTTGGACATAACCTTCACCATCATGCGATCATAGCCATTAAACAAGGAAATGGTCAAATAGTTGTAGGCAACTACTCCCCAAGGATAATCGTTGAAACGGGCTACATCATCAACAAGATGCATGTATCTCTTGTCCAGATTTTTGTCAACATTGTCACGGGACAATAATACACCATATAAGAAGACAAGAAGTGCAAGTTTTAAACACAACTCACCCTTCCCACTGTCGATCTTACATCGATTTATAAAAACACTCTTGACCTGATCAAATTTGATCATGTCTTGGCCTTCAAAGACAGAGAAATGAATGTCAGATTTGCTGGGGGGTTTCAAAGTGGCCCAAACTTCAATCCAGTCATCAGGAAAAAGTCTCTTTTGTTAAACTCTAAGGAAATATTGTTGAAACTGAAAATGGGAACACCCCTATTGCGTTTTGTCTCCTTCAAATTGAGAAGGGCATGATAGAGTAGCTGTAGTTGAAAGGTTACTTAAGAATAACTAAGATTCAAGAGTGGCCCGAAGCATGACTGCTCAAATTCTACCAATGTTTCACCCTTCAAATTTGATTTGATCACATCCACCGCATCTTTAGTGTGACAACGTGCAGAAATGCAAGCTCCTGTGTATAAGAAAATTTAAAGTTACACAAGAAAATTGCATTATCAAGTATTTATAGAACCTTACATAATTCATCCCAGCATATAAACATAAAACAGTTTAAGTAGATGAATGCTAAAGCAGTTTAATCTCTGTTTCTATTCTAAATAGTTATTCTACATCGTTATTCTAGATGAATGCTGAAACCAAGGCACAATGTCTTGTTGTTGTTTCTTATTTGCCTAACTTTATTCAAAGATAATATATTTGAACTAATACAAAACATTATACTTTAAATACCAATACCAAATCAGACAAATATTAATATCATAATCCCAAGACATACTCAAAGATTATTCAAAACTCTCAAAGATTATTCAAAAACTATCCTAAAAAAAAAGATTATTCAAAACTCTCATTACAGTCATCCCAAGACATTAACCTATGTATCACATTATAATAATCTCAACGAATTAATATTTTATGGTTGAAACAACATAAAATGTTGAAAAACTTGAGACTTTTACCTTTGATTTTTTTCACCATCGTTGGTCCCCTGCTTTCTCAAGATATGGAGATACTTCCACAGCTAGCTGATTAAAAAATAAAGGAGATTAGGACCACGTGAAATCAGACAACAAAAATGAGATAAACATGGACAATATCTACCAAAACTCTAAGAAGATAGAAAAAACATGAAAAAGTATTTCAGGGTTCAACGAGATGGAATTATGGATGCTAGAAAACTGGAGGCTTTATCTCTCCACCGTCGCTGCAACAAATATGATGACCCTATAAAGAAAAAAATATTTACCTTGTTGTTCTTGCGCCTACTCGACTTCACCGCCTCCGGCTACCACTGAAACTACGACTTCACTGGCTTCGGCTACCACTAACGCTACGGCTTCACCGTCTCCGGCTACCACAAAAGTTTTGCCTCCCTTTTGACTCCTCTTTCACCGCCGGTTCACACTTCACTTAATCGCCGGAACAAAGCAGTTTTTTCCACTATCTAAAATATAAAATGCCAAATGCAATGGGGGAGCAATAAATTCAAAATCTTCTCCTCTCATTCTGGAGAGCATTAATTGCGAATTGGAGCTAAAAACATATTAGAAAACACGATCGGAAACAATGAATGCCAAACAAACTATGAAATTATCAACGGCCGGTGAATGATTTCGAATTGAAAAATTAGAATACATAGGATTATACATCTGCCATTGTAAAAAGATTAATATTTGGGGCTCAATTGGGGAGGAAATTAATTAGGCCGACGATTTATTTTGTTGTTGGCCATTGTTATAAAAGTGAGGCCTGTCAGAGATGCATTAATTCACACTCACGGGTTGCAACACTGCTACAGTAATAATTAATTTACTAAAATTCCAAAAATAGATTTAATTAGGAATAGAAATAGAAATATGTCTAATTAAATTTATTAAATTCAAATATACTGATTGTTTCAGTAACAATTATTAATTTACCAAAATCAATTTTTTCAAACTTGATTTTACCAACATTATTGTTTCAGTAATTATAGAATAACGAATTATATTAAAAAAATGCATAAAAAGAGTTTAGAAACATAATTAAGTACCAAATTAAAAAAATAGAGCAGTATTACTCATTTTTCTTAAATTTGATTTTGCCTAAATTATTGTTTCAGTAATAAACAAAAACAATTTATATAAAAAATGCATAAATAACATAAATTGGTAAATAAATGCATAAATGTTAACATAAATTGGTAAAATATAATTGAGTAGCAAAATTAAAAAAAAAGACAAAAATGAAGCAAGTCAACATGTCCCTTTCATTTGCAGAAATACCGAATCTGCTTGTCCCATGTTTCAATCATGGGGACAAAACTAAGATTGAGTTAACCTAATAAAATTAATTCAAAAATGAATTTCAAAAGTAATAAAAATAGTTAAAAAATCATTTTCTATACATTTTTTCTCATTGGTTAATACAATGCATGGGTCTCATGTTGGAACTCCCCTGTACATACAGTATATCGACAACAACAAAATTAATGGGCACGCATATTTACACGCATGATTATTCAGGAAAAAAAAAAAAAAAAAATCTTCTGCGACGTTTGCTTTTATTTTCAGTCGTTTCTGCTTGCGAGATTACTTTGAAGATCAAAATACTTTTCATTTTGGTTGAAAATAGGTAGAGATCGTTAATGACTTAAGTGTTTGGATAATTAATTTGATGTTTTAGTGAAAAACATGAGCTGTTTTATATAGATATTTTGGAAATGATTTCTTCATCGTAAAGGTCTTGTAATTGTTTTTTATGGTCAACGGAAATATTATAAACATAATTTATGTTTTCGTATCTGAAAATTAAAGAGCAGAAAAGATAATTAGAGATGGAAATAAAAGCGACCAGAATATTGTTTCTCCTAAAAGATGGTGAATTCTTATCCTGAACTCTTTATTTTTGAAATTATTAAACTTTGTTATTTAATTTATTCAAATTCAAATTGGCTAAGAATTGAAGAGGATGGTAAGAATGGGCATGTCTGTCTATACTTTTTTACTATATATTGGTATAAGTAAGGTGCACTCGCACGTTAAAGAATGATTCTACTAAATAAATAATGATGAATTAATTTATATTTAATTTATCATAAATTAATATTTATTATTTATATAATTTTTTTTATTATTATTATTTTTTTCAATTTCTCAAAAAATAATATTTTATTATTAATGAAAAAATAAAAAATAATAAAAATATTTAATTGTAAAGGGCATTCTCATGTTTTCTTATGTATGCCAAATATAATAACTACGGATTATTATTTACATTTTAATTCAAATTTTCTTTCAATGTCATTATAAAAGTACTAATAAATTGCCATAATATAAAATAAGTGAAGCCTCCTAAAAATAAATTTGTTGGCTTTTTGTCGAATGTCACTATAAAAAAACAGTCATTTACTGACAGAATTTCTGATGGATTTTAAATCCGTCAGTAATTACTGACGGATTTCTGACGGAAAAAAGGTGGGTCCGATTTTTAACGATTTCTGACGGAACGTTGGCGGGATTGTTCCCGCCAGAATTACTGACGGACTTTCTGACGGAATATTCTGTCAGTAAATTTGCTGACAGAAAATTCCGTCAGTAATATTGACAGCCATGTCCGTCAGAAATTCGTCAGTAATGTGTATTATTGACGAAAAATGAGGATTTACTGACGGAATTTTCCGTCATTAATTTGCTGTTTTTTTGTAGTGTGTAATATTGTAAAAGAAAAAAAAATTAACTCATTCATCAACAGACATCACTGCTCTCTTTGCATTAGGAAGGTGGTTTCTTGATGCTTTTATCTAGAAAAAAAGAACAAAGAATGATAAAAACCCTAACTCATATTAAAGAGTAATAGTAATGGATGATTATATTTCTTAATAAAAAAATAGATAAGTATACTACACAAAGTATGCATAGAGAAATTACCTTAATATGGTTCATCACGAATATGCATGATACGTTTTAAAATATGCAATATACCTTTTGCTGAATCATGATTCATGAATGAGAATACAGAAAAAATTAGCACTAAGTTCTTGTAAAAAGTGAGTGAAAAAGACAAAATTATCTTGACAAGATTCAATAAGTTAAACACAGATTGGTTGAATCTCAAAAATATGTGGAATCTCTTGGAGGATTGAAAACGGCTTTGAGTTGCAAAAGTTAAGAAAAAAATGACGCAAAACTATTATATGAAAATTGAAACGAAAGAAATTTTGTTATAAAACCTAAAAGAATGATAATGAAATATTAATAAGTGTGTTTTTTCCCTTTTAACTTTAGACAAATAAAAGACCATTTCTTTATTACAAAACTCAATTTCCTATAAATAATTAAAATTATCAAAGCTCATTTTTTTTTATAAATAAAACACGAGTTTGATTAAAAAAACTATATAGATGCATGATATATCAAGTAATATCAATAAGGTAAATTTGATTTTCTTTCAAATCATGATATAAGGTAAATAATTAATTATCAATAAGGTAAATTTGTGATTCTTGTAACTAATATATATTATATTAACATTAGATATTAATTTTGATATATGTTAGATTAGTTGTCTATCAATATAGAAGACAAAATGATGTTCAATATTAGTATTTAGCAATGCGTTTGTTGGAAGATTTGGAAAGTAGCAACGAGAAAATCTTCAATCGTGGGTGTCCGGATATTGGTAGAATCGTCGATCGTGTTATTATTTGTACTTGGAGGTGGTTCAAGGCGGCATTTTCTTGTGATTTTTGTGTCCCGTCCCATTTTAAATTTTTGAACCCCATAATTAATCTCTTAGCGGTTCTTATTTGTAGTTTGTGTAATTCTTTACTGTTTTGTGGGAAACTAGTTTGTGCTTAACTGCTTATTTATGGAAGTGGTCTATTATGTATTGTGGGTTACTTGTGTTGTGCTTGTTCTTGTAAAAGTACGGCTTTGTGCTTATTCAATGCTCATCAAAAAAATTAAGGGCTTGATTGATTGCCAATAAAAATAATCCCTACTGAACTAATATACTACTATAACCTAATTATTTTAGAAGCTAGAGTGAGAGAACGTGACTTTAGTTTTTTTCTTAGAATATTCCAGAAAACTTCAGTGTACATCGAATCGATGCAAATTAATTAATACATCTATTAGTTCTAGCTATAATTACTGAATACAGGTTTTTAACCACCAATATTCTCCAACAGAGCCTATATCTAAATGTAGATCAGTAAATATATTTTAATGAGTAATGAAATTAATTTTGACTATCTATATCGTAAATATCTCCTATATACAATATTTAATTTACTTGAAATTAATTAATGTTATCAGCACAAGTAACACGTGTAGGGAAAATATGTACGCAATATAATTCTACTACTATTTTTTCTTTTATTAATTTGCTTTATAGCTTGTGCTTAAAGGACTTAGTTATTAAATTAAGATTTTAAATACGAATTACAAATTAAAAAACCATAAATGTGTCGCCCCATCAATGTGGACACTAGCGTCGCCGCCACCACCACCACCAACGTCGGACACCACCATCACCGCCTTATGTTGTTCCGCTCCATCATTAATGCATTTACACTGTAGTGCATTTCATTGCAGTGTGTGGTACACATCTTTACACTATTCAGTGTATTTCGTTACGAAAAGGCAGGTTTGACTTGCTGGCAAGATGAATGGTTGAAATTCAATCTTTTTCTTTGATTAAGAACCATTCTTATATTATTCTAAAAAAAAAAAGAACCATTAATTCTTATATGATCTCTTCCCCCTCTCTATATATACACTTCAAAATTGTGTCGAACTCTCATAGTTCGAACATCAACACCTTTCATTTACATGACCAGAACTTAATTAGGCCTAGATATACATTACTCCTAATTAAGCTATAGTATATAAGAATATACGATAGATATATATAGAAATATATTACAAAATATCTGATCGGGAAGTTACGTTCTGCCGAGTAGTACTCTTATGTGACCATTGTTTCTTGGTCTTTAAATGAAGAATAAGAGCTAAAAATGTCCCCAAAACACATAAGGAACCCCATAAGATGAAAGTTGCCTCGTAGCAATTTTGTCCCATGCAAATATTCCCCTTTCCTCCTCCTGAGGAAACGTGATTCTTTCTAACTTTATTGTAAATAACTGCAGCGAGATCTCCAAACAAGAACGATCCTATGGGAATATTCGACACCACAATATTATGATTTACTCCAAAATTCTTGGTTCCAAACAACTCTGCTGTTGCTGAGACGGAGATTGAAGTAATCGCGCCAGTGCTTATGCCGATAACGGCTGTGCCAATATACAGTGACATGTCTTTCCGGCTCAGTAAGAGAAAGAAAGCTCCACACATCGGAGCCATCATCACTCCCATCGCTCCCGCTCTCGTAAGCAACCTTTTGCTTCTGCAACAAATTAATTACGACATTTGAGTTCATCTATGTACACATGATGACGACCAATTGTTTTCTTAAAAAAATAGAAAATTACTCCATATATATATACATAGACGATACAACAAGAATAAATGTAATACGTGGAGAAAAGAAAACAAAGAGTGTGGGCATTGTCATTAAGAGGTAGCAATGTGCCTAGCTAATTATTTGACTTTCCCCCCCTAGGTAGGAGAGACGGTGCAAGCATAACAGCCATATATATATAAGAAATTAACCATATGAATTGGCTCAATAAATTTATCAACCAATTTGTTACGTTGAAACAAATGTGCATTTAAATCCTAGAACAATATAACATGCATGGTACAACGTACTCATTCGGTTTGTGTCTATAATCTCTCACACGTATTTTCTTATTTCTTTTTTCTTTTTTAATTGGTACTAGTCTCTCATTAGTCATTACTATATGCCACATATGTAAAATGGTTATGAAACGTAACAAAATAAAATACTAAAATAAAATAAATCGAGATATTCGGAAAGGGACAGATAAAATACCTCGGGAAAAAGTAATCGAGGAACGATGGAAGAAGACGACCGAAGAAACTGAAGGCAGCAGAAAGCGAGACCAATGAAGAAGTTCCGGAGCAGCCTCGCGATTCAACAATTTGTGCCAAATTGTTAAGAAACACCAAACCTAATGTTGCCCCCAACAGATAAACGGAAAAATACAACCAAAATTCGACTCTTCGCAGCATCAATAGTGGCCCCACCTCATCCACCACTCCAGCTTCTAGAATGTTCCTCTCATTCTCCACATCCCCCCTCGCTTTCTCCTCAACGCTACTCACGAATCCGTCAGCGTCGTGGACGGCGATCAAGCACCTCCGCCGCCGCGTCTCTGTGATTTTCTCCGCTGCCGGAACGATCAGCGGCAGGAACAGAATGGCGCACATTCCGGCGAGAATGACGTAGCTCGGCAGCACGCCGGAGACCACCGCCCGCAGGCTGGTGACCACCGCGAACAGTCCGGTGACGATCGAGATGGCGAACATGGCCAAGAAGCCCCTTGTCAATTTCTTCGATTTGCCGATGCTGACGTCGCGCGCCAGCGGCGAAACGACAACACAGACCAGCAGCGGCAGGACGGAGTTGAGGAGGAGGAACACCTTGGCGCGATCGGAGGCGGAGGATGGAGCGGCGACGTCGACGATGTCGGTGTAGATCTTGGCGCTCAATCCGATGTAGCTGGTGGATAATCCGACGGCGATCTGGCGATCGAGGGGGAAGTTGTTGATGGTGATGACGTAGCAGACGGTGTTGATCCAGCAAATGCCGTTGCCGGCGAGAGCAGTTAGGAAGAAGATGTGCCAGTAGGAGAGAGAAGGAGCTTGGTTAGTGAGGAAGAGGAACTGGAGGCCGTAGCCGATGAGGCCGAGGAGTGAGCCGATGAGGAGGACGAGCCAGAGGGGGAGATGCGCGGCGGCGACGCCGGAGAGCCAGCCGAAGAGCTTGCCGGCGTCGTTGGCGGAGGCGAGATTGTTGAGTTTGAGCTGCGAGGTGGAGAGAATACGCTTGAGCTCGGAGGAATAAGCCGGGAAATTTGAATTGGTGCCGTTGATGGACTGCAACCAGATGGCGGCAACTAGGGTTAGCCATTGGAAGGCCATCAAATGAAAGGAAAAGAAAGGAAATTTAGTGTTTTTGTGGAGTTGGAGTTGATTAGGTGAATATTTATGTAGTAATAGTGTGAGTTAAATGCATGCATTAATTCATTCCTGAGGAATGAAGATTTGTGGGCTGCTTTGTTTGTCCCGACTCAAGGTTGTAATATTTATAGGGGAAGAAATGCACGTGACCAGATTGCAGATTGTTTGTTTGTTTGTTTGTCTGTTTTGTTTTATTTTTTTAATAAAATTATAATTTATGTTGCTTTTCTTTTAAAGTATAGCAGTTTTATACTCTCTCCGTCCATGATATATCTTTCTATCTTCCTTTTTGAATTGTCCTTCATATATCTTTCTAGCTATTTTTGGACATTATATTATTACTCCTTATCCTTATTTTAACAACTTATTTACCTAAAATACCACATATAATCCACCACTATCTCAATTAATTAATATATCACTCCTTTAATGTGGGGCTCTTTCTCTATTCAATACAAACTCAACCACCTTTTATCCACTCACAACCAACTCATCAACATTTTTTCTTAATCAATGTGTCACTCCCTCCTCGGAAGATATATCAGGGACGGAAGGAGTATATATTTACATATTTTATAAAATAATATAAACGATTTATAAATACATAATTAAGTTGTTAATGTTTTTTTTTGGAATCGCTCTCAAATCGATAATCTATTTTGCAATCCAGTTGATATATATGTGTCTCTCCATTGGGATTTTCGACGCGATTTAAGACAAATTACATCGACCTAGTATACAAATATGAAGCATGCACGTGGAGAGAGTTACAAAAATTTGATCACACGTAAGAATGTAGTGTGCTACACTCTTAAAAATAAGCTCCTAATTTTCTATTGCATGCACTTGCTTAAAACTTTTGACGCGTGTTTTTCTCTAATATCAAAGTTATAATTCTGAAATAAATGAAAATTAGTTGAGATACTAAATACATTCTATGACTAATTAACATGCCATAAATATCAAACAGCATTAGCAAATATATACACGGCCAAATATTCTCCATGTAAGTATTGTATGTATGTAGTAACATCATGCGCTACATTTTTTATTTGAAATAATGAAAAAATGACGACCCGAATATGTTGATAGAGGTAAATCCGGGGTGGGGCAACCCTTCTGGAGGCCTGGTGCAAAATTTAAGATTCAACCATTTATTCATAGCTTAAACGTATTAAAAGTTTAAAATGAAATATATGTATATATTATTGAACAAAAATTTATTTTTTTTCAAATTATATAAACATATAACAACTAAAGACAAGAGAAAAGCGAGACAATGTTGAGAGAGTATAACAAAAGAGAAACCGATAAAAAAAATTGAGGAAAATAGAGGTATATATGCATATGTTCGAAATGTGGGATACATTAAAGTCTTTTTTCTTTGGTCTTTTTATCTTTGTCTTCTATTTTTTCGGTCTTCTTATCCATCTTGTTTGATATTATGAAGGGTTTTGTCATTAAGTTTCGGCCAAATACAAAATAATAATACAAGAATAAGGATTAGGCCAAGTTAAGAGTGAATTATGCCCCAAGGCCCCAAACACAGACCAACAAAATGGTCTTCCATTGAGCTAGCTAGCTACATAGTTATTTATTATGTTCTTCAACTATATATATAAGTGAAGAATCATATATAAAATCACTTTTCCGTAAGAAATGAGAAGTCATCTACAACGAAGCCCATATTAGATGATTTATGGTAAATATTTATTTTCATTTTTAAATTCAACTATTTTATTTTAGAGTATTGATAATTGGACAACAGTTATCCGGACAACGGTGACATATTCGTAATTAAATACTCTTTTAATTTTTTCCAATAATTAAATAATTAGTGTTTTGTCTATAACACCCTTTTCCACTTATGCTAATTTCTAATATTAGTTAAAATAAATTAATATCATGCACGAATTTTTGAAAATTTGAAATATTAATTAAATTTAAAGATTAACATATAATTAGGTGGGAAAGGGTATTATAAACAAAACACTAATTATATTAATTATTAAAAAAATTGAAAGACTATTTAATTACGAATATTACATTGTTGTCCAAATATCTTTATTCTTTATTTTATAAACGATGGAGGGATATCACAGTACTTTAAGAATAGATGGTTCCTTAATTTAAGGGATGTGATGATTTGCTAATAAAAAAAACACGTTCATATCTTTCAACTAACATATTTTCATTATTTTTTTTTTACTATTTTATTATTGTCTTCTTCATTTTTTCGATTGGTGGTTTCTTTCCAGTGATGTTTCACAATTTTCTTTTGTTACGTTTGCATCATACTCTATATTTTTTTTCGTCATTTTATAATCAATAATCATTGGTCATATTATCTAAGTTTGCAACTATGCTATGTTTTATTTGTTGATACAATTTACCTTTTCTTTAATTTGGAAAAATTGCATTAATTATATTCTACAACAAATGCAACAAAAACAAACTATTAATGCACTACGAGCATCTGTAGAACATCTCGTCAACATATAGAATATTCATATAAACTAATATATATAAGAGTAATGATATTTGGACATATTGTGGCCACCGCACGCTCTAAAAATGGTAATACAGGTTTTGAAAATGAAAATATACCCTAATTGAGAAGCATAAACCCTAGGGGAGAAATGTGATTATTTCCATTTTACAGTCAACTTTCCTTTTTTCACGCGTGTGGCTGGCCACAGTGTGTCTGAATATCATTACTCACATATATATAGGGCGTGGATCTGGTATGAACTTATCTTTATATGAGAACCGTAGGAACCAGCATAAATATCACTTACGTGATGCACAAAATACAAAATCTAATGCATCAATTAATCTAGATTATAGATTAAAAAAAATCAACAGTTTGAATTAGTTCCTAATTCTTACCTAAGGATGAATTCCTATATGATCATCTCCATATATATATATATATATATATATATATATATATATATATATATATATATAATCGGGGTCCTCAATTTTCGGGCCCTATACAGTCGCTTACCATGCACACCCCTTAGAACCGCTCTGGATTAATCAATTGTTATAATTTGATGCACTTATTTAAAACTCTTATGCATGTTTCTCTCTAATATGAAATTATGAAAAACAGAACTCTGAAATATAAATTGAATTCTTTCAGAATGAAAAAATATTAAGTATATTATTATATTGGGCTTACATGACATAAATATCAAATAATTAATATTAATTAGGATATACACGGCCACAATTATTTCCATGTAAAACATACAATAGTCATCATATTATATTTCATTAATATTGCGACAAGATATTATTGTACTTATGCAATTACATTTTTATTAGTTGAAAGAATAGACAAATACGCGACGCAATATATAGTATGGAAATTATAAATAAAAAATGAAAATCAAGATATAGTATATATGTAGGGACAATCATGACATAAATATACCAAATAATAGGGTGGTAACGGTTGATCTTACTATAAGTCAAGATACATTTATGGAAATGAAAATTGCGGTAGTTAGTAAAGAATTGTGGAGATGTATGAGCCACCACCCATTACCATTAATGGCAGTATGATGAATTCAGACAAGAGTAGTTATTGTTAGAGGTTGTGAACATTAAGGTTGGATTAGTGGGAGGAGTGTAATTAACTAACATCCACACAAACCAAAACGTACGGCTTTCGTTTTATGTTCCAACAATGTATATAAATCACAATCTGTGCCGTGCTACATTGACTACTTCTCATCTACTCTTGTTTGCTTTCACACTTGTAGATTGGGGAAGTGTCTAATTTCATCGTTCAAATTGTGCACTTTAATTTATTTATTTATTTATTTATTCTTAAGAAGAAGAAGAAGAAGGAAAAAAAAAAAAACCTATTCCCTCCGTCTCATTTCAATAAGTCTATATGGCCGGACACGAATGTTAAGAAAATGATGAGTTGTTTATGATAGAGTTGAAAAGATAAAATGACTTTAAGGGTACCTCTATCAAATGAAGTAGGAGCCCGAATGGAATTTTTAGTTGCTTTTTTTTTTTGCATATATATAATAATAATAATAATAATAATAATAATAACAATAATAATAATAATTTATAAATTATAATGATTTAATTTATTATATTTTGTATAATGGGCTTCATGAAATGGAACAGGCAAATAAAGATGGACTCATTGAAATGGGATGGAGGGAATTGCAAAAAAATTGGCGGAGGAAGAATTTTGCGACATTTAATATGCTACCATAGTATAATACTAGTTGGGCCGTGCTGATAAAGTAGTTTCAAACTGTATATATTTTTTTGTTCGTCAATAAGTATCTCGATTGGCCAACTCATTCAAGTTCGGCAAGGAACCTCGTCATCGAGTTGTTGATCTATTTGATTTGGATCAATTAGTTTGAATAGACCATCCAGTTTGGTTGGATTGATGATATCATAGGATCAATTGTGCCAAAATATCATATTTTCGGCTAGAAATATTTGCAATAACCTCTATTTTCTTGGTCTATTCGAATCAATCTCATTGATGGTAGATATATAATAAACATGAATTAAAAATGCCATTTTATAACCCAGTGTCAATACTTTTTCATAATTGTATCATATGTTGTGTATGGAAATTTACAGAACCCTACAATTCAATTTATGATTGCTATAAGTGGTCAAACAACAAAATTTGGCTCATTTTTCATGTGGATTTTCCACGTGTTGAATCAACATGCAACCATCAAAAAATGAATTGTGAGGTATAGTATATGACTACGACATGATTGTAACTTTTCATACTTTAGATTACGAATTAGAAAAAAATTGTAAACATAGGGGGGTATATAAAAGGATATTTTTCATATAGTATCGAGTATTGAGAATTACTATCATGACGGCTAAAAAAAGTATTGACACTTTTTGAAAAGAATGGCTAACACATAAAAATTTCTGTTGGGCCGTTATTAATATAGTTATCCTTTTGTGGGCTCGGATTTCACCAATCGCTTCTAATCTAACCGATACAAATATAAGTGAATAAATGACAAGGTTCGGATTTGGAGCCACCCGGCCCAATCAGAATAATTTGGATCGGAGAAAACGGGTCGGATCCAAGGTTTGTATTTCAGTTTTATCTTCTTCTTCTTCTTCTCCGCCCCTATCCATCTCTTCTGCTCTGTATATGAACGAATACACTGGCTAAAACCCTATGAACCAGAACTACTCTTAACTTTCTCTCTCTACACCTCTTTCTCAATTCTCTCTCTCTCTCTCTCTCACCCCTTCTCCCTTCACAATCTCTTCTCCACCATTTGAAGGGGATTAGAGAGGCACATATTCAGTAATTACCAATGAATCCATCAATTGTTCTCTCAACCACTCCCTCCTCGCCCTACCCAAATGCCCCCTTCCTCAGCCCCTTTCTATCCACCTCTGCCCACCTCCGTTTCTCCTCAATCCATCTTCCCCGCCATCGCTACAAAATCTCCGAAATCCGATGTTCCTCGGACCAATCCTCGGCCTCCGTGGTCAAACCTGAAGTACTCGGAGACAAACGACAGCTCAACGTCGTCCAGTCCGTCGTCGATGCCATGTCTCCGCCCATCCGAATTGCCAGCTCCGTCTTCATATTTGCGGCCGCCGTTGCTGCTGGATACGGTATCGGGTCGCGCTTTGGTGGGTCCCGGAATGCCGCCATAGGTGGAGCCGTGGCGGTTGGTGCTGCCGGCGCTGGGGCGGCCTATGCGTTGAATTCATGTGTGCCGGAGGTTGCGGCGGCTAGCTTGCATAATTATGTGGTCGAATGTGGTGGTCCTGGGACTATCACGAAGGAAGATGTCGAAGCCATTGCGAAAAAGTAAATGAATTTCTATTTGCGTTTTTATCTGCAGTTTTTTTTTTTTTTTAATTATTATTATTATCTAACTGACTAGTTATGTGCTGTGATATCCATTATTTTTGTTGCAATGGATTATGAATGTTTGTAAAGATATTTACTTGTATAAATGGTTTATAGCTTGAGAAAATTTTTCGGGTATTTTGTCAATGAAAAAGTGCCCTAAAGAGCAATGTGAAATGTATTAAATTAGGCTCGTAGCTGCAAAGCACCAATGATAGCTAGACAATAGATACATTGTGGCTACTGAGTTTGAGATTGTAAGTGATAGTGTGATACAATATAGAGCTGCTAACATGTAAGAGAGATAAGAGAAATGCAAATTAATTAGATCGCGAATACTTTTTATGAGCATGTCTACGCCCGGCAGGAGAGTTAGTCCAAGAAGTTACTCGACCAGTAATTCTTTATGTCAATAGGCTGTCAAAATTAGTCCAGTTTCCCCCCTCTTTTGTTAGTTCTCTCTTTGTTCATCATTGTCTCCATGCTCAATTCTTTTAATTTGCAATTTGGTAACTCTGAGATTTAATATATTCTTCTGATTCTTACTACTGTTGTTATTATAATTTACTTCTCAAATCTTCCAGATATGGTGTTAGCAAACAGAATGAAGCATTCAATGCAGAGCTTTGTGATATTTATTGTCGGTAAGCAGTAGTGTTTGCTAATTATGATGCATAAAGACCACTTCGTTTGTGTGTATGATATTGATCAAAATTTGCTTTGATAGATTTGTATCTGCTGTCCTTCCTCCTGGGAATGAAGATCTCAAAGGTGATGAAGTTGAGACTATTATTAAATTCAAAAACTCATTGGGTATTGATGACCCAGATGCGGCAGGCATGCACATGGAGGTAGCTTTTCATATATTTATGTTCATTACCTTTTATGCTTAAATTTAGGGCTGTAAATGAGCCGAGCTACTTGTAAGTTATTCGAAGCTTGAATTTCTTCATAAATTTATTTTCACCTCATTTTGTGAGTTTGTACACATAAACAAGTTAAAATTGCCTTGGCATTACTCGGCTTGTTAGCTTGTGATTGTGAACAAGCTCGTTATTTTGCTCATGAGCTAGCTTGAAAAGTATAAACATCATTTTGATATTTAACTTACATTTTTATACTTTTATTAGTGAGGCATGTTTAATTATGTAACGGAACTTATTTATTATAAGAAAATAATGGACCTTTTTGGAGAATAAAACAATTTATTTATTTTAAAGATGAATATTGAAATTTAAATCTATGTTTCCAATAAACTCGTGTTCGATAGTTTAGTCTTGGACTTGGCTCAAGAATAGAAGAGATAAGCTTGAACGTAGTAATACTTGGCTCGACCCATCTTGGTTCAATCATTGCCCTATTCTGAATCAAATAAATGGAGATTAGTTGTTTCAAGGTGTTAATCCACTATTTCTCAGATTGGTAGGCGAATTTTCAGGCAAAGACTTGAAACTGGGGATCATGATGATGATATGGAACAACGACGGGTATGATGTTGTTTAGTCTCTTGAAATTAAATTTAGTCATGATATCTTTGAACTTGCAAGATGATAGAGTTTGACCAAATGTTTCCAGTGCAGGCATTTCAGAAGCTTGTTTATGTCTCAAATCTTGTTTTTGGAGAAGCATCCGGTTTCTTGTTACCTTGGAAACGCGTGTTCAAGGTCACTGATTCTCAGGTAACATCTATTTTCCTTGATTTTGTAGGTCAATTGTCTACAATGCTATTTCAGTTTTATAAGATTGACCTCAGTAGTTTAAAACTTGTTGCTCGTATTTTTATGTCCTAGTAATTGCCTCTTCTCTATCAGGTAGAGGTTGCTGTCCGTGACAACGCCCAAAGATTGTATGCCTTTAAGCTTGCACCAATATCCCAAGGTAGCACACTGTTTAATCTAGCTCACAAATGTCCGAAACTGTCAAATTCTGATTTTAAAAAACTTTTCTAGTTTTTCCTATATTCTGATAATTTTCTTCGTTAAAGCTTTTGATTGGTTACAATTTGTTTGCTTCAGTTAAATGGAATCTTGATTTTTCTCAAGTTTCTACACTACGCCGAAGTGAATATTGTGATAAGAAGCATATTACAAAACATACATACAATGACTTTGTTGGAACTGTTAAGACATCCTAAAGCTTCTGAAAATTAAAGCATGCTATGTAAATAAAATCCCATACATTTGGTAGCTTTAGACATAAGTTATTATCTTTTTCTGTTACCATGTAGTTTACTTTTTCTCTTTACCATTTCTTAGAGCTTTATCTGGATATACTTTGGGTTTTATTTGTGGCTGTGTTACATACCTGAAGAATAAGTACTAAAAAGATGAAAATGCATAATTGTATGGCTTAAATTGTTTTCTAGATGTTGATGCGAGTCAGCTGACCAGCCTTAGGGAAGCACAACTTCTTTATCGACTATCAGATCAGGTACATTTTTTTAAGATGTCATATCACTATCTTTAGTGACATATCAAATTCTTTATCATACATGTAAAAACTCAAGTGGCAAGCTATGACATACAAAATATTCTATATTTAACTTGTTATTAGTTTATGTAAATTGGATAAGCATGATGTAGTATGTATTTGTTATTTCACTACTAGTGCTTTCTTCTGTTCTGTAGCTTGCTGAAGACATGTTCAGGGAGCATACACGAAAGCTTGTGGAGAAAAATATTTCAGCTGCTCTCACTGTATTGAGGTCCAGAACTAAAGCAGTGTACGGACAATATTTCTATACTTGGAAATCTAGATATCTGCAAAATTTGTTCTAGTAGGTTTGGGGTGGCGAACAGTCCTACTCACTCTAAAGCCTTATAGCGGTGGTGGCAACAGTCATAATTAAAATATCTAGTTACTATGTTGGCGGTGTATAAATATAAATGCTGTTGATGATTTCTTGTTTTACGCCAACACTTAGATATGATTAGCTTACTGAAAGTGTGTATTTAACAGGAAACCTGTGATTGAGGAGCTTGATAAGATACTGGCTTTTAATAATAAGTTGATCTCACTTAAGAACCATCCTGATGCCAGCCGCTTTGCACGTGGGATTGGTGCTGTATCTTTAATAGGTTTGTCTAAGGAATTTTGCATTTCTTACTCTCCAATTCCACTGTTTTGAGCTTTAATTCTGTTCTGTTATCCATAACTTTATATGCTTTAATTAGAGTCCTTTTGTTAAATGTCACATAGTATTTTTTCTATCATAAGTGTTTTAGCTTAGCTATGTATATATTTGGCTCAGGTGGGGACTATGATGGTGATCGGAAGATGGATGAGTTGAAGCTTCTATACAGAGCATATGTGCATGATGCTTTATCAGGGGGTCGCATGGAAGAGGAAAAGGTGCACAATAATATTGTTTATTCGAGCTTCTAATAAAACCTATAAAGTATAAATCATATCACAAGGAATTGATTATTCAATCTCCAATTCAGTTATTCAATCTTTCATGTTTTGATTTCACAGAGATCAATGGTGCTGGTTTTAGTATTTTAGCAAATCCAGGCACATTAGTGACTGGTGGCGTTCAATTTTCTAACACTTAAATGTAACTAGTGAACTTACAGTGGGCATATTGCTTGAAGAATATCCATGTTTACTTGAGCTCCACAGAGATCATATGCTACAGTAACAAACGATTAACCAATTCAGTTTACTTTAGACTGCTTAACTCTGTGTGACCTAGGTCTTGGGCCATTTGTGTTAAGTTCTTACATAATATATTTGAATCAAAGCATTCTCAATCTTGTACACACTTGCTGATGTTGGTCATCGTCTCATTATTTCATAATGTTGGAGTAATAAATATTTATGCCTGGCGAAGGATAGGCGATGCATTTTAGTAAATTCAGCAAAACCTGAATTGGATGAGAAACTTGCTAGTTGCTAATGCTCACTGTTTTGTATTCACAACCATAATTGTTGTTGCCTAAGAGCTCTGCCTATTATTATGAATGTACCATCCGATCTTATTATATCAGATGTTCTGAGTATGCATATTGTACATACTATAATCATTTTTCATCTTTTTTGTTCCTTTTATAGCTTGCTGCGCTGAACCAATTGAAGAATTTATTTGGTTTGGGGAGAAGAGAAGCAGAGTCAATAGCTCTAGAAGTTACATCTCAAGTTTATCGTAGACGTCTTCAGCAGGCCGTATCTAGTGGTGATCTGATTGAAGCCGATAGTAAAGCTGCCTATCTTCAGACTCTCTGTGAAGAGCTGCACTTTGATCCAGAGAAGGCCATAGAGATTCATGAAGGTTTTATTAATTATACCGAGCTTTACTTATAAAAGGCTTTATATTTTAGTTTCTCATGCTATTTCTAATTTATTAATTTTCACGACATACATAAGTCATATAAGTAAGTATAAAGTACTGCCATTTTTTGTAATTAACTTGTTTTTCAAAAACATTATTATCCTTCCTTTAGAAATATACCGGAGAAAACTTCAGCTACTGGTAGCTGATAAAGGTGAACTCAGTGATGAGGATGTGAAAACATTGGAGCAGATACAGATTATGTTCTGCATTCCAAAGCAAACTGTCGAAGCGGCTCATGCAGAAATCTGTGGTGGTGTGTTTGAGAAGGTGATTTCTGTTCTTTTCCTTTGACATTCATTCGTTCATAATGTGACAGATTTGGATTCATTAATAATGAAGATATCCAAGAAACCAAGTGTACAGCTGCATGGGTCCGCATATTGAATGAGCAAAAACTTAGCAATAAATCTTGTATCAGAATTTATTTCAGAACTAAGTGGTTTAATATGCCTAGGAGTATTTTACCCTCTAATATAATTATTTACTTGTGTTTATATTAACTATTGTGATTATACTCATTGTGGCTTCAAGAAATTACTTATTTTGTTGGAGGGATATGTTGCTATTTGTACATATAACTTCCTGAAGATGATTTATAGCTAAACATAAGTGACACTAATCCTTCTTGCTTGTCTTTAGTTATTAACTTATTAAAAATATCATTAAGTAAGTTGGACCCAGAATGCTCCCATTTACTGATTGTTCAAGTAAATAGGACTTGCTACCATGTGTTATCCATTCTTAGCTTGGATTTCGTTCGTGTCTGCTTTTATTCATGGTTGCATGGTTAATTACAGATTGTCAAGGAGGCGATTGCTTCTGGTGTAGATGGATATGATGGAGAAACTAAGAAGGCTGTCAGGAAAGCTGCCTTTGGTTTGCGCTTGACTAGGGAGGTTGCAATGTCTATTGCTAGTAAAGCAGTAAGTATCCATGATCCTGGGTTGCTACCTATTTTTGGGAGCATTTACTGTTTCTCAAAAGATTTATCAAGTCTTAACAATGCCATAGCGTAGTGTTTCTGATGTCTCTTTTAATTGGTTGTATTCAGGTCCGTAAGATTTTTATCAACTACATTCAACGTGCAAGAGCTGCTGGTAGCCGCACTGAGTCTGCAAAAGAACTAAAAAAGATGTTAGCTTTCAATACGTTGGTTGTTGCTGAACTAGTTGCTGATATCAAAGGGGAGTCTGCTGACAGTCCTCCACCAGAAGAGCCAACTGCGAAGGAAGAAGAGCAACATACAGAAGAGGATGAGGAGGAATGGGAGTCGTTGCAGTCACTCCGGAAAGCTCGACCAAGCAAGGACACTTCTGGAAAACCTAGCCAGAAGGAGATCAATCTTAAAGATGATCTTCCTGAAAGGGATAGAACTGACCTTTACAAAACATACTTGATGTATTGTCTAACAGGTGAAGTTACCAGGATTCCTTTTGGAGCTCAAATCACTACAAAGAAGGATGATTCAGAGTATGTTTTGTTAAGCCAACTTGGTGGGATACTTGGTTTGACTGAGAAGGAGATTGTTGATGTTCATAGGGGTTTAGCCGAGCAGGCTTTCAGGCAGGAAGCTGAGGTTATTTTGGCTGATGGACAATTGACTAAAACTAGGATCGAGCAACTGAATGAGTTGCAGAAGAATGTCGGCTTGCCACCTCAGTACGGACAAAAGATCATAAAAAGTATAACCTCGTCAAAATTGTCAGCAGCCCTCGAAACTGCTGTTGGGCGGGGAAGGCTTAGCATCAAGGAAATTAGAGAACTGAAAGAAAATGGAGTTGATGTAGACAACATGATCTCTGGAACATTACGAGAGAATCTCTTTAAAAAGACTATTGATGGTATCTTCTCATCTGGTACCGGGGAGTTTGATGACGAGGAAGTGTATGAGAAAATCCCAAAAGATCTCAACATCAATCCTGAGAAGGCCAGAAAAGTTGTGCATGAACTTGCTCAGACTAGACTATCGAATTCTTTGCTTCAAGCAGTAGCGCTGCTCCGACAGAGAAATAAACAAGGAGTGGTAAGTGTTTCAAGTTTGTTATATTGTGCTTTTCTTCTATGTTACTGAATAGCATGTTTGTCTTGCTGCAGGTTAATTCCCTGAATGACTTGTTAGCCTGTGACAAGGCTGTACCCGCAACTCCATTGTCATGGGAGGTGCCAGAGGAACTTGCTGACCTCTTCCTCGTGTACCTGAAGAGTGATCAGGCCCCCGAAAAAGTAGAGAGAGTACAGTATCTACTGAACATCAGCGACTCAACAGCAGAATCTTTGCGAGCTATGAAGGATAACGGATCGCCAAATGGAGCAACTGAGCAGGAGTTCGTATTTTGAATTGAAAACGTCGATTTTAGCATTAATAGTTTGCAAATCGAGGCTTGATGCAAGAGTGCTAATGGTTGCCAATTTTGTCACATATTATTAGCATAGAAAGGTGAGCAGGAAGATGTGTGAGAATTATTGTATTTCATAGATTTGTACCAGTAAAATACACTGGATGGATAAAATGTGGGAGCTAGTGTACCTTCCAGTTGTGTTATTAATAATGAAAGTTTTAATGATAAATCCTCATTTCTTAACGGAGTCGTTGATATTTTTCTCTTGCCCAGATTCGGAATGTATGATTGATATTTTTATTTAGTTTCTAATTTTGTGGTTTACTTAAAGGAAGTGGTGGTTTTTAATGCATCTCGCTACTAGTTATGTAACAAAATTGTAAAAATTTAGTAGTCAATAATATGTTTGGATATTATATGATTGAATTCATTGTTGTTTTTTCCCTTCTAACAAAAATTATATCAAGCATGCACATGGATTAAACTATTAATTGTACGACATGTTGGATCCACAATTTCCACATCCACCAAGTGTGGCATGGTTTGGCATAGTTGTGAATGTGATTATTATTAAAGTAAAAGAGTAGGGGTGGATGGCATTAGCATCATTTTCAATTAATTAGTTCCTCTCCAACTTCAACTACTCTCATCCTCTTTTTATGCTTGATTTCAATGTGAACCTTTTGGACTTATTCTTCTTCTTTATCTTAAAAAATGATTTTAATTTCAAAACCTATGACGAATTTCTCTTCTAAACCACCCAGCTTGATCCAAAAAGAGTAATTAAAGAAAAATATCCATTAGATAAAAATCCACTAGATCCGATTTCCACAATTAACACCTATATTGAAGAGAGAGACAATGGATGGATTTCGGTTTGTAATTAATACAATAGATTCCTGTAAAAATCTTGTTCACATTGAATAGCAAATTAAGATCAAAATTGTCAAACAGTATGTATATATGTAGCTCCACTAACCACAAATTGGGAATCTTTGACAAAACTAGGTTTTCTTTTAGTTACATCAACTAGAATGAGAATGCATGCTTATCTTATTTTCACTACCCATAAGTATTACAAGCGATCAAGATATGCTAATTAATTTTGATGATACAAAAATTTGAACAGAACCGTCTAATAGGTCATAGATTCTGAATAAATAAATAAATAAATGTATATGAATTTGAAATATAATAAAAACAATATATAAAAGGTTTACATGCACACACACACAGAGAGACAGGAGTACAAATTGCATTTATCATCTTAAAACATAGTGAAATTTAGGCAGAAAGTGCGGATGCATGTATATCCATGAGAAGTCAAAATATGAAAATAACTACCACCATCTACCTTATGGCTGATGGTTTCAAGTTTCTAACTTTAACGCTTTATGTCAAAGGGATATATATGCTGCTTTAGTAATTTTCTTTTATATTATATTCTAAGTTTCTAATGAGAAATTGTCATTTTTGTATTTTAGACATTGAAATAATTAATGTTGTAAAAAAGTTCCCTCCAGCTTAGTTTATTTAGAAACCACAAATTCCATTAATTACCAAAATCATGCAGCTTGTACGGTTGATATATTGGCAAAAACTCTCACTTTATGTAGTTACTCGGTCTCACCCTCGAAACAAAAACAAATTTATATTATTCTTGTTTTTGTCTTTGTTACTGAATTTTACGTTAATTTTCCTTTTCGTACTTTTCCACATTCTCTCACTCTCACTCCACCACTAGGCCATTCCAAGAAGACGTTTATGTCACAAAAAAATTGTGTTGCAGTGCATGAGCTTCGAGTTAGATAACTATGAGCCTAATTTACTGGAACATCCAAATAATTTCAATATTTAAGATCACCTTCACTTGAGTGAATGTATGGTAATTTAGTTATACACCCACGTTTTATCATAATTATATGTAGTCAATATCACAGTACTATTCTATATGAATATAATATATAGCTAGGCTTTTAATTTACTGTATTGTACTGCATATAATATAATCATTTAGTTAAGTAAGTATATGCTACATGGTCAAATGGTGTGCCGCAGCCATATATATATAAAAATATGTATCCTCATCAAGTACTCCTATATATATATCAGCTCCTTGGACGATCCGATCCATTTCTAATTACACACACACACACACAAACACATTTAATTTAATAGTACAATATATTTAGAGGTAGAGGAGGAGGCATGGCAAATAAGGTTAACGCAGTAGTAGTAATGGTGGTGGGGATGTTAGTTTGGGAGGAGATAATGGTAAGCTGCAGAGCGCAATTATCAAGAAATAACCCCTACTCCGCGTCTTGCCCCACAGCTCTCACCACCATCAAAGCTGGAGTCTATAAAGCTGTACTCAACGACCGTCGCATAGGAGCTTCCTTGCTTCGCCTTCATTTCCATGATTGCTTCGTCAATGCACGCTCTCTCTCTCTCTCTCTCTTGCATGCATGCGTTAACTACTCATGCAAAAATTAATGTGAATAAATTGGATTAATGATACATGGAGTATATATTAATAATTGGATTGAAATGTGAATAACAGGGATGTGATGCATCAGTTCTTCTAGATGATAGTGCAAGCTTCACCGGAGAGAAAACCGCATTCCCCAATCTCAACTCACTGACACTGAGGGGCTTCGAGGTCATCGACTCCATTAAAGCTCAACTCGAAGCCATGTGCCCTCAAGTTGTTTCTTGTGCCGATATTTTAGCCGTTGCCGCCCGGGATTCCGTCGTTGCGGTATAATTAATTACTTGTTGAGATGAATGATATAATTATTTTTTATTGCATGTGTGATGGATGGATGGTACTGATGCATGCAGCTGAGCGGACCTTTTTGGGCGGTAGAGCTAGGGCGAAGGGATTCCACCACCGCTAGTTATGACGCCGCCAATTCCGATATTCCGTCGCCATCGTTGGACCTCGCCGACCTCATCTCCGCCTTCCAAAATAAAGGCTTCTCGCCTAAGGATTTGGTCGCCCTTTCAGGCAATACATTATTAATATAGTAGCAGTAGTAGTAGTAGTAGAATATAATTAATTAAACTTATGATTTAATTAAAAATGAGTAGAATTGATGAGATACAAAACTGCAGGCGCTCACACAATAGGGCAAGCAAGATGCACGGTGTTCCGCAGCCGCATCTACAACGAAAGCAACATCCACGCCTCTTTGGCCAGCTCCCTCAAATCCACCTGCCCTTTCGACGGCAGCGACGACGCTCTCTCTCCCATCGATTCCACCACCCCCGTCTCCTTCGACACCGCCTACTTCAAGAATCTGCTCACCAACCGAGGCCTACTGCACTCCGACCAGCAGCTCTTCAGCGCCGCCTCCACGGACTATCTCGTCACTGCTTACACTAACAATCCGCCAGCATTCTTCGCAGATTTCGCCACGGCCATGATCAAGATGGGGGGCCTTAGCCCCCTCACCGGAACCGACGGTCAGATCAGGACCAACTGCAGGAACGTTAATTGAATGAATTTCTTAACTTATACGTACTATTTATAAATCAAGGATAATAATATATATATGTAGTGAAGTGGGAAGCTGAAGAAACCAATTAACAATTTGTGATATATAGTTATGCATGTTTATGTTTATGTTTGTGGTTTGATTTTAATTTGTAGCATATTGGTTTTGTTATGAGAAGGTTTGTCGTTAATTTATACTAATGATTTTTATACATACATTATTAGGCTATCCACAATCCTTAGAGCACCCTAAGGGTGCTCTAAGGGGTGCTCTAGCACTAGAGCACCCTTAGAGCACTCTACCCCTGCAACGCAAGGGTGCTCTAAGGGTGCTCTATCTTTAATATTAAAAAATTTCCCATTTTCATTTATTAAAATAATTCATCTATTTGTAAATAAATTAAAATACACTAATTAATAAATAATACGAATTTTCCATTAATATTTGAAAATTGGAAAATTACATGCCGTTGACAATAAAAAAAAAAACACTACATAACTAAAAAAAAAATAATACATAAAACTAAAAATTACTTAAAAAAACTACGCCCAACCCCGACGTGCCTTCACCTCCTCCACCATCTTCCGGTGAACTTCCTGCTGCTCCGGCGTCATAAATCTCGTGTCCCTGGAGACAATATCCAGGTCCATCTGATCATGTCGCTGCTGAAGATACTCGGACTTGAGGCGTGCATTTTCCATCTTCGCCCGAGCTGATTCCCGCATCGCCACCGCGATCTCATGCTTGGCCTCGGCGAACTGGCTAATCTGGAGCTAACTCGATCCATGACGGAATCGTACTGGGACGACCCTTCGACCGACTTCTTTCCTTTGCCCCTTGCCCTGGCCCTTGCCGCATCTCGACCCTCCGGTCGGGAAGTCGCGCTTTCTCCTTCGGTGGACTGGGCCTCCTCTGCCGACGGCTGGGATTGAGAGGATGTGTAGTTGCCCTCCGCCGTAGTCTTCGTCCTCTTCATGGACGGTACGTCGGGGAAATTGGCTTAATGGAACTTGGGGTTTTCCCTGAGGATCTCCCAGGCCGTGAAATAGCGGAAGGCAGGCGCCTGAGCATTTGCCTGGTAGATCTGTTGGACCTGGTTTTTTACAAACTGGTCATCGACGCCGCTTGGCCGGCGAGCATTTGCCTGCTGCCAAGCCGAGATCCAGTGTTTCACGGCGGTCTGGATGCGGCCGAAGAAGCTCCTCACGGCTTTCTTGTTGAGCTCCAAGTTGAACTTCTTGTTGAAGCGCTCTTGGATAGCGCCCAAATATCTCTCACCGGACTGGTCGCATCCGACGATGGAGTTGTTGGTCTCCTCGACCCAAATCTGTGCAATGTAGGTGACTTGTTCGTACGTGTAGTTGTGTCGCTTGGACCGGACGGGTTCCTCGTCATCTTCGGCAGCAGCGGCGACAGAGGTGGCAACGGCTTTGCCCTTCCCCTTCTTCTTCCTTCCTCTGGCAGCGGGCTGGGACGGCGGCGGGGCCAAAATGATGCGATCCTCGGTGTTTGTCGCCGGACTGTCGGAGTCCGGAGAGAACGGCGGGTAGGATTCGGCGGAGGCGGCGGTGTTGAGGTTGATTGAATCAAGCCCCGCCCCCGTGTAGAAATTCGCGTCGTCGGACATGTCGGGATACCACACCGACGAATATGGGTTGTTGGGATCCATAATTATTTTTTGAGAAGAAATGCTTGAAGAATTGTGGAAGAGGAAAGAATTTGAGAGATGAAAATAAAATGAGAGGTGTGAAAATGAGAGAGGTGAAGAGAGTATTTATAGGTGGTAAAATGAAATAAATAAATAAATAAATAAAAAACAAAATCCAGCCGTTTCCGGAAAACAACCGTTGGATTTAAATTTTTTTTAACGTTGGCGCGTGCAATGCACGCGCCTGACGTTTTTTATTTTTATTTTTTAAAATCGGATGGCGCGTGTAATGCACGCGCGTACTCGAGCCATGCTCGAGCGCTCGAGCTCGTCTCCTCCGCCACGCACCTGTCTCGAGCACCCCCCTGCTCGATCTTGGCTCGAGCACCCTTGCTCGAGCCGCGATGTGGATAGCCTTATATATTTGCATAATTAAGGTCGACAAAGCTGATAAATGAAGCAAGATGAAAACCTCTCTAGAATTTAATTAGACCCACTCCAATATGAACCGATATCTTCAACTCATGTCAAATGAAAATCGGGCCGATCCGTCCGTCCCGAATTTTGGGTATTTGTGCCCAAGCTTCCTCTATAGCCCGATGGGCTCAGGATCGGCCCAATCGTACCGCACTATAATTTTTTGTTGTTGGATTGACTGTGTTGTACAACTTTGCAATCTAAATTTTTCAGATCATTTTGACAACTCTAATATGATCCGTTATAAGCTAACGAAATCAAGATGAGTTAGTTACAAAGAAGGCGCCATAAGCCTAGGGGGGTTCTCCAGTCCCTTGGCTTCGGCTGATCAATTATTGGAGATTAGGAATTAGGTAGCTAGTTAAAAAGGTTGCTGGGATTTGGTAGCGCAATATCGTTGTTTGGAATTTGAGATTTTATTATTCGTAAATCGTAATATTCTATTAACGATTTTGACATATAAGCTGCATGCAGGCATGCCAAATTTGTAATCATATAGTCGAGGCGTTGGGGCAGCTGACCCTATAAATATTTTCTAATTGAGGGTCAATTAATCGTATAAATATTTATTTATTTATTTTCTTAGATATAAACTAATGGAATATTTAATGCGCCGAGGTGAGGTCGCATAACGGAATTTTAACGGAAATTTCCACATGTCGGTGGTCACAGTGGTTGTTTTGTCACAAACTTTATTTATTTGGAAGCGGGTTGCAACGTAACTGGTAAAAAAAGTACTAGTAAATTATATGCGTAAAACTATGGGTGTGGTGGGAAAAGTAATAATTAAAGAATTTTGTGGGTAAAGATCTGAATTTTTTATTCGACAAGACAATATAAATCTTTTCAATCGATGATAATTAAGTACATCCAAATGCGTAATCAGTTATGAATTGATATATATAAAATTAAGCAATTTAGTGGTATGTGTCTATTAATCATCTACTTGTCACCTCCGGATTAATTAGCAAAGGCGTTGGCAACCTTCTTACCACTTCTATAATATAATACTATAAATAAGAAGTGACCTTAATTACTCCTTTTAATTTTATTTATTTTAGAAGAACTTTTTGGTGTAAGATCGATCGATCATCTGACAGATCAAGATTAATGTAATGGATTAATTAAGATAAGTCTGACAGGCCAAAATCCGAATGCATGAGCAAATTTAGGAGGAGCTGGGGAGCTTCTCCATCGTATTCTTTTAATCTTATAATTAGGGATTTGTTGCATGTACGTGTATTTTTAGTTTAGCACCAAATTCTCAACTTAATTAAATTACCTATTTTCATGTTGCTGCATATAAATATTTGCAAGTTACAAATAGGCTAGTCATATAAGTTTAGATATAAATACGAGTATTGTATGATTAATCTTGACTTATGAGACGAGATTAGACGTGTTTTCGGGTGATAACAAAATATATACAATACATACGAAATTAAACATCTATATATCCACCCTTAAGTCTTTAAGTATATATATAGGAGTATTATATTAGACGTAGGGACGGGACCCTGAAGTTGTTATTTAACTTCTCTGTAGTCTAAAGTCCTTGTCTCTTACCCTGCAGACGATATGATTAAAGTTTCAGAGCATATATAAATTAACCAGGAAAATTAAAACAAAAAGCAGTTATCCGTACATAATATATTCATTGGTCAATAATTAGTATTACTACCATAACTAATTCATGGATAAAATTTAAAGGAAAGAATTTGGTGTAGTTTTAATTACGATTCTCGTAATTTCAATTGATGGAACTTTCAAATTTGAAAAATAAAGAAGTAAAGCTTAGTCAAAAAGGGTGTTATCATTCTTCATGAGGATTCTAGAGCTGCAGATGAGTGACGAAGATTAAAAAGATGATGAATGATTGTTGTGATGTGTGGAAAATTGCGA
Source organism: Schizonepeta tenuifolia (assembly GCA_029490685.1). Lineage (NCBI taxonomy): Eukaryota > Viridiplantae > Streptophyta > Magnoliopsida > Lamiales > Lamiaceae > Schizonepeta > Schizonepeta tenuifolia. The sequence continues at coordinate 867,767 of JANLIY010000016.1, forward strand.
ATTTTGTTCTAATTATGGGGGGGCGCAGGTTTACTATGGATGTGATGTGTCTTCCATTTTGACCGGTAAATGATGTTACATCACATTATTGGTTCAATAATATATGTTCCACTACAATGATAAAGTTAATTTTCTTATGAGAATAACCCCAAGTATTCAATTTATTAAGGGTTAGAGCATCCACAACAGTGGGCTCCGAAGCCCTAGGGTTAAGGGTATTTTGGTGGGGTCTCAATGATTGATAGCCCGTGCTTGAAATTTTCACTATGGTGAAGCCCGACCCCTAGGGCTATGCAATGATTGATTTTTTTTTAATTTAACTTTTCTATTTTTTATGACAATAAAAATAATAAAATACGACCTTGTATTGAAACATTGGAAAATTACAATACAATTCATACAAATTAAAAACTACAAATTAAATACTAGAAATTAAAAAATACAAATTAAAAAGTACAAATTAAAAACAACAAATTAAAAACACGAAATTAAAAATTACATACTAACATCCGGAAACCCGTATTTTTGCTTGAGAAATGCGCACACTTCACGGTGGCGCATCAATTGTTCCGGGTCCATTTCGCTTGTTTTTCTCGTGTAGATGTCGTAGGCCTGCTTAAATTCCTGATTAGCTACCATTTGGACCATACGTTCCTGGATGCCGCCCATTGTTTGCACGGCCGCCGCCTTCGGATTGACTTTTCCCTTTCCCTTCTTCGCCGCCTTTATGCCGGTCGGGCGGGCTAGCATCGACGAGGCTTCGTTTGCAGATGTGGAGTTGCTGGAATGACTTGTGTAGCCACCGTCTTCACTAGTCTTGGAGCGCTTCGATTGGGTCTTTTTATCCGGATTGCAGAAGGAGGGAATATCCTTCACGACCTCCCACGCCTTCCGATGGATGAAATGTTTGCCACGGGTTGCATGATAACCATCGGCGGCTAGCTTGTAGAGGTCGTGGTCGCTCCGCCCACTAGCATTTTCTCTCTCGAAGTTGATGTATTGCTCGTTGAATTTCACAATTTCGGTCTTGGCGCGTTTCCACGCCGACCGAATGGCTTCTACACCACGAGGTGGTTGAGGAGCTATGAACTGGTTGAATTTGTCGGCAATTCTCTCCCAAAATTTATCAAGCTTTTGATAGTTTGCATTTACCGCATCAAACCCGATATCAACATAGCACTTGGCAACCCACTCAATTTCATCCGGCGTGTAGTTCCCGCTTCGAGCTTCGTAGTTCATTTCCGCAACCTTTCCTTTTCCCTTGCCCTTGGCCGGTGCCTTTTCCTTGGCCGTGGCCTTTCCCTTTCTGCGACGTGGCTCCGGCTCCGACTCCGGCTCCTCCTCGTTTTCCTCACTCTCTTCTTCATCCTCATCAGGGACATGGTCGTCCTCGTCATTGAGGTTGATTCCTCTAAACTGGCGATATGCAGACGGAGGTGTCTGGAAAGATTGGTAGCCACCAGGCGGCGACGAGAATTGCTGGAATGCACCCGACAGCGGCGGCGAGTGACTGAAGTGGCTGAAGCCCGGTGATTGCGAGTACTGCCCAAATCCAGGGGAGGAGTACTGTGGATATCCAGTAGGTTGCTGGGTTGAAAACGACGGACTATTACCGGTGAATAATTGTCGTGAGGGAATTGGATTGGGCGATTGGGAAGAGGGAGGAGGGTTTTGTGGACAATTTTTGGAGAACTACTCAATGAATTCATCATCTCCCATTTTTTAAGAAAAAAATAAAATTATAAGAGAATGTAATTGGAATGTAGAAATGAGAATGAAGAATGAGAAGGTGTGGATGTTTGAGAGGAGATAGATGACATATTTATAGCAAAAAAACTCAAATAGCCGTTTGTTACCGTTATTACCTTTTTTTAAAAAAAAATTTACAAATCAGAATTAAAAAAAAAAAAAAAAAATCAGAAAATGGGAGGAGGCGACGCGTGTCCCTCCTCCCCTCCATTTTCTTCGTCACGCCCGCGGGCTTCGCCGCGCCAAGGCTCCAGCCCCTTCGTCCGCCCTCGCCACCTCCAACGGGCGACGCCCTCGCCGCGCCCGGGCGACGGAGGAAAAGCCCGGGCGACACCCACACCGTTGTGGGTGCTCGACCGGTAAAATTTCTTAACGACTTTCAACAAATTCTGATTTTGCTTCCCCACTAAAGATTCTGCATTCAAATTCCCCAAATTTCAAAATTTGTCATGACCAGATAAATATTTATACTTCCCACGTCCCCCAATAGTTGGATTGTACATTTTTTTTGGGCACAAAAATTAAAAAGAATGACAATTTAAGGGATAAAAAAATAGTGGAATCCACACCTTTTGTGATAAATGATAGTTCCATAAAAGGAAATGGGACACTTTTTGCAGGTTGGAAGAATTACTATATGGTATAAAGTTATTTTTCAGGCTGAAAATTTAGATTCGGCAAATTATTGACTTGATCATGCCCAATAATTGTGCAGATATATCATAAAGATACTCATACCATATATAACCGTTAAAAGTTATATATTGAATAACAATCCTTAATGAATTTCTTTTTAATTAAAATTAAATATAAAATTAAAAAATATATAAGTCCTAGTTAACAATTCCAATATTATACTAGTAAAATATTTTAGACTGAATTAAAGAAAAAAAAAATAACAAAAAAAAATTAATTAAATATAGCTTAGAAAGATGGATGAGAGACACCAAACTTGGGATAGAGGATCCAAGCTGATAAATGCATAGCTAACATAGTAACATTGCCAATGAAGTTATTCCGATTTTAATTTCACCAAATTAAAAAAAAAAAAAAAAAAAAAAAAAAAAAAAAAAAAAAAAGAGAAACCGATCGGGAGTTAGCTATGAACCCTTGTGTATGTATCGTCGCAATTTTCATTTATTTTTTAAATTTTAGTGCATGGTTTATAGTTAAATGATCACTGTTGAAACTTCAGATAAGATATCCCATCAAGAATTAGGTGTTGACAATATTGTACCAGAATAAAATAAATATATATTGATGATAAAACAACGATTGGTTGATGAGGTTTGGTAGCAGAATAATGTTATTTGTGACTTAAGATTAAAATAGTTCCATTTTCTACGTAATTTTTTTACTCATACAGATGCATTTAATTTAATAAGAATTTGACGCATTCCTTCAATAAATTTACTATATGCAATGATGTAATGTACAAAAATCATTAGCTATCGCAATGGCATATGCGTGCGATCAATTAAATCTTAATTGAAAAAAAAAAAAAACAAACAAACAAACAAACTAGATGCATGACGCGTATATCATTTGTTGTATTAACGACTAGTTCAATTTTAAACGAAAGTGAATCAAATTGTCCAAATTTAATCTTTCTTATTTTTTAACTTAACATTTGAAAATGAGTCTCAATTATACGTCGTAAACCCTAATGATTTGATTGAGATTTAATTAAGATATGATATGCAGGAAAGTTTACATCACGTGGTGGAAAATTAAAACTAACTACATAGGAATATTTCACCTCCAAAACCTCAGTCTTTCTTCCAAGACACAGGAATTTTCAGCAAAAATATATTTTAACCAAATAAAAAAAAAAAACAACAAGAACAAATCCCATTTTTCACTGTATTTAAATTTATATTAATTTGCACCCAATTACCATTAGCAAAATGATTTTAGATACTTTTTGATTTGTTATTTGTAGGTGCAAGTGACTTTATAAGATGGCGCGATCTAAAAACTATTAACAAATTGCAAATTCTTCATTAGTTTTTAACTCATGAGATCGATTGCTAATTTAACCTTACATGGAGTAGTATTGAAAGCCAATTTGAAATTCATTAGTTTGACAATTTCTGCACCTGCCCTCGCCCAATTATATTGCTTCGTCCAAGTAAACGTGATTAAACCCTTAATTAATCCTTTTGATTATATAGATAATCCCCAAATTATAAATAATGTTGACATATTCTTGCATGCATAATGGTCAAAGGAGCTAGTCATGCATGCATGCAAGATTAATATGAATAATGTCCGCATCATTAGGTAATCTGCCTTAGCCAAATGCCTTTCATTTCCCCTATTTATACCCATTAAAACCCAACCTTTTACTATCAAATTAACTGCTCATCATTTCTCAACCCTTGATTTCTTCTGCTAGCTGCAGTTGGAAGGCTCAAAAATGGCGGCTTCCTCTTCTTCCAAATCAATGATTGTAATTGCCATTTTATTAGTCACGGTTGCGCTCTTGACAGTCTGCTCTTCTGCTCAGTTAAGCACTGATTACTACAAGAAAACATGCCCCAAGGTGTTTGACGCCGTCAAATCCGTCGTTAAGTCCGCCGTCTTTAAAGAGAGGCGCATGGGCGCCTCCCTCCTCCGTCTCCACTTCCACGACTGTTTTGTCCAAGTAATCCCTCTCTCTCTCTCTCTCTCTCTCTCTCTCTCTCTCTCTCTCTCTCTCATCCATATATTCGGTATTATTAGCGCGCGCATGTTTTTTACGTACATCTATATATAAAGTATGAAAGACTTTAATTGGTAGTGTTGCACAGTTAACAATATTAAATTAAAATAGCTCTTTAACTAATTTATTATGACATAGGCACAACAAAAATTAGTTAATACATGTATACGAGATCACCTGCTCCCCCTAATATTGAGGCAGGAGTTGACATGTCCACTGTCGACAGTTCATTTTCTTCTTTTCCTTACAAATGGCTGACAATGGTAGGGTTGCGATGGATCGGTATTATTGGATGACACTTCATCATCGAGAGGGGAGAAGACCGCCGGTCCCAATATTAACTCACTTCGAGGTTTCAATGTGGTTGACGATATCAAGTCCAAGGTGGAGTCTGTCTGTCCCGGCGTCGTCTCTTGCGCCGATATCTTAGCCATTTCCGCTCGTGATTCTGTCGCCATTGTAAGTAATTCGTACTTCCTCCATCCCATTAATAATGTTCCCTTTTTAAAAATGGGAATTTTTAATTCTTCAAAAACGATAGACCTATCATTTTCTATCCATTTATTTTTACTATTTAATAATTGTGCCCAAAAAGTAGCAAGGGACATTATCAACGGGACGGAGAGAGTTGTAACTTTTTTAATTGTCGGTACCCTGATGATCACTCACTTTTACAAATGAGAGAAATAAGTATATATCACCAAACCACGATGTTTCTTTATTGGAATATATTGATATAGAAATTATAATTGAATTAAAAATGAAGAAATAAATATGCAGCTTGGGGGACCCACATGGGAAGTGAAACTAGGAAGAAGGGACTCGAAAAGTGCAAGCCTTTCCGCTGCAAATAGTGGTGTGATTCCGCCCCCAACTTCCACTCTCTCCAACCTCATCAACAGGTTCCAAAACCTAGGACTCTCCACCAAAGACATGGTGGTGCTATCAGGTATTTCAATCTCGTATTTTATTTCATTATTATATATATAAAATAATGAAATTAATTAATTATATGCATGCAGGAGCACACAGCATAGGGCAAGCAAGATGCACGACGTTCCGAGGGCGTATATACAACGAAAGCAACATCGACGGGTCGTTCGCGAGGCAGAGACAAGGGAGCTGCCCCAGCAGAAGCGGCTCCGGAGACAACAACCTCGCCCCCCTCGACAAATCTCCCACGTTGTTCGACAACGCCTACTACAAGAACCTCGTCGCCAAGAAGGGGCTGCTGCACTCCGATCAGGTCCTCTTCGACGGCGCCTCCACCGACAATCTTGTCAAGACCTACAGCACCAACCCCGACGCCTTCGCCCGTGATTTCGCGGCGGCCATGATCAGGATGGCCGCCATCACCCCTCTCACCGGATCCCAAGGCGAGGTCAGGAAGAATTGTAGGAGGCCCAACTAATTAATATATACATACGTACAACTCCTTTTAAGTTTTATTATTTAAATTTGTGTCCGAGTCTCATAAAACTCTCATGTGTAAAAAGAGAGACCTCTCCACTTTTGTTTTCGTTTGTTTCCTAGTCCACCAACCGGATTACTTGCTGTTGTTCTATTGCTCTCGTTATGTCGATCGTACCGTAATAATTATCTCTATTTATTTGCGATTTTTACATTTTTTTGTTCCCTTTCTTGCATTTATCACAAAGGTACGTACAACCAGCAAATTAAATCAGGGAAGTTTCTAATTTAAAGAAAAACAGTTAAATATAAATATAGAATACAGAATTCAGTATTTAGAATATGCAAGAAGAATATCAAAATTTGTCAATTTGGGTTTTATAAAATTGCTTGAATTTAGAAAGGTACAAATCAAATAAGTGCGTTTGATTAATTTGTAAGATATGATATATAAGATCATATGAGTAATTAACTAATAATCTAACCAAACTTTGGAACAATAAATTATCACTTAATTGATGGATAAGAGCATGGACCAAATTTTTCATCACCGACAAATCATACAAACCAAACATGTAATTAGGCTGGAGTATTATTTTATCAATCAACCAATTATCATGCATTATCAAGAAAACCAAACGCCTCTTCTGCCTACCCTATGCACACACACACATATTTAAAAATATTAAGGTACTTGGACTAGTACCTCGCGTTGTTAACTACACATCCAAAATAAAATAAAAGATTTCTTATTTACAATTATTTTTTTAATTCGGAGTATATTGGACAAAAAATTAATTTAATTTTAGACTTTTAGTAAAGACAAAGAGACTACAGTTTTGCAATGGACAAACAGATAACAGTTAATTGGAGTAATGTTGCAGGACAGAATTACCAAATTGGAATATAGTACTAAGACCAACAGAGAATTGAGTTCAGAATTAAATTAAGATGCATGGCACATTAGCACATGCTATTAATATTCCTCCACGGAGCAGCTAAATGTCAACCCCAATAATATATATATATATATATATATATATATATATATATATATATATATATTTATTTTGAGATCGTGAACTTAGCTAATTGCATGCCGTTTCACATGGATGTTGCTCAAAATCCAATAAAAAAAAAAGAATCCAATTATATATAACATTAGTTTACTTTGTTCAAAATCGTACATTACCGTGAAACTTCCTATGTGTATTAATCGTCCCAGATCTAATGACTGAAAATTAAAATAAAAGAGTTCTACTTTAATAAATAACATGATACAACTGATTTCAAAATGTTTTGAGAGAATAGATAGAGTGTTCATTTCCTCTTTAGCAAATATATATAATTTGCTTTAAGATTAAAAAAAAAAAAGAAAAAAAGAAACTAGGATACAAAAAACTAAATTTGGAAATGGAAGGAGTATAATAAGCAAATATATGTCACGGAAACGTGACATCTCTGCAATGTTAGCTTGTACAGATTTTCATTCATCTCCGCTTGTACAATTTTAGTTTCCCATTTGATTAGACAAGAAACTCAAAATATGCAAAACGGATTTATTAATTGACGCAGAATAAATCATCACGAAAATTCTCGTAGCAAGAGCCTTATAATGCTTGAAGAGCATCCCGGCGACCTCCCGCCGGCGCCACGCCGGCCACCACCAAAGCACAAGGTGGACACCGGCGACTCGCATTCATCCTCTTGAATCCTGCAGCCACCAAACCTAGAATCAAAAGACATCCTCGGAGGGCTCGAAATCCTATGTCGGTTCGACTCGTTCAACGGCGACGAGGAAGATGACGTGGACCTTGACGAGGACTGCTCGGATTGAGCCTTTTTGATCTTAGGAAGAATTATGAGGTTGTTTCTTGATTGCTTTTTCGAGGGATTTCTTGAGATAGGGCTACCGTGGAATGAAGGTGGAGGTGTGAGGGGTGGTTGTCGATATTCCCCGATTTTTATTTTGGGTGTTCCTGGGCGGGATTCCCACGTGAAGGGAATCCCGACACCACTTTCTCGGTAGTAGACGTCGAAAGAAGTGTCTACTACTGGAAACTCCTGAGAGAGGCGCTTCGAAGCCAACCGGAACTCCTCCGATGGCCTAGTTCGGATTGGATGTAGCATCGATGTTATCATTGATTTCTAGGGTTTTGGAGTAGGTATGTATTTGTATGTATGTATATATATTGCTTTTTGTAAGAGGTTGATAGAAAGGTAGAGGGGCTTCTAAGAAAAAGTTTAGGGTAGTTGAGTTTGAAAGAGAAATGTTAACATCTCAATTAACTAGCTATGACTTCCAAACTCAGATTTCTAGATATAAATTGATCTATAAAGAGAAAGATATATATATATATATATATATATATATATATATATATATATATATATAGATATATGTGTTCTAATTGATTAATCATTTCACATGCAAGAGATGTGAGATTTTTGACAGACAAGTTATTAATTAGAGTCTCACGATTATAGAGATGTGAGATTTTGAAAATTTGAAGTTTTTGTGTGAGATTTTTCAACCATGCAAACTTAAATTATGAGAATTTGGTATAATGTTAACATTATATTGTAGTATTTCGTAAGTTATTTGAATATACCGTCCTTTCGTAAAATTGGAGTGTTTTTTTTATTCAACGCAAAGTTTAGTTTACGCATAGCTAAATCATTATTAGCTTTTAATTTTCTACGTTTTTATCAATATTGTTATTTTCAACAATATTGATGAAAAAATTAATAATTATATATTGATCGTATAATGTGAATCATGTGCGCTCGTCATGTGAAAATATTAAAAAAAAAATCAGACTCACCAAAATTAGAAAAAATTGAAGTCAACTAAACTAGTGTTAATAATAAATTAAAGTGGTAATTAGTTAGGAACACACATGCCATGAGTAATTGGTTGAGAAGTACTTGTATATATGTACGTTTGAAGAAGAAATTTCAGCTTCTCCCACTTAATTAAAAATTTGAGAAGCTGTTAGTTTTTATATATTTATTTTTCGATCGGTCTACATGGCCACCATGCACTAATGTTATTAATTATAACAAAAATAAATATTAGGTGCTTCGGATCGGAAGAGAGTCGATTTTGATAATTCTGAAACTAGTTTTTATAAATTATATATAAATACACATTTTAATTCACTCAAAACGATTATTTTGTTCTCTTATTTGAAGGGCGGGCGTATCACGCGTAAGTTGCTGCATGTTCACGTGCTCATCTTATAATACATTCATTAGTTTTAATTTCCTTTTAATTAAATCTAATGACCAATTAATGCAAATTCAAATATGGAATCTTGATTTGAATCAAGGAAGGCAAAGTTGACTTGGAGATTTATTTTAACTTTCTTTCATTTATAATCATAGTAGTATATATATTATAGGAGTTAAAAGTTATTTAAGGACAATAACTTTGAGTGATTTGCAATTTCAGGATAAAGTTTTGCGGACCTGCAATTTAAGAACAATACGTTTCGAATTAGACACTAGAAGGACAAAATAGCCTGATCGGGCTTAAAAATTAATTATCAGCCCGATATCCAACTCAGCTATCTATTACGCCGCCAACTCACACAACATAATCTCCGAAAGCACCACCGGAACGTCCACCACCAGCAGAAGCTACGAGAGCGAGAGCAGAACTTCCAACGAGAGCCGAACCTCCAACGAGAGCAGCTCCAACCACCATCTGGCCTCTAGTTGTCGCCCTTTGGGCAGCATGGGAGCTCAATCTAGAGAGAGCATACGCTCGACCCGACTGCTTATACATCCTTGCACTCATTCTCCTCCCAGTCTGCTTATACCATCTCATGCTTTTGCAGCTGCCGTAGCCATAAGATCACTTCTTCTCTCCGCAAGCAGTTTTTTTGTGCCTGAATAATTTTGTGCTTCCGTGATTTGCTGAGCCTGATGATCTGCTACACAGAGGCGGTTCTTGTGTCGATCAACCTCCAAGTTTACTGCCAAATCTTGAGCCAACGGGACCTTGGGGCAACATATATCTATCTACTAGGTCTCCTTCTACTACTACATTCCGTTTCGAGATGGCGTCTTTGTAGAAGCATGTATTGGCCAAAAGCGAGGTCTTATCTTCTCTGCCTGCGACGGGGATGGATACGTTGATCAACACTTTCTCCTCATCCGCATAAAGGTCTCCAACGTTGATCACACCTTCCGATCCTTGTTTTGTTATTTCACTCTTATATCCTCCTAAAGAAATCGATTTGATCCCCTTGGATATTTCGTTCTTGTATCCATTGATCATCATCAATTAAGTGTCGTTTTTATGCCCAATAGATAGCTAAGTTGGATATCGGGCCGATAATTAATTTTTAAGCCCGATTGGGCTATTTTTGTTCTTCTAGTATCTAGTTCAAAATATATTGTTCTTAAATTGCAGGCCCGCAAAACTTTGTCCCGAAATTGCAAATTACCCAAAGTTATTGTCCTGAAATAACTTTTAACACTATATTACAGTACCTCATAACTTCCGAAATAAGGTGATCGAGTGTCCCATAATTAATATAATATTCTTAACACATTCCTTAATTATTCTATACTCTCTTCTTCTTCCGTCCAATGAGTTTATTTGTCTTTTTATTTCCTGAGACAAAAGGAAGTTCTTTTTGTTATTTTCTTCCAAATATACACACATTATATTATGTTTTCAATTATTGCTACTTGAGGGCTCATGCTATATAATGTAGGGTAGTTTTATCTCAATTTAAATTCACAAGTTTAAGAATTGGGTGTGGATGAGAGTAAAATTTGGGAGCGGGTGTGCGTAAGATCGATATTTCGGAAGAGGGTCTGAGTAGGAAAGAAATTTTGAAGACAATCGGATAATTTTTTTTCTTATTTCAAGCACGTATGTCCAGACATAATATGTCCAAATAGAATTATTGTATAATGTAACGTAATTTGTTTGAATCAAATAATTAGCTTTCCAGATCGCATTAATCACAAATAGTAAGATTTAATTGTGATCTATATATATATATATATATATATATGTGGGCTCGCGTGTGAAATCAATGTTCACTAAGACATCTAATTTCAATTCAAGCGATCAAAATATATAACATATAACGCAAATTAAAAAAAAGTATTATACAAGTAAGTATTAATTCCAAAAGCATGTTATCGTAAACCAACCAAATCATACGTTGCCACCAAATTAAAGTACAAATACTCTAGCAACTAGGGGGTGTATTGGATGGAGGAGTTTGACAGATTTTTAAAGAGTTCTAATTCTACCGGTATTCAATTCCTAAATTTTGACAGATTTTAAATTCTGTCAAAATCTAGAGGTATTCAATCTAACTTTTGAACATGGAATTAGATTCCTGAGGTATTCAAATTGCTAAGGATTTTGACAGATTTCTCATAAGTTGTGGAGTTAGACGGAATTGATGAAGAAAAACACACAGTCTGAACGACCTTTGTACCTCGGAGTTCCATGGAGTTGGATTGAGCGGCCATTGGTCACACACGACCGCGGGAAATGCTGCCTACCCGCGATCGTGGACCATCCATGGGCGCCGGTTTTGATTTATTCTAGCGGTCGTGTATGTCCCGCGGTCGCAGTCGGCATGCGAAAGGTCACGATACCTTTAACAAAACTTATTACATTCACGCCATGCTCATTCTCTCAGCCTGCTCATTGTCATTGAAGCTCCACTCCACTCCACTGGTGAATCAAATTTTGTTCTTGGAAGGTACTTTTTAAACCTTCTTTTTTACACGGTCTTACCTTGTTGTTTAATTGAAATAATGTCTTGAATATTTTGTGCAATCTCTGGTTCTATAAGCTTCAAATTTTTGTGATTTGTTATGTTGACATGAAGCATGTGATAGTGTGTTATTGTTGATAGCTTTTGGCCATAATATTATTATATGCATTGCTGTGTTGGTATAGATTTTTATTTTTATTAAACTGTATTACATGTTCTTACATGTTTTTTGTTGTATGAACCCCTGTTCTATAGTATTATTTATATGGGAGATTCACAAGAAGATACAAAGAGAAAGATATCATCTTATGATGCATGGACTAAGGAACAAACTGATCAATTATTAGAATTAATGGTTGATGGTGCGCGTCGGGGATGGCGTGATAATAGTGGTATTTTTAGTAAATCAACTGTTGAACAAAGAATCCTTCCTATCCTTAATGAAAAAATGAAATGTAACAAAACCTATACTAATTATCAAAGCCGGCTCAAATGGTTTAAACAACGTTGGACATCCTATTCAAACCTTATGCGTTTTAGCTCGGATTTTGGGTATAATCACATTAATAAGAAGTTTACCGCTCCAGATGAAGTATGGGAATCATACTTATCGGTAAGCTTCTACAAATATTGCCATAATTTTCTTCGAAATGAGTGTCGCTCTGATGAGTTTCCAGTAGAGGATGAGGAGGTTGAAGAACCACAATATGATAATGTCGAAGATGAAGAATGGCTTTCTCAAAGCCAACTACAACAAAGAACATAAGCGAATGCTTGGAGAACGAGTATAGCTAATGCTATGTGGGATAATAGGCCACTTTACAATAATGACAGAGATGAAGAGAGTGAGAATCATAAGTAGATCATTACTGAAATTTCTTTTTGAATATTTTTGTGTTCGAACTTGTGTGTTGCTTGAACAAAATACCATATCAAACTCTATTTATGCAATATTTCCGTTTATTTTGGCTACCAATTGATTTAAAAGCATCCTATATTATTAGTTTGTATGAATTTTTTCACTGACGATTAGTTCAACAAACATAAACTAAATAAATTAGTTCAACATAAATAAATAATAATAATTCAAGGATAATGGTTCAACAAACATAAACTAGTTCAACAAAAGGAAAAAATTGCAACAGAGATTTAAACACAATTAAAAAGTCCAACAAAAAAAAAGCAAGATAAAATTGTAAATGCTGCAGTGGCCGCGGTCGCTCACGATCCACGACCGCGAGGAATGCTTCAATCACGCGACCGCTGGACTGCCGCGACCGCAGAATACATCTTCGTTTTCCCTCTCTGCACACACGCACAGAATACCACTATCATCAAACACATTATACTCTACTCATATTCAACCTAATACATTCAAGCATGGACAGATCAGTATACCTTATAATTCAAATATGGACAGATGAGTATACCTTATAATTCAAATATGGACAAATAGCATACATATATGAAATTAATATAGAAAATACAACTCACTACTCATCAAGTTGATGTGGCGGCGGTTGTGGTGGCGGATAGAAAGCGCTCCAAGCATTCCATTGTGCTTGTAACGCTGCCATCTCCTGGTGCTGAGTGTCGAATCTGGAGTAGACATTTTGACGAAATGCACCAAATTGTCGATCGTGAGCATCGAATCGGGAGGTAACGTCTTGTCTAATAGATGCAAATTGCTGATTCACATCTTGCCTGAAAGACCCGAAAGCAGTGTTGAAATGAGCTTGAAAAAACTGAAAATCAGTATGGAAACTCCCATATCCAAGAAGCTTGAGTGGGGCCAGTTGCACATCCTATCCCGGTTCCTCCTGTCCCGGTTCCCGCTCCTCCTCTTCCCCTTCGTCTCTCTCTTCCTCTCCAGCTTCATCTTCATTACCGACGTTGGATGTTGAAGCGTCATCCTTGTTGTGCATGTAATTTCGAATGCATTGCCTTTTTGCCGGAGGCACAAGAGTATGTCGATCTTTAATGATGTTCAACCGAGTCAGCTCAGTGAAATCAATGAAGTAAGGCTCAAGTTCTTCATAACCTTCATGGGGGCCCGTTTTGGAAGAGAGAACTCCATTAAAATGAGCCAAGCCCGTAATAATTGCACCGAATGAAGCATGAGAACCAGGGCGAGTCTATGTCTGATGCATAGCAGTAAAAATGAAGCTGGAAATACAAACTTCAATGCCCTTCTTGTCACAAGTCAACAGATATAACTCAGTGGAATTCACCCTGTTTGCCTCCACCTTCCCAGAAATATTGTAGGCAATAAACTTGTGCACAATTATCAAAGCTGGGTCATCAAAATACCCATTTGACATACCGGCGGGAGTCCAATTATCGTATCCAGTCAATTCTTTCCATGCTAAATTGGGATTAAAACCTCTAGGTTTCTCATGTTTCCCACTGGTTGAAAAACCAAATACAATTTTCATCTTCACTAAACTAATCATATACTTCGTATTGTTCATTCTAACATAAATCTTGTTTTTATCAGGAGTGATCCTCAGTGAAGTTAGAAACTCAATACACAATTTATCATAGGCACAAGCATTCACTGCATCTCTAGCAAAAATTTCTATACCCAAAACCTTCAAATAGTGCACTACTTTTGCTGTAATCCTAAGGTCTCTGAGCAAAGCCCAATCAATATATCTAGGACGGCTAACATGATTCTCACAAAACTTAACATAAATTTGACCCTCCAAGTCATATTTCAACTCAAATGGACACTCGTACCTCTCTGTGTAGTCTATAGGAGGCTCTGATTCAGCAGCACTGCCGGGCATCTTGGTTCGAGGAGGCATCGTCAGCGAGGAAAGAGCACGCGACCACGTGAAATGGAGGGCACCAGCGACAGCGGGTAACACGCAACCACAGAGAACTAAAAATTGCGTCGAACAAACTTCGAGGCGGAGCTGTGGTGCCAATGGAGGAGGCGGAGGTGGAGGGGCGGTGGTTGAGGGGAGGCGGGGGTGTGATGAATGTGGGATGAATGTGGGAATTAGGGTTGGGGTGCGGATTTTAAACTCCCGATCCCCAAATTGGTACACGCGACCGTGGATAACCCACGATCGTGGGAATGCGATGCGTTTCCGCACCCAAGCACCTTCCACGATCGCGTGAATGATAGGTGATGCGCGACCGTGCATCGTCCACGCTCGCGAGAATGTGGAATTGAACTTGGTCAAACTCCTTAAAAATCGACCCTGAATTCCTCCTAACTCAACACTCAACTCTCGTGAACACCCTCTAACTTTGTTGAATTCAATTCCTTAAACATCTGTCAAACTCCACATCCAATACACCCCCCAAGATTTTGGCAATGCATATTGACTAGGGCCTGGGCGGGGATACGAAATAGTAGGCCCTATGTGAGTTTTTAAATTTGGCTTACTATTCATATTTAAAAGAAGAAACTTATAAATTAAAAATGGGTAATTCTAGACGTAGCCCCGATTTTGCTCTCTATAGCCCTCATTTTAAAAAAAAAATATTAGTAATTATACTATTTTACCCTCATAGCCACCAAAAGTTACCACTAAATAGTAATTACATCACAAAATCTCTCATATGCGACCGGTCGCATAGGATGCAACCGCGCGTATTTTTTTCAATTTTTTTTTATTTTCAGTTTTCTGTGATTTCATTTTTTGAATTTCAGTTTTTTTTCCTTTTTTATTAATTTCAATTTTTTTTAAAAAAAATCCACTTATTTTTTTCCACCTTTTTTTTGTTTGTCTCTTCGTTTTTTTGTTTGCCGCTTCTTCTTTGGTCAAGATTTGAGCGAGGGGAGCCGAAGGCCTCGGAGCGAGCCAAAAAAGTCCAAATTGTTGCCCGACGATTACCCTTATATTAGTAATCGGAGCGAAGACGAAGCTGTAAAATCGGAGCCGAAGGCGAAGCCGAAAAAAAAAACACTGAAATTTAAAAAAAATGAAAAAAAATTAATTGTTACAGGGTCAACCCGACCCGACCCGGTCGCATGTGAGGTGCAACAGGTCGTATGGGAGTGTTGCCCTAATTACATAATAACCCTAAAATAACAATATACCTATAACCCAAACTCAATTCATACATCTTAATGCATTAGTAAGAAACATTCACCGATGAAGTAAGGTTGTTCTTCACTGGTTGCGGTGCCGCTATGTACAGAAACTATTAGAAGTATGGACAAACCCAAGTTTGATATAAAAGAGACAACTCTCTAATATAAATCTCTCCCTTCGTAAGCAATTTTGCTACCAACACGCAATTCTGATTAAAAAATCTCATCAATTAGTTTGAAAATCAAATACTAGTTCCCACTATCCTTTCTTGCCGATTTTTTCAGCGAATTTATCTCCCAATGGGTGAGTCAATTGATTCTTTTGGCTTTTCTCACTTGTTTAAACTTGTATGTGTACGGTTTTTACCAGAGGAAGATGAAATTTAATATTTTATTTTTGTTGAATGAGCATGAGATATGCGAGAGAGATGTAATTGAAGGGAGCGTAATTATAATAAAATTGGATTTTGTTAAGTTTGGGGGTTATCAGGGTAATATAGTACATTTATCAATATTTTATTATTATTTTAATTAAAGGGGTTATAGGAAGTAATATGGGGAATGTGTTTAGAATACCCATTAATAATTCCATAGAATGAATTAATTTGTTATAGAGGGTTTTTAGGCCAAAAAGAAAGAATTTTTTGGAGCTACTTTAAGAAAAATAAATATTAAACTAAAAATTTGAGAGGATAAAATTAAATTATTATAGAGGACTTTTAGGGGAAAAAAAGAAAAATGAAACTTTTAGGCCCACTATTTAAGAAAATTTTAAATTAAATAAAAAATTTCAGAAGATAAAATTACATTGTTATGGTTTTTACAAAAAAAAAAAAAAAGAGAAAAAGAAAGAGTTTTATAGCCCACTTTTTAAGAAATATCGAAATTAAACTAAATATTTTATAGAATCTTGTTAGCACTAAAAAGGGAGAAGTTAATATGAAATAGATTAATGTAGACAACAAGGACTGAACACATAATAAGAGGCCTCACCAACTGCGCCAATAATAGTTTTGATAATCAGAAGAGTATTAAAATATAGAGGCATAAATTAAAATAGTCATTTTTAAAAATAAAAGATAAATAATGTTATTTTTGAAAAGAAAAAAAAAGTTGTTCAAATAGCCTTTTTTTTATAATTTTTCTACTCTTATAGGTATATAAGAAGGCTAACTTTAATTTGAATGGTATACGAAGACTAAATTTCATGTATGAATTTTCGGTGAAAATTTACGGCGAAAAATTTAATCATACATGAAACCTAACTTCATGCATGTATCATATATGCATCATACATGAAGACTACCATTCATATATGCATCATACACGAAAAATTCCGGTGAAAATTTTCGGCAAAAATTTGAATCATACACGAAGCTTGACTTTCATGTATGCATCATACACGAAGACTTACATTTATGTATACATCATACACGAAAAACTTCGCGTCCAAAAAATCAAATTTGAATCATACACGAAGATTAATTTTCATGTATGATGCATACACGAAAATTTTCGCCGCAAAAAATTTCAAATTTGAATCATACACGAATATTAGTTTTCATGTATGATGCATGCATGAAGTTAGACTTCGTGTATGATTCAAATTTTCACCGGAATTTTTTGCCGGAAAACTTTCGCAGAAATTTTTTGGCCCGAAATTTTTGTCGGAAATTCATACATGAAGTTAGTGTTCGTGTATGGTTCAAATTAAAGTTAGCCTTCTTGTATACTCATTAAGGGTATTTATGTCATTTCATAAACTAAAAGGTTATTCTACAACTTTAAAATGTGAGTGACATTTTTAGACTTTTCTTTAGAAAAAAAGTTATTTTACAACATTACCTCTAAAATATATGTATACATCAATAATGTATGGATCGAATAATTTTGGGATTCTCGAATTTTTTGAGGCCCTGCGCGATCGATCAACCCGCGCATCCTCAAGAAGCGTCCCTGGACTAGCGTATGATATGATATACATGAGTATAAGGATCGTAGGATGGGTCAAAACTCATTATAGTAATTTGGAATTCGATATTAGATTTTTCAACCCCAAAGTGATTAGTATGTTGTCAAATAAGGATAGATGTGTTCGGTTGTCAAGATTGGATTGACCCTATAGATTAAGTGAGATTAAATGGCCTAATACTTCATCGTAGAGAGTGAGCAAAGACTAGAAATGTAAAACTAATCGTATATGGTAATATCTACTGACCAAGTTGCAGGTCAAATCTTTCTAATCGAGCAATATATTATGAGATCATGTCATGTCTAGTCTTATCTAATTCATCAAATCGAACAAATAGTATGTTTATTATCTAACAGAGACGTAGCACTTGTTACATTGAGTGGTCATTTCTCATTTCTCTTCAAAATCTTTAATTAGCATATTTTGATAATTACTCAACATGAACTAATTAATGAGACAAAAGAAAATTATGCTTATATATAATTGTCAATTAGAGTAACGTCGTTGTAGCGCGCGATTTACTTTTTGATCGATGAATTTATTAGTGTATTTTTCAAATACGTTAGATTTATACGATAGTGAGACCTTAAAATAATTTTTAAAAAGGTAAAATATAATTATTACTATTTTTGTACATAAGGTAAGATATAAATTTAGAAAGGAACGAACTATGGACAAAGTAAAATATTCAAGTATATTTTTTAGTTCTTTAAATTTGAAGGCCGTTGAAAAATAGGAGACCACTAAATTTGGCTCCAGAACCCAATAAGATTATCTAATAGGTTGATTTTTGGGCCCATGTTTTAGTGGCCCAGTAACTGTCCTCTGTCTGTATAATTTTAAATGTTAAAAACAATTTATAACAAAGAAATGATACTACGATTTTGGCAATCTATTACGATTTTGTTATCATATGGATAATATTATGGTAGATACTAATGATGTTACATTAAATAATAGGAGTAATGATATTCCGATTTGGAGTGAGCAAAATTTGGGTAAAACCGAAAAATCGAGCCGAACTTAACCGAAATACTAATTCGGTTTGATTAATTTGGTTTTCGGTTTGGTTTTGGTTTTGAATTTTGAACTTTTCGGTTTTTCAGTTTGGATATGGTTTTTGAAAAAAAACATTTGGTTAACCGAAAACCGAACCGAATTAATAATTAATTTAATAATTTATTAATTTTTATATATATTTAAAAATTAAAATGATTATTATTAATTTTTATATATATGTTTTGGAATTTTAGTTATGTTTTGGTTAAGATGTTTGGAATTTTGGACCCGCAACATCAACAAACATCACTGATTTATTTATGTTTGGTTAAAGATGTTTTAGAATTTGAATTGTTACTTTTTGTGGATTTGGAATCTTGAATATTGAATGTTAATTACTTATTTAAAATATGAAAAATATATTGTGTATTTATTTCGGTTTATTTGGTTTTAACCGAAACCGAACCGAAATATTTCGGTTCGGTTTTAGCCATGTTCGGTTCGGATTCGGTTATTTATTATATAATTCGGTTTTAATTTAGTTTATGCAATTTGGTTCGGTTCGGTGACCGAATAACCGAATGTTCACCCATAATTCCGACACACTGTGGCCAGTCACATGCGTGAAAAAAAATTGACTGTAAAAATGGAAATATTCACATTTTCCCATAAGGTTTATACTTTCCAATTATGGTATATTTCCATTTTCAAAACCTATATTACTATTTTTAGCGTGTGTGGCTGATCACAGTGTGTCCGAATATCATTACTCTAGATAATAATATTACAACACAATAAGAGCGATCACTCGAGCACATTTACAAATATTAATTAAAACGTTATACATTTAACATGACAATTTATTGAACAATCAATTTCAATTCGATTTGCGTCTATCCACTTTGTATGCAAACTTAATTTATTTTCTCCCTTTTCTATTAGTTCATTACTCTTTCATTTTGCATTTTGTGAAATGGACATTTCAATTAAAGTGTAAGTAACATCTTTAAACATGAAATTGATGTCTACGTAAAAATTGTTAAAATAACTTTCTACTCCTAGGATTTAGTGTTATCTTTTCTCCTCTTTTTCAAAAGAGT
This sequence comes from Schizonepeta tenuifolia, assembly GCA_029490685.1. Classification (NCBI taxonomy): domain Eukaryota; kingdom Viridiplantae; phylum Streptophyta; class Magnoliopsida; order Lamiales; family Lamiaceae; genus Schizonepeta; species Schizonepeta tenuifolia. The sequence continues at coordinate 887,502 of JANLIY010000016.1, forward strand.
AAATTGAAGCCTCGTAACAAAGTGGCTTTTTGTTAGAACCAAATTGATTTGATTTAGGTTTTTATTTATTTATTTATTTACACGGGGAAGGAGAAACGGTATAGTTTGAATTCGAGATCTTTGTATTCACAAATAAAATTTTATTACCGTTTGGATATATCTGAAAAGATGATTTAATTTAGTAGTTAGTACTAATAGTAATTTGCCCACATTAAAAGTTTAGCGGCATCTCTCTTTTTATTTAATCTTACAAATTATATGTTTAAATAATCAAAGTGTAATTCACACGGAGTTGAATTGCTTAATGTAAGTATACAATGATTTTCCAAACTTTATATAACAACTCCAATAGATTTCGTTACCTTGTATCGTAAATTAAGTTAGATTAAATCTCAACGCAATGCGATTGAATATTCTTTCATATACGCGTCACTTAGACAATGCCAATTTCATCAAATATTGTTGATCAATTATATGTCATCGACTTCCTCAAAAAAAAGAAAAAAAAAATATACATCATTGATTCCTCAGGAAAAAAAAATTATATATCATCGAGATATATATATATATATATATATATATATATATATATATATATATATATATATATATATATATATATATATATATGTGGATGGGTTCCCATGTAAATGCCCCTTGAAGTGAGAAATAGGAATTAATTTCCACCATTGATCATATCTACATGGAGGGTCAAGATTTGGCCTGATCAAAGCGGGTCAAAGCAGGTCAAACCCGGGTCAACCCGTTAACTTTTTTTTCGATTTTTTTTTTTTTTTACTTTTAGCTCACATGCACCACTTCACATATTCGGATGCACCAATTCACATATTCGGATGCTGTGTATTGAGATGCGCAATTTTTTTTTTTTTTTTTACGGTCAGGTCATATGCACCACATCATGTATTCATATGCACCACACTATAAAATGAGATGCACCACTAAGTGCATTAAGATGCATTAGTTTTGTTTTAATTTTTTTATTTTCGTAAAACATTGTGCATCTAGTTACACTATGTGGTGCATCTAGTTACACTGTGTGGTGCATCTAGTTACGCATTGTGGTGCATCCATTTTTTTCAGTTTTTTTTTTTTTACAAATTCGGTGCATCTCACTACACATAGTGGTGCATCTAATTATGTAGAGTGGTGCATCCGAATATGTGAAGTGGTGCATCTTGGGTGATTGTTTTTTAAAAAAAATGAAAAAAAAAAACAGAAAATCTTGTGCATCTAAATGCACTTAGTGGTGCATCTAGTTATATAGAGTGGTACATCCGAATATGTGAAGTTGTGCATCTTGGGTGACAGTATATTAAAAAAAATATTGAAAAAAAAACTGAAAATCTTGTGCATCTAAATGTACTTAGTGGTGCATCCGAATATGTGAAGTGGTGCATGTGAGCTGAAAGTAATAAAAAAAAAAAAAGTCAACGGATTGACCGGGTTGACCCGGGTTTGACCCGCTTTAACTTGGCCAAATCTTGACCCTTCATCACCAATAGATCTATGGTGAATATCTATTCTCTTATATGATCCTAAACATATATATATATATATATATATATATATATATATCCAAAAAAAAAAAAAAAAAAACTCTCCCAATTGTTTAAAAAAAATGAAAGAAAGAAAAAAAAAAAAAAAAAAAAGAAAAGAAGAAGCCTCTCCCAACTACACTTTATACCGACATTATTTTCCGTTACAAATATGAATATTAAATTTTGAACGAGACAACATCACGCAACTTGTAAAATTCGAATTCAAAAATTAATACTCAATACTAATATAAATATATAATCACAGAAATAAATATATTATTAAAATATAAATTTGGTTCTGAATTTCGATGTTCCTCATCACTCTCCATTAGGCCACCTAGGCATGTACTATTTTGTAATTACATTTTGTTGGATTCAAAATTATTCTACTCCAAATCGGCTAATTTTCTCCACATATATTAGTATTCAAAATAAGTCCTAGGAAGTCGGAAATCCAAATCTTTACAATAATATTTAATTTGCATACAGCTCAAAATTATATGGTTTAATTTTGTATATCAGAGAAGGTGAAGAATGGTTTCTTTCGTTGCTGTAACTGTGGAGAATTTATGCTTATTCATACAGAAAAATTCAATTTGTATTTACTACTAGTATAAAAGTACATACAGTATATTCTGCTGCAAATTAAAATAACCTTTTTCTTTTATTTTGTCTAGTGATTATGTCGGCATTAGATTTCAAAATTTCTCGATTTCTTTTTTTCAGTATTCTTTTCTATTTATGAAAACCTTAAAAGAAAAAAAAAAGAAAAAAAAAAATTGGGCTAATTAAAATATTATTTTTAGGAGATTCCGAAAAGCTTTTCTTCTTGTAAGGGAAAAAGATTATTTAATTGCTTTGCTCGCAATCGCATGAAAAATTTGGCCGAAAAAAAACTCCAAACTCAGATTTGATGTTTTGATTACAATCACAACTCACAAATATAGCTTTACACCAACATCACGAGCACACTTGTCTCTCTCTCCCTCTCTCTCCCTTTCTGGCGGGGAGAACACCAGAAAAGGTAACTGATTCTTGATTCTTCTTATATTCTCGATCCCTTAATAATCTGTAGATGGCTTGAGTGATCTTAATGGAATCGAATGCTTCTGATGAAACGATTTAGTTGCCAATGGCGTCTCAGTTTTTTATTATTTATCTTATCATTATATCTCATGTGTGATTCGCTGAATAGTTCCAATCTTATTTTTCTGGTGATGTTATGGCATTTCTGCTAAAATGGGTTGTGAATTATGTGTTGTTTTGTGTGAATTATGTGTTCTTAGTTGACATTCGTCTAATTTTATTGGCTGGCACTCGTTGTTTATATTCAATAATGAAAAAAGTCTCGCCTTTTTCTGGATATTGGAGAAGGAAATGGTATCAGCTTTATATTTTAATTTTGGTGGGAGCAGATGATATTAATTCATTAATCTTGGCTTTGGAATAACCTTATCACTGTAAAGGTATGATAATTTTGGTATTTGTTGTCAATAATTATTGCCCAGATTTATTTTCTCAATGATAATGGAAGGGAGGAAATGGAGAGATAGAAATGGAATTTTACAATACAAGAAACTAAGGGTTTTTTTTTTGCTTCTTTTTCTGTCTGAGGGAATTAAGGGTTTTGTTTGATTTATGCATTAGATTGTTTAAAGGTGTAATGACTGGAGAGCTAAGCATAGAGAAGCTTCAGACAACATCGTACAGTTGGTAGACGTTGAAAGATGAGATAATATTCTTTTCTCAGAGCTGTGATGTATGCTGCATTTGCTAGATTTGCTCCATCCCAATTCATAAGCTGCCTAAAAACCAATTTACTGGAAACTTCTAAGATTTTCAAATTAGTTTCTTAGTTCATATTAGTAATTTAGTATCATAAATCTGTAATCATGAGCTGTGCTTTTAGTATTGATATATTCTCTTTCCACCTCTTGCATTGCATACTTGAATATTCTTGCTTTATGCAGTTAAAACTCAAAGTGTTTTGCAGTTTGATGTGTTTTATGTGGTTATTGATTCCGTCTTCAAATGTGTTGAAGTTGATTGAGTTGTCGCCAAACTTTTCAGCTTCTTCCCAACTGGTCTTCTGAAGAGAGGATTCGGGTAATGCTGGAAAATGTTCTTGCAAAATAGGAACTGTAATTATAAGGGAAACAAAGACTTGGCCTTATATGAGTTGTCATTCTTTCTCGTGGACGAGAGTGGAGGTAGAGTGTACTCCTCATGTTCTTTGTGTTCAAGATTGTTGCCAACTCCTCAATTGCCAGCTACTTCGATAAGAATCTTGGGTGACGATGGTTGAGCCCTTCATCACGTCCCATGACGTTCATAAATAGATAGTCGAGGGAATAGTTTATTATATAGTTTTCTTTAGTTTCAGGATGGATTCATAATTAACTCGGAGGTAATAGTTTATTATAGTTTTTTGTGTAGTTTTTCAGTATGGATAGTAAAACTAATGTGTTGATGCATAGATACGAACTAGGGAGGTTATTAGGACAAGGAACATTCGGAAAAGTTTATTACGCGAGGAGTCTCCAAACGGGGCAGAGTGTAGCCATTAAAGTGATAGACAAGGACAAAATTATGAAGGTGGGGATCATTAATCAAATCAAGAGGGAAATATCTATCATGAGATTGGTGAGGCATCCTTACATTATTCATCTATACGAGGTTATGGCTACCAAGACGAAGATCTACTTTGTCATCGAATACGCTAAAGGAGGCGAGCTATTCAACAAGCTGGCCAAGGGAAAGCTGAAGGAAGATCTAGCACGGAAGTATTTCCGCCAGTTGATAAATGCAGTTGATTTCTGCCATAGCAGGGGCGTCTACCACCGGGACTTGAAACCTGAAAATATATTGTTGGATGAGAACGAGAATCTGAAAATTTCTGATTTTGGTTTGAGCGCGCTAGCAGAATCGAGGCGCCAGGATGGTCTTCTTCACACGACGTGTGGGACCCCTGCTTATGTTGCCCCTGAGGTAATCAGCAGAAAAGGCTACGACGGCGCAAAAGCTGATATCTGGTCTTGTGGGGTGATTCTTTTTGTTTTGCTGTCTGGATATCTTCCGTTTCACAGCTCGAATTTAATGGAATTGTACAGAAAGATTGGGAAAGCAGACTTCAAGTGCCCAAAATGGTTTAGTCCCGAAGCAAGGAGGCTGCTTTTAAGAATATTGGATCCAAATCCAATGACTAGAACTTCAGTAGCTAAGATTAAGGAAAGTACTTGGTACAAACAAGGACTAAGCTCGAAATCAGAAAGACATGAGGCCGAAAGCAGTACATCCTCTTCTCAGCACAACGATACTAGTATATCAGCAGCAGATGACAGACAAGATGTTTCGAGACTCTCCAACTTAAATGCATTTGATATCATTTCCCTATCAGCTGGATTTGACCTATCCAGAATGTTTGAGGAGCCTTCTTTGAAGAAAGAAGCTAGATTCATTTCGTGGAAGCCTGCCTCTGCCATCATAACAAAGATGGAAGAACTTGCCAAGCGCATGAAGCTCAAGATAAGTAAAAAGGACGTGGGGTTATTCAAATTCGAAGGAACTAAGGAAGGTAGGAAAGGATATCTGACGATTGATGCAGAGATATTCGTGCTGACAACAGCCTTTCATATGGTGGAAGTGAAGAAAACCAATGGAGATACACTGGAATATCAGAAGATGTTCGATGAAGGTATAAGGCCGGGCCTACAAGACATTGTTTGGGCTTGGCAAGGTGAACCGCAGCCTCAGCCGCCCAGTCGGCAACAGGATGAGCTCCTGCCGCCATCATCATCGCAAGAGCATGAGACGGAGCAACATCCAAAGCAGCAGCAAAATCAAAATCAAGATCAGCTACAGCAGCAGCTGCTGCTGCTGCAGGAACAACTACCTTGATAATCTGACCCTGGCAAGTTCTAGTTCATTAGCTTTATGTGCATTTTTCCTACTTCTTTGGTTCAAGTGAGGCATTCAAGTAACAGTTGAAACGATTTCTTTTCGTTTAACCCATGATTGTGTGCATAAATTGAATCTAGTCTATAGATTTTTTTCCTCTGTGATCTTTGTTAATTTCTGCGTTTGCTTTGATTCGTAATAGTTGGAGATGTAAATGTAGTAACTATAATCCTAAGAAGTATTTTTCCATTTCTTTGCTAGATTAGGGAGTGTATTCTGCCTTCAAAAAAAAAAAGAAAAAAAAAATGTAGCATCTTTAAATTGGAAATAGCTAATTATCCAATTGGGAAGATAATAGCACTGTACAATAAGAGCTGAACTAAGTAAAATGTGATCTCTGTGTGAGTGTGTGTGTGTGTGTGTGTGTGACACATTTAAGAAACGTAAACAGCGCTACTCATTTCTGATCTGTAAAATAAAATATTCATTTTATTATAGATCATTTAAACAACAAATCATCCTTATTGAAATGAAAATAAATAATAAATGACATGGTGGATTATAGTCCTCTCATGTATACAACATATCCTTATTCCAGATTTACATGTTACATAACACCACTAATCATACAAAGATGGGAGAGTTGGTCAAGTCGATCACCTCAGGGTACTGATTGGGCTTTCTCTTCTTGCTGCCTGCCTTTTCCTGATAGCAAGGCGAAGGCGTAAAAACATCGATGATCTCAACTTCACACCTACTGATATCAGGACTCTTGATCAACGGTCGATATTGATCATCATTCATGGCAATTTCTGGTTGTTTGTTATGTGGATTGTTAGACCCTGTGGTTAACTCGACCAATCCGGGACTCTGTATGTCTTCAGCAACGTAGGAGCTATAAGACGAACACGATGCTCTGGCAGGGGAGTCGTCATTGATGCAGAATTGTCCCTGATCTTCTTCTCTGTTTGGAGACGAATTTGATTGAAATCCTACCCAAGTTCTAGTCGATTCAAGACTAGCACCATCTGAATGATTTATCTGCTGACTACAGTTTTCTTCAGAAATATGATGATAGTTGGGAGAATTGTGAACTTCTTTCCTCACTGCTTCTGTTGATTCTTTTTCTTTGGATTGCTGGAAACTGCATTCACTTTCAAGATCATCCCATTCGTCGTTTATAAATGAATTCGCATCGTAACATGGCAGCTCATCCATGCAACAGACTTGGGTCCGCATCTGCTCGGGCAAGGCTGGACAGGCGGAGGTGTAATGTCGGTATTTTGTTGAGAACAGGTTCACCGTGAGGTTCAAACTGTCAAAATGAAACAAAACCGTAGAAATTTGTGAATTCAGACGAGAAAAAGCAAACAAAAAGAACCGAGTCATATTAGCTACAGAATTCACACCTCTGCCAGGGAGGAAGGGTTAGCATTGTATATGCCAATTTGATCTTGTTGGCAAGGCCAGATAGGGATTTGAAACTTGCAGCAGCTTTCCTTACTGCTAGAGATTCTACCGGGTGTTGCCATGCCCACTCGAACTGTCGCAGAAATAAAAAAAATTGTCAAAGCAAATTCATCTTGAATCCGGATCCAATTATGTACAAGTTCGGATCCAAATTTTTGACCAGTCTCAACTTGAACGCTGTAATTTAATTCACAGTCAGGCATATGCGCTGCCAGACATACATGACCTAACACATAACATGTATATAGATTACATCTTTCCCAAGTGAATAAGCAAGCTTGCTTTCAGGATTAATCAACTCCCTAACAAAAATCTTGAACTAAAGAAGCAGCATTATCATAAACTAATAAAAGATTGATTTCAATCCATATACTCATACACAAAATGATAGCAAGTGAATACAACAGTAATCCAGTTCAAACGACATGCCAGCAGGGATTACAAAATGATCAGTTATGAATCATAGAGCAGAAGACAATTTGCAAGTGCATAACTATTTTGCAACTGATCTAAATTAGATTTGGCATCTAATTTTCAAGAAATGTGCAGTTCTTTAAAACACAATCATTCCGATGTAAATATAAAAACAACAAATTTCACTGGAAAGCTGATATATTTATTTATAGAAGGAAAGACGACCAAAATCCCAATCCCCATTTCAAATATATATATATATATATATATATATATATATATATATATTTCATTAAAAAACTCAAAATTTTCTCCATTAAAAAAGAAGACAAGAAAAGAACCTGAAGAGCAGCAGTATTAGTAGGGAAGCCGTAGATGCAGATCACCATTTCCCAGGGCCGCTTCCTCTTGGTACGCCACGCGCCGCTCCCTAATTCGCCATTGTGCTGCCGTATTCTCCGCCGTGGATTCACAGTATACCTGCAGCAATCCAAAACTAATACAATCAAGTCAAGGAATTAAAAACCCGATTTGAGGAGAGCAGGAATATGATTGATAATCGAATTGAATAAAATCGAAACGAACCCGATATAGGTGTGGCCTTTGAATCGGGGACAGATAGAAGTGAGGAGGTAGCAGGCGAAAAAACCCGATCCTTTCTCTTCATCGCCATTTTCATTTTCGCCGATCTCATCAGCTGCTGCTGAGATTTGGATTTGGGGTTCTTCTTTTCGACCCTTTCGTTTCCCCATTCCTTTACTTTACTGTGTTAAAATTCGATCAAGTTCGTTACAGATAAATATGACCGTTGCGTTGCGGCTTTTCGGAATTTAAGCTGTTATGACATGACATGGGCCCAAATTTGAAATTCGGCTTCGGCCTTTAATGAGGAAAGAAGTTGGGCCGCATAAAAGTTTTCAAAAACACGTAGCTAATGTGTTATTCATATTTTGTTTTTTTGCTAATTAAAACAAAACCCCCATTTTACTCTCTACAACCCTCAAAATTAAAATAATTAATATTATATTATTTATACTATTTTATTCTAATAGCCCTAAAATTATAATTTACTATAAATTAGAATCACAAATATTGTGAAGATAAAAACAATTTAATAGTTTGCAAAACCCCCAAAACACAACATAACCTTCAACCCAAAACCTGAAGAAAATTGGTGAAAAAACGTCGAACAACCTCATCCTAGGCTGGTAACATGAATGCTATCAAAAGAACATCCTCTATCTTATGATTTTTTTTCTGGTAAAAGTACTCATGTATAAAATCGAAAAGTGAAGAAAGGCAAGTAAATGTTGAACTTTGGAAATCTTTCCAAGGGAAGAGTTCTGTTGCAGAAGAGGATGCCTCTTCACACACTCATGTTAGCGGGGCTGCTACCGAGTTGGCAAAATCCGCCGCAAATGCAGTCGTTTCAGATACCGTTAGTCGCCATCAAAGGCAGCGATTGTAAGACGGACGTTTTGGCACAAAAAAAACAGTTCATCACATTCTTATAAATATAATGTTACAATTCTTGTCAAATTTTGGTGATGTAAATAAAGGTAAAATTGCATAAAAATACCCGACTTTTTTCCAAATTCTGGACTTATTACAAACCTTTTAATTTCATCAAAAAAATAGCAACCTTTTAATTTGTTGCAATTTTCGTCCAAATCCAATTTGGGAAAAAAAATGATGATGACGTGTGCAATTCAAATCGACGCAGTGTTCAAAACAACGCTGTTTTAACTAAAACGACGTCGTTTTGATTACGAATTAAAAAAAAAAAAAAAAAAACAAATTACATGTCATTTTAAAATTCCCACATCATCTTGCCCAGCCCCTCCTCCTCTCCTCCTCTCCTCCGCCGCACACACACTCAATCACGACGCACACACACACTCAAACTGCTCTCTCTCTCTCTCCCTCCTCACATACACAAATATTGAATCACGACACACACACACACACACACTCAAACTGCTCTCTCTCTGTGCTTCGCCGGCCGCCGTCACCGCCTTCACATCACCACCGTCACCACTGTCGTCACATCCACTCTCTCTCGACTCTATCTCTCTGAAACAAGAAAGCCCCAAATTCAGAACCCTAGCCCCCAATTGAAACTCTCCTTCGAGCCATCAACCCCACAAAATGACTGCATAAAATTAAACAAATTCTCCCCAACTTTAAGAGCCCGCCGCTCAATCCTCCTCTCCACCGCCACGTCGAGTGACGGCAGCGCCGATAGGACAGCGACAACACGGCGGATGGGCAGGCGAGCATAGACAGCGAGGAAGGGTATGGCTAGCGACTGGATGTAGACGGCGAGGGCCTTGTCCGGCGTCAGCGTGAAACTGTGGGTGGCGAAGGCCTTGTCCGACCTTGTCCAGTGGGTGGCGTCGTTTGGGCGAAGGTGGAGATGTCGAGAGGGAAGTTGCGGTTGGGGAAGACGACGCCGAACATCTTATCTCAGGGTATGGCTGCTGCCGCGATCTGCGATTTGGTATTGGGGAAAAGTTGAGGAAGAGGGTCTGGGCGAGAGAGAGAGATGAAGGGGAAGGGGAAGGAGAAGATGAGGTGGAAGGGGAAGGGGAAGGGGAAGGGGAAGATGAGGTGGAATGATGTGTAATTTTTTTTTTTAATTCTTAATCAAAACGACGTCGTTTTAGTTAAAACGACATCGTTTTGAACGCCACGTTGATTTGAATTGTACACATCATCATCATTTTTTTTCCCAAATTGGATTTGGTTAAAAGGTTGCTATTTTTTTTGCTAAAATTAAAAGGTTTGTAATAAGTCCAGAATTTGGAAAAAGGTCGGGTATTTTTATGCAATTTTGCCTGTAAATAAATTATGGGACTACTTCTCTGAATAATGGTTCTATAATATCATCTGCAATTAGGAGCAATGGTTGTTTTCGTTAGCCCAAACGATACAGATTTTGTTGAAGGAGCGATGTAAATGTAATACTTCGCTTTTAATGTTGAGTGAATTAGCTTTTTTCAGTTTAAATTTATTATTCTGATTCATTGAAGTTTAGTAATGGAGGGCGAGTGATCTTGTAGGAAGACGATGATTCAGGGGCTATATACCTAGAATTATTATTGTTATTAAATATATTTAGGATTTATTTTGTAGTTATAATTTTTGGGGCTATAGGGATAAAATAGTACAATTACTACAATATATATATTTTTTTTTAATTTTGGGGGCTATAAAGAGTAAGATGGGGGTTGTATTTAAAACAACCCTTTGTATTCATTAATTAATCAATAGTAATACTCCCTCCTTCGTTTAAGAAAATGAGTTATTTATAATAAAGTAACTTTTTAAAGGCTATTTTTGTCACATCAAGTAGGAGAGAATGAAATTAGTAGTTTTTTAGTGGCACATATGATAATTTATGAGTTATATAGAGGTATTTATCCTATGGTATATTTTCATTTTAGGAAATGAGCTTAATGAAATAACACATCCAAATAAGACAAAATGAGTTTAATGAAAAGATACGGGGAGTGAGTAGTATGTTTTAAAACTTGAAAAAGGAATGGAAATATGTGTCGTCTTTTACTCATATAATTCTCAATCATTCAAGTCACAAATTGAAATGAATTTTTTATTATTTGAAATTCTCTTTAGCCATAAACTTATTGTTTTAGGGACGCCCTAAACGTATTAAAATGTTAAGTTTGCTCCAAAAAAAAAAAAAAATCTCAAAGTTTGACTGTTTGAGGTATCGGACAAGTTTCAATTTTTTTGTGAATCATATAGTTAATGACAACGTATTTTGGTGATTTTTTTTAGAGTACACTTTGAATTGAATTTAATTCCCATTCATTTTCGTAGAAAAATGATAATTGTATTTAGTTAAATTAATTTCGATGACAAATGCAATTAAGAGATGATTTCAGAATTTTCGCGGACACCTCTTACGCACACGTTAAAAAAATGATTTTGCTAAATAAATATTAACGAATTAATCTATATTTTAGTTTATTTTTTTATTGATCTTTTTGCAATTTTTTGATATTCGATCACTAATGAAAAAAAATAAGAACAATAAATATTTTATTGTAAAGAGTACTCTCGTTATTTCTTGTATTATTGACCTTCCATGAATTGCAGAAATACTATAAGTGATAAAGTTCTATGTATGCCCAAATATAATAACTATTATTTACATTTTAATTCAATTATTCTTTTAGTGTCATTAAAAAAGTGCTAATAAATTCTCATTATATGAAATAAGTGAATATAATTTTTGTGTAGTCTCTTGAAAAGTTAAAAATGAAATTAAAATATCAATAATTTAATTTCAATAGGAATTTTTCATCTAAAAGATAAATTATATAAATAAGTACAATTGAAAAATATACTAATTATTTTAAGCAAAAATGTCAACTTGGAAAACTATACGTACTATTTATTTTATTCTTTTAAAAGTGTATCGTCTTCAAAATTTTAATACACTTTTAGTATTCTTACTAAGTTTATGTTTGTGGATGACAAAAACTATTTAACTAGTTTAATAACTGAAAAAATATTTATGTATAAAATTAACAATCAAAGTATTACCATTCTAAATAAGCCGAGATAATAAATGAGTTATGCTCGAAGTTTATGGTCTCTAGCTTTATTCGACTTTATTATACCCATTTCTTTAAAATCGAGATCTAATATATAGTTGAAATTATTATCAACAATAAGAATTCAAGAGTATATAAAAATTAATTAATTAAATACTAAATAGACTACTTAATTCATAATAAATTCTATATTTATTATTTAAAAAGTAAGGGCGGGAAGGATAAAATTTCCTAAAAAAGATTAAATTAGTTAATCATGGTTGAATCTAAAAATATTTAAGTTATTTAAGAGGAATTTCTTGAAAGATAAGACAATTTTGAGTTGACAATTAGAGAAAAAAGCACAATATACGCGAAAAAATTTTGCATATGAACTTATAACTATATTGGTATAAAATATCAATAAGGTAAATCGCAAGATAGATATATCATTTAAATATTAATAAGGTAATTTTGATTTATACTTAACTAATATATTTAATATATAAATAATAAACTATAAGTAAAGTAAATTTGTATTCTTGTAGTAACTAATTATTATTAAAATATCAATATTATTACGCTATTGCCCTTAATTTTGCTTTATAGTAAGAATATTTTAGACGATTCAAATTTTGTAAAATAAGAATCTTTTTATATAAGTATAGATAAATGATCTTATCCCGTCTCGTCTGAATAAAAGACATCAATAACTTTTTTTTTTATGGCATGAGAACCCGTATCCGCTACTTTCGGTGCGCACTGGGTAAACCTTTGTCCCTGTCCACTAGCCTACAAATTAAATAGGGCAGGTAAACCACACTTTTTAAATACGCTCGATCTGTAGAGGCGCTTCATGGGTTCGAACTTGAGACATCAATAACTTTGTACAAGAGCAAATGAGCGAATCACGTAGAATTTAAATAGTTGTCAACTTAATAACATCAAGAAATATTGAACGTAATTTTCTTATAATTAAGAAACATTCAACTTATTGTTATTGTTATAACATTCAAGCAGTGCTGGGCACAGTATTATGTAATTCGTAGCAAAGAATATACTAATATCCTTACAAAAAAGGAAAATTAAGCAAAAACATGAAACAGCTATTAACAGCATACAAGCTAAAAAAACCAAAGCCTCGAGAGCGAAAGAAGTAAGCAGCTAGCTAATATTTGTTCATCACCACTGAATAAACATTGTAAAAATCACAGAGAGAGAGAGAGAGAGAGAGAGAGAGAGAGAGAGCGAGAGGGAGAGGGAGAGGGAGAGAGGGAGAGGGAGAGGGAGAGAGAGAGAGAGAGGGAGAGAGAGAGAGAGAGAGAGAGAGAGAGAGGGAGAGGGAGAGGGAGAGAGAGAGAGAGAGAGAGAGAGAGAGAGAGAGAGAGAGAGAGAGAGAGAGAGAGAGAGAGAGAGAGAGAGAGAGAGAGAGAGAGAGAGAGAGAGAGAGAGAGAGAGAGGGGGAGAGGGAGAGGGAGAGGGAGAGGGAGAGGGAGAGAGGGAGAGAGAGAGAGAGAGAAGCAGTCTCAGAGAAAGGATACCAAACTGCATTAGCTCTTTCAAACCATACCAAAGACAATGAAATGCATTATGTACAAGGCATGCAGGAAGAACTCTTATCGGTTTTCTTCATTTGATAAATTATAACTTCTAAACACTCTAAAATAACTTCGATAGATAATCAGAACAACCCAAATTATGATTAGCAGACGTTGATATGCTGGGCATCATGCAAGCCTTGACAGAAAGAATGGTATACAGGGCCAAAGGCGAAGCTCAGAACAAAGAAGTTGATGGAAATAATATTATTCCTCTTTTTGAGATATTACAAAATTCTAACAAGGAATCTAAAGTCGAGAGGGTGACTCAGTAATTAATGCCATTCCATATAACCAGATATATTGTCAATTTCATATGTGCAAAAATGCCTTGGTTACCAAGTACAGCCAGCAGAAACATACTAATACTGGTAAAGTCGACAGCAATAACAGAAAGCAACAACTAGATCACTTCCTAAGGCTTCAACAGATCTCCAATTGGACAACAATTTCAGCTGTAAATACTATTTCCAATTCCAATAATTCAAAGCTATACAGTAATCATATCAAGAATCCTTGTAAATAACACTGAATCAATGTAAAAGGAATTGTTTCCGATATAACAACCAACCAATTATAGGCAGTCTGCTCAAAGGGTTTCCTCCCTAGCTGGATAAGAATACACTACATCCAAGATTCAAGATGCCTCAAATGATTTCCTATAGTGCGAAGATTGAATTATCCTTTAATTTATTGATAGGCAAGCAGCGAGCACACATTCACAATATTACCCTCAGTCCTCACCTTCAAAGTCATTGCAAATAACAAATACTACCTCAGGACAATGCATGCTCCAAAAAATGCAAGTTTTTTCATGCAATAAAACACTTTGAATGCCCATTTAAGGTCTAAACCTATAGTAAATAAAAGTTCAGATTTAGTGAATCTACCTATAATTTTGAATATATAAAGACTTCGGATAACATGCGTGTGTTTGAGAGAAAGTAACTTTCCTTAAGAAGAAGAGGATTTACTCAACAAGATAGTAAATTTAAACAAGGTGCAAAGCTGAACAAACAGCAAACAACAAGAGCCCGTTGTCCCAAATTAACAGAAACATCAAAAGAACTTCACTTTCAACATTAACATACCACCAAATGTATATTACATTCGAGTATAGTTTCGAGTACATCAATACAAAATGAGAATGAATTAAAGAAAAGGATATACATTGTATAACCCGAAACTATACAAAGGATCATTTCATACCAGCAGCACAGCAATACAATTTATGGAGTGTGTTATATAAACTATAAATCAAATTATATAGATTTTCGAGAGTTCATCATCGAGAATCGATCACACAATTAGAAGAATTACAAGAAAACAACCTCTACGGCCAATTACAACATTACCGATTGGATTAATCAGCAGAAAGCTTAGAGCTTGATGAAACCAAATTCCTCCAGAGATATTTACCGCTTGCCATGTCCACGCAAGTCCAAAACCCCTTCCCTAAAGCCGTGCAAACCTAATAATTGCACCGCATAAAATCAGCTTACTGCATATTTTAAGCATAATAAAATAATAATAATAATAATAATAATAATAATAATAATAATAATAATAATAATAATAATAATAATAATAATAATAATAATAATGAACACGACGAAGCTCAATTTCGATGGCATTTTAATTTTTCTACACATCAATTCAATTTACCAGCTGCTCGACAGAAATCCTGCAAAAGCTTTCTAATTGCGTCTATACAGTACGTATATCATCAAACTTACACAACCTCCAACCAAAAAATTATCCAACTTCGCAATTTATTGAAAGAAAAATGTCGAGTTTGGAGAAAGAATTGAGAGAATTAAGATTGATACCTTGGAAGAAAGGGGAACGGAGTCGGAGGAGTCGGTTTCTTCTTTTTTTACAGCGTCGTTTCCGAGGTCAGGCGAGGACTTGAGGTTTCTGAGAACGAAGAATCCGGCGAGGGTAGCAGAGAGGAAGATCAAAATGATTCTGAGGGGACACATTTCCGTAGTCTTTCTCTCTCTCTCTCTCTATCTCTTCTGGTTTTAGAGAGAGATTGATATCTCTGAATGAATGTGTAAAGAAAAGTATTGAATATGAAATGATAGTATATATTATTAGTGGTAGTAGGTGATCTAATTTTCATTAATCATCTTCTCCTAATTATTGTTTTCACTTTCAATTTAATTATTTGTGGGGAGGAGTCAAATCCTTAATCCTATATTTTAATTTGATACCTATATATAAGCTGTTTTTGCAAGGTAATCAAATACTATAAAATTGTAACAGAGGCAATAAATAAGTGAGCAGTAATATTTTGAACCTTTATATGGCAAATAGTTTACTCGATCAACGCGTGAAAGAGTTTGACGTCCTAAATTTGAACGAGAGAGAAAATAAAAGTACAATTTCAACTAGAAAGATGTCATCTACCCTAAAAAATAGTACTACTACTTTTCTTAATCTTTTATCCTAAAATAAATAATTCAATCGTTTAATTTGTAAGTTCGACAAATATCTTTTCTTTTTAACCCATACATACTATAAATCTACTAACCGAGTATGTTTCATAATTTTTTTCTAATGTAATTCATCCAATTACACACATGAATACAATTTAAACTTACTACTAAAATTCAAAACATGTTTCTCATGCATTAAATATATCAAATACATTTAATACGCTATCGGGTTAATATCAAGAAAATACACAAACTTTGAATCAACTTTTATTTTTCCCTACGGAATTTTTAATTTTTTGTGACAATATACGATGTTTTGGTCAAGTTTCATTTTTCCCACGTATTTTCAATTTTTTAAGACAATACATGAACTTTAGTCCAATTTCAATTTTCCCATGGTCATTAATTTCGCCCAACATTAAAGTTGACGTGTTATGTGGTAATCAAGTGTGTACACATTTCAAGCGGCTAATTTAAACAATCCCTTTTGTTAATCTCCATACGTCATCGTTTAATCCCAAAATTAATAAACTTATTTAATTATCTTGTTAGAGTTTAATGTTCATATTTCTACTATAAAGATACGAGTGACGTCTCCTTCACAATTTCTCCATATTTTTTCTTAATTTCTCAATTTCGCTATTAATCTTCGTACCAAACCAAATTCATTCGCTAATGTCTTCTTCCTCCCTAATGTCTCGATAGGAGAAATATGGAGAAATTTTCGCCCATTATCACCCTAAACCCTTAGGTATGTTAATTTTGATAAACGATGCTGGGGATTCAAGGACAAAGTCATTTAATTTAATAG
The DNA here is from genome assembly GCA_029490685.1 of Schizonepeta tenuifolia. Classification (NCBI taxonomy): domain Eukaryota; kingdom Viridiplantae; phylum Streptophyta; class Magnoliopsida; order Lamiales; family Lamiaceae; genus Schizonepeta; species Schizonepeta tenuifolia. The sequence continues at coordinate 904,254 of JANLIY010000016.1, forward strand.
TCTGGTGAAAATATGACATGTTTTCGATAGCCACATAAAGTTTGTGTATTATCATATAAAATTGAGAGTTCATTAGATAAATGAAAGTTTGTCACAAAGTTCGTGTATTGTCAAAGTTCGTGGAAAAATGATAATTGACCAAAAATTCATGTATTGTTAAAAATTCGTGAGAAAAATAAAAGTTAGTTCAAAGTTTATGTATTTTCATGATAATAACCCTACATTACATACATACACAGAAATATAGAATTTGGGAGAAGATAAAATAAGTACTACTACTATATTGCAGTTAGCCATCAATATAAAAATGCATTGCAATTAAATAGCTGAAACTACGGTTTTCATATTTGACATAGTGAAAAATGTGAGCGTAAATGATTGAGTGATTTATATTATTCAGTTATTTCTTCTTCTGCGAAATACATCAAAGTAATACTAACTATTTTAATAAGATACACGATACCTAGTATTTATTGGTATTATGATCTGTATATTAAGTACGTGTATAATGACTAAAAGATAAAAATTCTCATATTCAATAAAATGTAGTGTGTTCCACGTCAATTGCCAATGTCTAATCAATACTCCCAAATAATTTTGTTATTGAGGTTGTAACCACCCACCACATCGCAAATAAAGATACTAATAAAGAAGGTTTTGAAATAAATAATAAAGAAAATAAATAAATGAAAGTCAAAGCTAATCCATAAATTTTTGGTTAGTTTATACTTGAGCATCTTTTGTCAACATTGCAACGAGAAGGTCCGGAAAATCAACACCTTATGATTTATCAATGCAAACCTTACTTGTTTTGTCGTTTTCACAGAGTAGTATATCATTTTTTTTTTTTTTTGAAGAGAGACAGAGTAGTACATCATTAATTAAAAAAGCGATGATTTAACCGTTCTGTTACAAATTAATTATTACTAGTTACTACTACCGTAATATTTTCTTATTCTTTTTTTTTTCCTCCAAAAAACATCGAATCCGCTTGCGAACAGGAAGTAAATACATGTGGTCATTTACGTAAATATATACGCATAGAGTTACGTAGTATACGCATGTATATACAAACAGTCAACAGAGACATATATTTTCGTTTCGCAATTGATTTTAAGTTGTGGAATTTTCAATACAACTTCAAAAGTAGTACAGTACTTGTTGAATTATAAACGCGTTTAAAATGTTAAAGAAAAAAACCCATATTATTTGACTTGTCAAAGCAGCAAAGCATACAATGGACATGTTATATAGTGGGTTGTACTCCATTATTGTTTCTTTTTTCAATTTTGCCTCCACACTTTTAACATTTATATTTTATTGCAAGAACTAGTCAAAACCATTCCATCTTTATGGTTTTTTTTTTTTTTTTTTCGATTGTAAAATGCTCGACACAGTCAATAACGGATAGATGGATACCTAACAATTTAATTTATAGTATTTTCCAATTCCCATAGATATTATTATTACATACATGTGGGAAGTCAATTTTTTTTTTTTTAAATCTAGAATATGTGCCACTAATGTGTCACTACAATAAAAAGTGAATTTATCTATAATCTATGTATACTTTTGAATAAATTTTAAAATAATTAGAAGTGTATGTTACCCTAACCAATAATCACGCCCCTTATATTCTTCAAAAACCAAATCCCCTATGGTTCCTTAAAATTAGTGGAAATTCTCCATTCTAAGAGAAATTTCAACAATATCATTTACATGGCTCACATAAAATCACAAAAATTGCAGTTCACTACAAAAAGTGACTGAAATTCCAACGTGCTCTTTTTTTTTTGTACTCATAAAAGTTCGATCTCAATTATTAGTTTTCGGTCTTCTTCATATTATTGTTGGGTAGAGGATAGCTGCAGGTATGTAATACAGCAGCAAATTAGCAATTATAAATAGAAAGTGCCGCCAATCCACACTTAGTTTGGATACAAAGAAGATCGAAGGCGTTTCATATGAGAGACGGGAGAGTCCCTATATGAGACAGTCAAAATTAAAATTGATTTATTAAATCGTGTGTATCTGAGATCATTACAGCATCTCGCACAAATCTTTGTGTTTGCATAATATGCAACGTTTAAGATTGATGAATGTCGGGATTTTGAGAATAAAGTTTGTGTGGCCGATGAGTGTAGAATAGAAAATTTAAATTCTTTTTAGCTTTAGCATAATGTGGCAAATGTCGAAAAAAATAAAAATTAAACCCTCACCTAACCAAACCTCACTCAACTCTTTTGATGATGACAAATTCAATGGAATGAGTACGACGTTCATGACAAAAGTCCCACACTTGGTGATCAAAGATTAGGTTGGATTTGTAAATCAATGCAATGCATACATCCTTCCCACATCATATAAAGTTGGTTGAACTTAACACACGTCCAAATCTCAAGCTTTGTCAAAGGACACAACCGACCTTGTTGTAATTTATGTAATATTCTCCATTCCGACCTTCGAAAAATACCAATTTAGTACATGACATTTTCCGACTATTTTTCCGGTTCAAATGTAACATCGGATCAAAATCGAGCAACCCCCATTTCCATGTCGTAGTATTTTGATCCGCTGTTAAGATTAGAATAATACAAAAAGGTCAGGTTGATGGTTGAGAGCTTTTGAAAAAAGTCATTAAAAGTCAGGTTGTTAAAAGGATAAATTTACCCTTCAAAAGTTCAAATATTAAACAGATCTACAGAAAAAAATGATGAACACTTATCAAACAAAAGTTTGTATGATAAACTTAACGAAGTATAATGGTTATTGGTTAGAAGATGAATATGATCCTTGCACTGATTTGAACTAATTTTAGTGATATGAGTTTATTGTTATGGCTTAAATCCTACTCCTCAAACTCGCCTCACAAATAGATGGGGGCTTAACTAAATCCTTAATATTTCAAGCAAGAAATAAGAAAATCCTCTTTAGACTCATCAAATCACTGCTCATGTAATACCATAAATAGTAAATAAATAAAATAAACAAATTATCTGTCATATATTGATAACACAGTCAAACAATATGCAATTCTTGATTGAGAGGTAGAGCGATCTCCTAATCTGCGCCTTAGGTTATACTGATTCAAAACTAATCCAGGATGAACAAATACCTTCCAAGAAGTGCCATCTAGCGCACAAACCGTGCAACATTAGCAAGTACGGTCCTTAAACATCGGATACCAGCCCCAGTTGTCGAGCTAACCATCATCTGTAAATAGACAAGCTTACTGTTACTCAGATTCTTATTCTAAAATAAAAGAACAAGTAGAAAGATTTAACTATTGATGCCCATACCAAAGGTTGAACTGCAGATTTCTTTGCTTTGAGGTTCTGCAAGATCACAGATGTTATTGCTCAACTCAGAAACGTTTACATGGACATGATTTCTATACAGACACACGTCTAAAAAATCTTACCTCTTCGATTTGCATTGCTCGTCGTGCCACGTCAATTGGAAAAACCAGATCTGTTTTTGTTAAAACAATTTGATACTTTGTTTCATACCTGCACATTTAAGATGAAGAGGGTTTTGTTAGTGGAATTAACAATAAACTATAGCACGAAATTAGGTTTTAGACTGATGCTCAGCAAATCACTTAGGTGACTGTGTGCAAATAATTTATGTACCTTTCCATCAGATCAATAAGTTCAAGATCCCTTGGCTTCATGCCCCATTTTGTGTCTATTAGAAGGCATACTCTTTTAAGACCGACACGGGTCATGACGTATTCTTTTACCTACAAAGGATGCATGGCCCGACCATGAAAAAGTAACAGTAAGAAACTGAATGTAACCTGTATCTTGACAACATATAGCAAACAATGAAACGACAAATCAACAGTGCATCAGAAAACTAACAAAAGCTTAATCACTATAGTTGGAAATATTAGTTAACATAAAAGAACTTGAAATCTTTTGATTGTATAAGAGGCATTCAAACAAGAGATGAGTATAATATGTGTAATTATTGGATGTAACATTGTTTCCCATGTTCAAGATGTTCTTGCCAATTTTTTCATAGACCTAATGACTCAGCAGAGAAAACATTATGCAAGCAAGGCATCCAAACATTCACAAAAACTGAAAATTTTAAAAATTGCTACTCTAGCCAAATTGGTTTCTTACACTGTTCAGAGACGTATTAAAAGACTTATAAATTAACAAATGTAGACAAGGGTGCTCATCTCCATACTGGCCAGAGTTGAAGTGTGAGATTCTGTTTGCTTCTTGTGCTTGATCTCGACAATCACATGCTACACATAATCTAAAGGACATGAAGCCATGTCATACTATGATTTCTGATCTAGATTCACCAGTTACTAGATCTAGTTTCCTCTTTCCTCTATAGACAAAAGTGGCGGACCACCACCATCATTAATCTTTAGCTTCCCTAAATTTTTCCAGTTCACAATGATTTGCCTCTTACATCTTTTTTTATAATACATTTTCACGGAATGGACAAATACCACTTTTTCTTAACTAGAACTAGGAGTGACCTAGTGTCTGATTAATGACCAGCAAATTACGAGAATTCAAGAAAGTCTGAAGCAATATTAGAAATAGAGAAAGGGAGCTACGGAACATTCAAATTTGTAGGCTTGTTAGAATACTCACAAGTTCCTCCCATGCTTCCTTCACCTCTTCTTTAGCATAAGCAAAACCATATCCAGGCAAATCTACCAAACTTAGTTTCGGTCCAAGCTTAAAAAAATTGATACTCTGCAAAAGGATGATAAGTTTTGAGTATGTGTGTCAAATATATTGTGAGTTTCAGATGTACTAACACATGCAGCACCTGTGTGAGGCCTGGCTTGTCTGACGTCCGTACAACACCCCATTGCCTGGTTAGTGCATTGAGCAATGATGACTTTCCCACATTTGACCGGCCTAACAGAATAATACATCCAGCCCAAAGTAAGCGTTAGTAAGTTATTCTAGAATGAAGCTGAACTATCATCCAATTAAGTTCACAATATAAGTTCCAAAAGACTAAATCCAAATGATCTTGCAAGAAACAAATTGAAGTAAGAGCGCTAATAAACTAAATCAGATATATATATATATCTTTTATCAATATTTTGGTCTTCAGGTATTCAATTTCCTGTACCATTATTATTTGGACAGTATACAATACATAAAAAGCAGTCTTGAACTGGAAAAGGAACAATAAATGGAGAACTTTGCTCAATGAAATGCAAAATCCAAGTAACTAAATGTTCGCTCCATTTACATTGAAGGGAGGTGACGGATATTTGTTATTCTTTACCTGCAAAAGCAATCTCAGGAAGCTCAGGAGGAGGAAATGATGAAGAAATCTTCGCAGCAGCAAAGAACTCTAGTTTATTCCTAAATGCCTGCAACATAATCAAAATAATAAGAGTAAGTAGCAAAAACAAGTAATTAGAGTTTCATACAACCACGTCAATAAGCCTATGTAGTCTTGCTTCAGGTACTTTAAATGAGAATAGGAGAAAATGTTGTCCAACAAAAAATCATAATACAAATCTTAATTTGGCTAGCAATAGAAATCCCAGTTTCATGTCAAGCGGACGATAGTAGGTATCAAGTGTAATACGAAGAATAAGAGACAAGTGATACTCAAACAACCCACGTATTTCATGTGTAAGTCCAGTCCGCCTTAGAGTTAACTTTAAATATGAAAATGACAAACATAATTAAAAAATGTAAGAGAGTAATTTCATACTGGTACTTCGATGCGTTCTCTTTCTGCAGTTGTTGAGAAGGGTATGTTGTCTAAAGGAGCTGAAAGCTCAATGTTGTAGCCGGCCCTCTTAAATTCAATTTCGCGTCTACGTCCTAATAACTGAATAAATATTTTCCAGGAAAGAAAAAAATAATCACACAGTTATCAGTTGAGAACAAAACTATATAAAATAGTAATGCTTGCCAAGGACGTTAGGTTAAATGGGTTATTACATTGTCGTCTACAAAAGAAAGGATGGAGGCGCTAGGACATATGGCACGAAATTGTGCGTTCTTTGACATTTCAACACCACTGCTTTCTGTCTTATCTATCTTCACCTCATTATTACCTGGATATCATGCATAGAAATCAAACTTAAGTAAAAGAGCCAAAGATTCATTTTCGAAAGTTCATTCTGGTTTTTTACCAGAATTTCAGTTTGGTGCAGTTCTATAAACTGAAAGAACTGTGATGGCCTCTAGTTCTGGTGATGAGTATAATAAATAAAGTGAAGCCACTTGTTTCATAATTGGTGTTATAACTAATCAGAAACCACATTATCAAAATTAGGTTTCCCTTGGGCCTAAAAACTCTAACCACAAACTTGATCCTGAAGACAATAGGAGCTGATTAGCTGAATGAATAGTCCATATCCATCTTTGGGTTATAGAGATAATCCTTTGCTTGGCCTCATGAAAATATACAATATCAAAACCTCATGGTAATGCAATTCATAGTTTCACTGGTATTCAAATCTAAGGTATCTTTCAAACAACTTCAAATAGAAATTCAAATTCTAGATTGATAGAGAGATAAAGGCTAGCCATCAGAAGAAAAACCATACTGACCTTTTTCAGATATGCTATCATCCAATCTCTTGTTGGATGTATCATAAGGATCTATTCGGATACCTCGTTTTTTCTTCTTACGTGGCTCATCTGTTAAATCTGAAAGCAAGGTCTTTGTTCTCCGATCCTTTTTATAGAGAGGTTTTTCAACAGAACCAACTGCATTTTTTCTCTGGTTCAACTCCGTTTGAGTGGACGAAGGAGCTTTCCTCTTGCCATTTATCTTTGATATTGCATTCCCTATGCCACTGTCTCTAACACGTTTCTGTTTATCAGCATCCCCAATCCTACCACTCCGAACTCTCTTATCAAGTGATTCACTTGTCCTAAATTTACCACTCTCTGTCACCAATTTGTTTCTGCTAGAATCCTTAATTATGTAACCCTTTCTGCCTAAAGGCTTCCTACTGTCATCCGGATATGAGTTGAGCGCATTTCTTTTAGATTGAGACCTAAACTTTTTATCATTACCATTGAATTTTACTTGCTCAGTTCCTCTAGGATCAGCACTGATTCTGTAACTCTTCACACCTAAATTTCGATCAATCACCCCTTCATGCCCTTCACTGCCACTCTTCATTTTCCTATCCCGTTTCCCACTGCCGCGCATATCGCTCGATTTTCCATTCACATTGGGATAGGGAACAGCATCACCACCATTCCCATTTCCTCTGCTTTGCACCTTTCTACTCCCTCTCTTATTATCCTCTCCAGTTCTAACACCACCATTTGACCCTTTCGACTCCTCCATTGCAACTGTTACTTTCCTCTGAGTTTTACCAACATCACCATCCTTAGAACGTGGGGTTCTAACACCATCTCCCGACCCTTTGAAGCTCCCTACCGCAACCCTCGGTTTTCTACTAACTTTAACAGAACCACCATTACTTGAACTCCTTCTCACAGGCATGTTCAGAGGATACTAATACACAAATAAACGATAAATCAAATACAGAAAAAAAAATTCAGAGCATAAGGCATGATTAAAAAGCTCATAAAGGCATAAATAAAGTAGAGAGCTAACAGTGTATCATACGAGCTAATTCTTCAGTATTTACACACGCTTTTTACGAAATTAGTTAGGGAAACGAGTAGAAAGCTTTTCATGAAAAATGAAGCATGAATAATCAGAGAGAGAGAGAGAGAGAGAGAGAGAGAGAGAGAGAGAGAGAGAGTCGACTACCTTTACGTGAATCCGAATGAGCCAATTCCAGTTGAAAGACAGAAGTTGGAGTAATGCACATTAGCTGTTTGATGAATTGCTTGAGCGTGCTGACATATCAACACTGTGAAACGAATCAGATGGTTCGAACCCGGTTCAGACTTCTTTCTATTGTCTCAATCGTCTGTATCAACAATATTGTTTTCTGTTGATTTGTTATATGAGCATTTCTATCGAGCCTAGACTGTTTCTGTTTGTGGGCCACTCATAAAATTTTATTTGGGCCTCAGATTATTAATTTTAAACATAGCCCCAAATCTTTCTTTACGGCCTCTTATTTAATAAATAATAAAAACATTAATAAATGTATTAATTTATCCTTCTAGCTACTAATTTAATTCTTCAAAAATAATATTCATTAAAAGTTGGGATTTAACATGTTTGCTACCAAAAAAACACGAACCTTGAAGAATTAGAATGAAAAAAAAAAAAGATGCAAATGATCATACCTTTCAACAAGAATCCCCAAATTCATGCATGATTTTCCATCACAATTTGTTATCCAGAACCATCACATGCTCATTCAATTTTTCAAATTTGCAGCTCAATTTTTTCATAGTTGATAGTACCGGCCTCTTCTTGGGCCTGACCTAAGGCCCAATCCAGGTGGGCCTATACATTCAAGCTCGGCCCATAGAGCTCGGCCCAATTACAGTCGACGCCTACCTTGAAGACCAAGTCTCGAAGCCCTACTTTGGGGGAGGATAGAATCCTATTATGAACGGGAATCGAATATGCATGTACTAGGAAACAAGATATGTATAAGGAATCCAAATCCTAGAAAGATTAGGGCTCCATTCAAGGCTTATAAATAGATGCTAGATTAGAGGTTTAGATACGTTCAAATACTCATTGTACTCTCAAGTATAATAAAAGCTCTCTACATTCTCTCCCGTGGACGTAGATCACATCGATCGAACCACGTAAATCCTTGTGTCATCGCATTATTGTTATTTTCAGCTATCTCTACAAACCCTAGATCTATCATTGACGCCGTCTGTGGGAACAAAGACGATCGACGGTTCTTTGGTAGCAGAACTATGACGGTAACGCGATCACAAAATGTGCGGGGAGACCAAAGCCAACGTGGGAACCCCGACGAAGCAGAAAGTCGCCCTACGAACAGGGGCAATCACCAGAAAGACAGCTCGGTCCCAAAGGAGGGGCACGACAATAACCCTATAGAAGAGGACCCTTTCAAAGGGATGCTCGCGCTAGAGGGCAACCCTCAGAAGGGTCCACAGAAGTCCGGATCGAAAGGAGAAGATTTTCTCGACGACTTCGACCTCGCCACTGCATACGCCGCGACTGAGTTCGCAAGAGCGAATAGGGAGAGTTTCAAGCGCTTCCTCACAACAGCTAGGATGCCCCAATATCCGAAGCTAGAGAGAGTTCCACACGAAAGTCTATGTCCAAAACTTCGCATCATCCCAAAACGCAGGAGCCCGAGCTGAAAAGAAAGCACGATACTCGGCGAAGCCCACTCCGCCGCCGGAGCTCCAGCCCGCAACGGAGTCCCAAGCAGCACCATCTCCCGAGGCGACATCGTAGCCCAGGCAGGGACCGAAGTCCGAGCTATTCCAGAAGTTATAGCCCCAAGGTAAACCGGCACCGACGGGAAGGAAGATCAGCCCGACTCGTCAGCCCGTTCACCGATGAGCTGCTCGATGCCAAGCTTCCCGCGACGTACAAGTTGCCCAACATACCACCCTATAATGGGTTGGAGGACCCCCTCAATTAATTGACGCGGTTCAAGTACAGCATGCACAATCAGGGCCTCACAGAAGAGCACATGTGCAAGCTGTTCCCAGAGATGTTGGTCGACTACGCCCGAGCTTGGTTCGACGGCCTGCCGACTGGCAGCGTAGGATCTTGGGTCTACCTCGAAGGAATCTTTAAACAAAGATTCCTTATGAAAGTCCAAGCTCGCCGAGACACGGCCTACCTCCTGTCCGTGAAGCAAAAGAACATAGAGACCATAAGGGAGTACGCCTCCCGATTTATGCAGGAAAGCTTGAAGGTCGATAAAATCGATGATGTTTTCCTCATCTCGGCTTTCCGAAATGGGGTCGCTCCTGGGTCCCTGAACCAGGAGCTCGCTAAGCAGAAACCCGAGACGGCCCAGGAGATGTGGAGAATCGTGTACCAGTTCGCAGACGGCCAAGATGCGGACCGGTTGAAGCGGGAAGAAACAGAAAAGAAGAGGCCTGAAGGTGATCGGAGCCGGAACGATCGTGATCGGAGAAGTGTCCACGAACGCCTTCAGCGGGGTCCTATCCAATCCCGGCTCGGACCTGGACCTATTCAGTCCCGGCTCGGTCCACGGCCGGGGTCGGAGCCCCCTCAGCGACCTCCCTTTGTGAAAACAAATGCGGAGATCTTCGCACTTCATGAGGACTGGTTTACAAGACCACGCCCTATGTCGGGGTCGAAACCTCGGGATAAAAACAAATACTGCTCCTTCCACGACGACCACGGGCACTACACAGAAGACTGCCGTGACCTCGCAGTGGAAATAGAGAAGTTGGCCCAAGAAGGAGCTCTGAAGAAGTACGAGGTCGGGGGAAAGAAGAACAGAAGGGGGAAGCGAAAGGGCGGACAGGGCCGCTGCGCTCCCAATAATAAGCGAGCTAAAACCAGTCATGATGAGGAAGATGACGACCCTCAGAACGACGTGCCACAGTACGACGGGGTGGTGTCAACCATCTCCGGGCTAACCCCGGGCACAACAAAAACTAAGCTGAGGTCTGAAGCTCGCAGACCACCAATTTCATCGGAAGAGGAACAGACGAAAAATAGGTTCAAGAAAGGCGAAACAGTCACCTTTTCCGAGGACGATCCTGTACCTACAGCAACGCCCTGGTAATACAGGTCGGAGTGGCCAACAAGATTGTCCACCGCGTATTTGTTGATAGTGGGGCCAGCGTCAGTATCATCTTCCAACATTGCTTGGATAGGATGGGACTCGACCCAGCTCGGGTAAACTCAGCGCCCCTGCCCTTCAAAAGTTTCACGCAGCATGAAACGCGACCTGAAGGGATCATCGCGCTTGACGTCGCCATAGGCAGCCCGCCAACCAGCGTCAACAAGCTAATCCACTTCTACGTGGTCAAAGCGAACTCCCCGTACAACATCATATTGGGTCGGGATTGGCTGAATGCGGTCCGAGCCATTATTTCGCCATATCACTTGTTGCTGAAGATTCCGACCTCGGGTGGAATCCTAACTATCCGCGGCGACCAGAAAAAGGCCAAAGAGTGCATGCAAGTTGCCCTTCGAGGTCAACCGCAAGCATAGCAATCAAAGTATCCCGAGGAGTTGGAAGAGGCGACAACGATTTCTGACACCTCGGCGGAACAAGTCCCCTTATCCGAAGAAGACCTTACCAAATTTGTCAAGGTCGGCTTTGCAGGGGGGGCCCAAAACCCGCCTGTAGATAATCCAGCTCCTCAGAGAATATCAAGACGTCTTTGCTTGGTCGCCAACGGACATGACGGGGGTGTCATCGAACATCATTACACATAAGCTCAATATCGACCCGAGCTCCACCCCAGTAAAACAGAAGAGAAGAACATTTGCTGCCGAGCGGAACCAGGTCATCTATGATGAGGTGCAGCAATGGCTGAAAGCAGGGCTACTATTCGAGGTCAAATACACAATTTGGCTATCTAACCCGGTGGTGGTCAAGAAAGAAGGAGGGGAGTGGAGGATGTGTGTGGATTATACCGACCTCAATAAAGCTTGCCCAAAGGACTGCTACCCCCTCCCCAACATCGACGAGAATTGAATCCTTAGTGGGATACGAGGTATTCAGCTTTCTTGACCTTTACAAGGGGTACTATCAAGTCCTGATGGATGAGGAAGACGCGATCATGACAACTTTCGCCACGAGCTTTGGGGTTTTCGCGTTCAAATACATGCCCTTCGGGCTGAAGAACGCCGGAGCGACTTACCAACGAATGGTCGACTTCCTCTTCCGAGATCACATTGGCGAAATCGTAGAAGTATATGTAGACGACATTGTCGTCAAAAGCAAGGAAAAAGCTTCAGCGATGGTTGATCTACGAACGACACTCGACGTGCTAAGGCAGGCCAACCTCAAGCTGAACCCCAAGAAGTGCACTTTCAACGTGCGATCTGAGAAATTCCTAGGGTGCTGGATCTCGCCGGAGGGACTCAAAGCCAACCCGTTGAAAATTAAAGCCGTCCAGGAAATGAAGGTACCCCGAACTATTCGCGACGTACATAAGTTGACAGGCTGCATAACCGCGCTAAGTCGTTTCCTCTCGAAAGCTGCCGAGAAACAACTTCCGTTCTTCAAAATCCTCAAGAAGGCACCGGAGTTTGGATGGGGACCAGAGCACGAACTAGCCTTCGACGAGCTAAAGCGCCACCTAAGAGACTTACCAACTCTGTTGGTCCCCAAAAAGGAAGAATCCCTATCCCTATACCTCGCAGCGTCGGAGGAAGCAATTAGCACAGTATTGGTCCGAGATGAAGGAGATCGGCAGCTACCGGTGTACTTCGTCAGCAGAGTCCTGAAAGATCCAGAGACAAGATATCAGCCCCTCGAGAAGTTCGCTCTAGCCTTGGTAAATGCAGCTCGGCGCCTAAAACCTTATTTCCAAGCTCACCCAATACAAGTTTTGACCGACCTACCACTCCGGCAAGTCCTCACTAAACCGGAAACTTCAGGAAGGATCGCAAAATGGGCAATCGAGCTCAGAGAGCATTCCATATCATTCGTTCCTCGCCGAGCTATAAAAGGCTAAGCTTTAGCAGACTTCCTCGTAGAAGCTCGGTACAACGTCGTGAATAAACCAAAAGAATCCGAGGCCAAAGCAAAACTCCAAGAAATACCAGAGAAGACTCCCCTAGACTGCTGGGAGATGTACGTGGATGGAGCCTCGGGAAAGAAAGGGAGCGGAGCTGGCATACTCCTGATCAGCCCGGAAAAAAAGGAGTTAACATACTCGCTGCGATTCGAGTTCCCCACTACGAACAACGAAGTGGAATATGAAGCCCTCATTGCCGGACTGCGTCTCGCCCAAACACTCCAGGTACGAGCTATCCAAACTTATTGTGATTTCCAAGTAGTGGTCAACCACGTGCTAGGAAAGTATGAAGCAAGGAGTGAGAAGCTGAAGAAATACCTGGAGAAAGTCAAGCTCCTAGAACAATCCTTCCAGTTCTTCAGGATAGTTCGCATTCCTCGGAGCCAAAATACCCGAGCTGACGAGCTAAGTAAGCTGATAAACTCAACCGGCTCCACTCTAATAGAAGAAGTTCGGAATCGAAGTATAGAAGAGGCGGAAGTCAACGCAATTGAGGAAGACGACCCGAATTGGATGACCCCTTTGAAGAAATATTTAGAGAGCGGGGAGATTCCTGGGGACAAAACAGAGGCCAGAAAAATCCTGGCTAAATCCATGCAGTACGTCCTCGAAGGAGGAATCCTTTATCGAAAGTCATACCTACAGCCTCTCCTAAAGTGTGTGGGTCCAAGGGAAGCGGACTACGCACTGAAAGAAGTGCACTCCGGGTCATGCGGAAGCCACATCGGAGCTCGGATGCTAGCACAGAAAATCATGCGGTGGGGGTACTATTGGCCAACAATGGTAAAAGACGCGGAAGAATTCGTGTAAAAATGCCTGAAATGCCAGCTACATGCCAAGGTGACGAGGGTACCCCAGACCGACCTCTCCACTATACAGAGCCCGTGGCCATTTGTGGAGTGGGGCATTGACATCGTGGGTCCGTTCTACCCGGCCCCAAAGCAAAAACGATTCTTAATAGTCGCCGTCGACTACTTTACCAAGTGGGTCGAAGCTGAACCTTCCACAAAAGTCACAAGTGAGAAAGCCATCGATTTCGTTTGGAAGAATATCGTGTGCCGGTTTGGAGTCCCAAGAATACTCATCTCGGATAACGGGACGCAATTCACGAGCAGAGCATTCCAAGAATTTTGCGAAGGACTCAATATCCAGCAAAATTTCACCTCGGTCAACCGACCTCAAACTAATGGCCAGACCGAAGTCACCAACAGAACAATAGTGAACGGACTCAAGGCCCGCTTAGAGAAGGACAAAACGGAATGGATCTACAACCTCCAAAACGTCCTGTGGTCATACAGGACTACACCCAGAACTCCAACGGGAGAAACTCCGTACCGTTTAGAATATGGAACAGAAGCGGTAATACCAGTAGAGGTCGGGGCACCAAGCCCCCGCACTATCAACTTCTCAGCGGAAGCCAATGAAGAGCAGCGCCGAACCGACCTGGATTTACTCGAGGAGAAGCGGGAACTAGCCAGCATAAAGGAGGCCCGGTATAAGCAGCAGATGACCCGATATTATAATCAAAGGGTCAAACCCCAGAAGTTCCAGGTCGGTGATCTTGTGCTTAGAAATAATGAGATAAGCCATTCAGAGAAGCTCGGCAAGCTCGAGGCCACGTGGGAAGGACCCTACAGAGTGCACGAAGTACTCGGCAAAGGAGCCTACAAAATCGCCTATCTTTCAGGCGAGCTGATACCCAAAACGTGGCACATCGCCCACCTGAAGAGATTCTTCGTATGAGCAACAAAGTCCTGCATATAGAGTCTTTAAGTTTTTCTTTTTCCTTTTCTTTTTCTTGAGTCAGTGTTTTGTTTTTAACGAGCTCGTCAAAACTCTCCTTTTTTTTTGGTCTCTCTTTTATTAATAAAGTTTCTTTTCGTCTTGCATATTCTTGTGTCTTTTAGTTTGCTTATACGAAGTATCCAATGCGCAAAGAAAACCCTTTCGAGGTCCGAGCTCGTCTCCCTCCAAAAAGGAAGATCCTACGAGGTCAGAATCGTACTCCCTCACATAGGATAATAAGATTTCAATCGGGGTCAAAACCAAGTTCCCCCAAGAGAATCACAATACGAGGTCCGAACTAAGGTTTCCTTGTAAACAAAAAAAGGTCCGAGTTCAACTCCCTCATAAATGCAACATGCAAATAAACTAAGAAAGCTATCTTCACGACGAACAGGAAGTTCAACGAACTCAATCTATATTTATTTATTTCTAACTATTTAGAAATATTCGTATGTACATAAGTTACAGGCAAAAACGAGCTAGTCTACGAAGGAGGAGGTTTCTTACTAAAGTTAAGCCACCGATCTTCGAATGAAGTAATTCCCAGAATGTCATCAATTGAAACCCGACCTCGACCTCGACCTCGACCGCTTCCAGAGGAAGGACCCCGACCTCGCGAAGTCGCCGACCTTGGCCTCGCAGCTCGGCCACCTCGGCTCGGGCCAATCTGATGTCCCTGCGAAGTTGTTTTTACCTCGCGAGCAGGCATCGTTCGAGAAGAAGACGGGAGGTCGGCACCCGCACCCTTGACCAGCAGCGCACGTAATTTTGGTCGGCGTTCTAGAATACACTTATACCCGCTCGCACTCTCTTTGAGCATGTCAAAGGCACCTTGGAGCAAAGGAGACTCGGGACCAACTGCTTCTTTTAGATCGATATACGTCACCAAGTCTTCTTTCGTCTTTAGCTCCGCCTCGGAAATGGTGATACCACCAGCACGTCGGATAATATCTTCGTACTCGGCGTGCTCCTCGGCGATCCTCTTGTGATCCTCAGAAACAGGGTCAGCCCGACCTTGGGCAGCTTCCAGTTCTTCCTCGGTCTGAAGAAGCCTAGCTTGAAGCAAATCAGCATGCTCTTGAGCAGCGATCCGCTTGACCTCGGCCTCCACGCTAAGCACCTCGAACTTCATTTGCCATTCCTTCAGCTCGGCTTCAGTTGATTTCAACAAAGAACACTTCTCGGCAAAAAGCTCTTCAGCTCGACGGCACTTATTCATCCATTGTTGAGCAAAGGATCGCTGCTCATGCAGGTCGTGAGAAAGAAGATCCACCTGTTTGCGTAAAGAAGAAACATCAACAGAAACCGAGGTCTACACACAAGAAAAGGAAAAAAATTTATTCATTCATTCCAAGTTCAGTACAAGGATACAATGTTCAAAAAAAAAAAAAAAAAAACTAAGTACTAAGAATCGCCGACCTTCTCAGTCTCAGAAGGTGGCAGCTCGGAGCTCGGATTCTCAGCATTAGTGGCTTGGGGACCCTCGGGAGGGACCTGCTCAGCATCACCTTCGGCCTCCCGCTCCTCTCCCATTTCTTCAGCATCTTCTTCCTCTTCTTCTTCTTCATCCTGAAGAGACTCGAAGACCGTGTCCAGCTCGGAATCCCGATCTACCGAACAGTCAGCAACCTGTTCGGCAGTTAGCAACTCCGACGAACTAGCAAGAAACTCCAGGACGGGCAGCTGAGCGAGGTGATCCCGGACCACCCTTGCATACCGGGAAGGCAGAGCATCATCCCCAAGACGCTCGAAGCCGAACTTCGCCACGTCCAGATCGGGGAAGTCCTGGGCAGCCTTCTCCAAAGCGGCCACGACGAAGTTGCCGTTAATGAGGTTGGCCAAGTCATTGGCCAAGCCGGCGAAGCCCTCCGACAGCAGAAGCCTCTTCGTATAGCCTCGGAGAACCTCACCTTGGCTAGCTGCAAGCTGGGCCTCCCTATCCCTCGCCGCGGCCAGCTCGGACTCCAGCTTCCGAGCTCTTTCCGCCTCAGACCGAGCTCTTTCTGCCTCAGCCCGAGCTCTCTCAGCCTCACCCTCGGCCCTTGCGAGCTGAACGGCCAGCTCGGACTTTGCAGCCTTCACCTCCTCGGCGGCCTTGATCAGCGCGGCCTCAGCTCTCTTCGTCCGGGCATTGGCAGATATCAGCTTCTCAGAGTACCGGCTCTTCTCGTCCTCGTGCCGAGCAGACATCAGCCCGACGATGCTCCTCAGCCAGTCCACAAACACATCAAGACCCTATCAGAAGGAATATAGTAAGCTACACGGATAAGAATTACAGAATTGCAAAAGAATGCAATAATACTCACCTCGGGGAAAGGCAAGTCAACCAGCCTGTCATGTCGATGATATTCTCAATGATCCTAGCCCGTTTCTGAGGAGGAGAAGGGGAGAAAGCAGCTTTCGCGGTAAGAGGGCTCGCATCCGCAACAGCAGGCTCCACCACTAAAGCTCCTTGAAGGGGGTCAGAAGGTCCTCCGACCTGCCCCGGGTCAGACGAGGACGCAGATCGCCCCGACGACCTCGGCCTCTTGCCCGAAGCCTTGACACCGACCTCCTTGGCTTTAGTAGCCTTGACACCGACCTCCTTAATTTTTCCAAAGTTCTTCACTGCGAATCAAAGCAAGAAAAGTGTAAGAATGATGAATGATAAAAAAAAAAAAAGGCAATCCTAACAGCTAAAGCGGGGCCTCACCCGTCGAAGGATCCGCCATACGATGGGGCTCATACGGGCTCAACCCCGCTTCTGCTAGCGAGTCTTCGGTGTATCTCCCCTCGAAAGAACCGAGGTCCTTCATCGCTTTTACAACAGTCGCCAGATCCCTATCCACCTCGCTTACTACCCACTTATAAGGTTTTTCTACCCTCCACACCAGGTCGACAAAACTACTGTGACGGCAGAAGAAAATTTTCGAATGCCACTTATCTATCTTATTCTGAGTTCGCCCCTTGAACTCAGCTCGGGTTGAAGCATAGTACCAGCCCGCATTATTTTTGAAGAAGAAGAGCTCGTGAATGAGCTCGGCGGATATCCGGTAACCCTCATTAGCGGCGGCCACACCCAAATCGGTGAATTGCCTAAATGAGTTTGGGGTTATCTGCCCTAACGCCAGGCCAAGTTTCCGTTGGAGCTCAGAATAGGCTTCAGGTAGGGGCACTCGAAGACCCGCGTGCAGACTATCCTCATAGATCGTAACAAAACCCGTCGGGGGGGAACACGCCCTATCCTCTAGGCGGGGTTCTATTAACCCAGCGTCAGAAGGAAAATTGTACGCTTGAGCGAGAAACCTAATCCTAGTCTCACCTAAGGATGAGGCGTAATCATTTACCTTCCCCTTATTCACACGAGGGGGCACTACGAGGGTCTCAAATGTGGGTTCCGAAGATCCTAGAGTGAAAACCTTAAATTTAAAGCTACTATTGACACTGACTGGCATAGGGGATTCGCTACTGCTACTGCTAGTCTGAGAGGGGGAAGCCATACTTACTTGTGAGCGCGTCTGGAACTGTGCAAGGCGACTGTGAATGGAACCCCAACGGAATAAACGCCGGCGGAATGGAAAGCGGAAATCCGAGGATTTCAGGGGAGAAGGAAAATTTTCTGGGCAAAAGCTTTTTCTGCTAAAATGGCGGATGTGAAAATGAAAAGGGGGAAACGTTTTGTATCCAAAGGATATACATTTGAATCCCGTCGTACCACATCAACGCGTGTAAACGTGGGCCCGATATTCTTGGAACATGAACCGTCCCTCAACCCAATTCAAACGGCCCATTACTTTTTCCCTCCCTTTAAGTTCGGACATGGGCCACATCCAGCACAGTAAAGTGGCCAGCACTCAGAATGGTGTTTCTCCACTACCACCTCGAGCTCGGAGGATAAGCTCGGAAGATCAGCTCGATAATTCAACTCGTAGCGGTGATTTGCGCGATCAATCACCTCGGCAATTCGACCTCGTAGTCTACGTCTACACGTCTTCTTTCCTCTTTTTTGGGGGGGATGTGATAGTACCGGACTCTTCTTGGGCCTGACCTAAGGCCCAATCCAGGTGGGCCTATACATTCAAGCTCGGCCCATAGAGCTCGGCCCAATTACAGTCGACGCCTACCTTGAAGACCAAGTCTCGAAGCCCTACTTTGGGGGAGGATAGAATCCTATTATGAACGGGAATCGAATATGCATGTACTAGGAAACAAGATATGTATAAGGAATCCAAATCCTAGAAAGATTAGGGCTCCATTCAAGGCTTATAAATAGATGCTAGATTAGAGGTTTAGATACGTTCAAATACTCATTGTACTCTCAAGTATAATAAAAGCTCTCTACATTCTCTCCCGTGGACGTAGATCACATCGATCGAACCACGTAAATCCTTGTGTCATCGCATTATTGTTATTTTCAGCTATCTCTACAAACCCTAGATCTATCAATAGTTTTATATCTACAAACCACGAGCCCCTTCAAATTTGTAGCCAAGAGGCAATAAAGTCAAATAACAAATGTAGATTATTTGAGTGAGTTTTTTTTAAGCAACACACTGTCATCAATTCCAATGGGGTACTTTTCGAAAAGCCTTAAATCACTAACTTCCAATAATTGAAACTTTCATTTATAGGATTTGATTTTGTAATAAAATTCCGTCTCAAGCAATTGAAAAGGAAACCACAAAATCATCCAAATTCACATGATGTTTACGAAGAATATACGAGATAACTCGATCGAGCGCAAACTGATGCTTCATTGTAGCTTTGATTACCCGAGTGGGATTATGCTATTTTACTCATTAAATTTTTGTGTCTGATTTGTGCATCATTTCTCGCTCGAGTTGTTGATGTTTGAGTGCTAATCCCGCTCGAGGGGGATTTTCATATATCGAGCGGGAAATAGTTTAATTAATTGTTAAATACGGTCTATAATGTTATTTTAGTATTTGTGTTTTAATTGCAGTTTTTACTCTTTCAGGTTATATTCAAGAGGCCCGAGACTATTAACCGTAAGTCGTCGGTTAGCACAGCCTACAGGCACAACGTTTTAGAAAACGTTGAGGATACCTTGATAAAGGTTGGGGAACAGGATCTCTTGGAGAGGTGGCTGCGAGGGTGTTTTAGCCACTTTAGTTACTGTAAGCCGGGTCAGAAGTGTGCTATAGGTGTGCATCACGTATTGTCACGAGAGATAGTTTATCCCTTCGGCGAGGCGCATGACATGTGGTTTCACATCAACGGAGCAAACATTCGTTTTTCTATTGAGGAGTATGCCCTTGTTACCGGGTTGTCTTTCGGGTCGTCTGATTCCGACCCTCAGACAACCACGACATAAGGGATGTGCAAGTGTATCGGCGGTTTGCCAACGACACGCAGACCTCCTTGATCGGTTTTGCCAGAGACGTGTAAATCAAAGTGGTGATATGTACCTAGCTGTCACGGATGTCTTAGTGTTGTATATGCTGCTGCTTGGTGTAGAGTCGAAGAAGTTTGTTGAGCAGTGGGTGTGGAAGTTGGCGGACGATCTGGATGCGTTTGATCGGTTTCCTTAGGGCGCCTACATCTACTTGAATCTGAAGCACTACGTGGACAATATCAAGCACACGCCCAAGTACCACTTATATTGTGCTGTTTGGGCTTTTCATGTTTGGTCTCTTGAGGTGCTGCCAGACTTAGCCGCTGCAGTTGCAGTTCTTGAAAACCCAAATGCACGGCCCAGATGCATTCGATGGAAGTTCAAGAGCAGAATTTGTGTACATGAATTTGTAGAAGTTTTCTTAGTTCTAACATAGAAAAATCTCGCCATTAAAATAAATTTACATGTTTCGAATACTATATAGTCTTCTACTGTAATTTATTACGTACAATAAAAATTATGCAGATACGAGACTAAAATTATAAGGTTGAACAAAATACCTCAACTGATGTTGTTGTCAAAGATTGTTGCCCACTTCCCGAATGTGATGAATTTTACAAAGTGATTTTGGTTGTTCTTGAGGGTGTGTGAACCAGAGTGCTGAAAGTTGAAATATATAGAGCCTAACTAGACAGATGACCTGAATTTTTGGAGAATTCACGTGAAAATTGTACATTTACAAGCAGTGAATTCAACTTTAGTTATGTCTCATGTCTGCACAAGTGAGAAATTCATGCCATGCACCAGTCAGCCATCAATCGGTACATTGACTAACTTTGCTGACATATCCCGCTCGCATATAAAGTGATCCCGCTCGACAGGTGTCAAATTCTGCTCGGCGTGATCAAAACGGGATCATCGTTTTGGTTACATTTATGAAGATTCATTATTTTTCGAATAAATACTAAACACTACTTAATACGTAAATTATTAATAAAAAATAATTAAAAAGAATATTATAGCATAATGATTGATAATTAAGGACCAAATTATAACACAATCATCTTATCATTACACGCATAATTATAATTATCATACATTTTATATCAAATCTATTACATATGTGTAAATAATTTGATAAAGTGCATGACAAAACATCATTTTGTAAAGAGATACTAGATATTTTTTATGTTTAAATATGGATATGGGTATTTTAAATTTTGTCAACTCCAATTTGTGCATATTTGCATATCGTCACATAGATGAATATATATATATATATATATATATATATATATTATATTGAGAATGTAAAATATTACGATCAGATAGAAATTTACATAATTTTGTTGGTTCAACTAGATACCAAATTGACCTTAATTTCTATAAAGACGCATCTCGACTCGACAGCTGATGGTTGGAAATCGGGACTACGGTGGTGGTCCGGTGGCGATCGGCGGTGGACGCGACTACTTTGAATTAATGAACGCGATTTAGCTGCTGTAACTGTAATAGCAACTTTTTTTTTTTTTGGAACTGTAATAGTAACTTATACTACTACATACTCATACAGGGGAATCGTTTTCACCCTTTCCTATTTAGTTTATTTTTACATGCTTCCTCCATTCGTATTTGCCCTTCTTCCAAAATTCCCTAACAACCGGCCACCGCCACCGCCACCGCCACCGCCACATCCACATTTGGCTGCTGCTGTAGAAGCAGCGGCCTAATTTTGTCCTTCCACAAATCACTGCACACGCCAGCACTCGTCTTCACCTCCACAACCGCATATCTCTCAGTCAACCGGTACACCTCCATTCCCACTAGGAAATTGCCGTTCTGCCCCTCTATTTCCACGCCCCACTCCTTCTTCTGCCTCAGATTCACCCGCCCCTCCTCCGCCTTCGCCGCCTCCACCACCCTCTCCATCACCTTCTCCGGCGCCTCCTCCACCGTCAGCCTCTCCACGTTTTCGAACGATTTGTGCTTCTCCTGGAACATCCCCGACAGATCCAGCCCCGACGAGAAAGAGATTATATCGAAGGCGTTCAGATCCACCGGCTTCTTATCCTCCTCCGTCGCCGCGAAGAAACAATCGCTTTCCTGAAACTTGACGGAGCTCTTGTACCCCTTCCTAAACCACGGATCGCGCTTGATCTCGTCCATGGTGATTCTCGTGTTCGGATTCGTGTCGAGGAGGCGCGACAGCAGCCGCTTCAGCCCCGGCGACATCCACTTAGGGCACCGGAAATCGCCTTTATAGATCTTCCGGTACATATTCATCAGATTCGGATCGTTGAATGGCAGATACCCCGCCGTGAGCACGAACAGTATGACGCCGCACGACCACACGTCGATCTTCGCGCCGTTGTAGCCTCGCTTCGCGAGGATCTCCGGCGCGACGTACGCCGGAGTGCCGCACAGCGTGTGAAGTAGTCCGTCCGATTGGACCTGATCCGTGAACGCGCTGAGTCCGAAATCGGAGACCTTCAGATTCTCGTTCTCGTCCAGCAGCAAATTCTCCGGCTTCAGATCGCGGTGGTAGACCCCGCGGGAGTGGCAGTAGCTGACGACGGCGATGAGCTGCTGGAAGTACTTCCGGCTCAGAGCTTCGGTGAAGCGACCTTTTGCCACCTTGCCGAAGAGCTCGCCGCCCTTGACGTACTCGAGAACGATGTAGATGACGTTTCTGGTGGCGAGGACCTCGTAAAGCCGAACGATGTGGGGGTGACGGAGCTTGCTCATGATGGAGATCTCGCGCTTGATGTTAGCCATGAGATTAGCGTCGTTTCTTAGCCTGCTTTTGTGGATGACTTTGATGGCGACATCCTGGCCGGTGGCGACTTCCTTGGCGAGGAAGACTTTGGCGAAGGCGCCGCAGCCAAGGAGGCGGCCGAGCTCGTATTTGTGGAACAATGCGCTTTCCGATGACAGAGCCATGGCCGTCATGGGAAAGGCGGCACGTGCGCGCCGATGGACTCTCGGATTATCCGATGGCAATGCTCAATTAATTCGATCGGAGGAAAAGGAGATAATTTTGATATTTTGAAATTTTGGGGGAGAAATTTGCCGGGAATGAACGAATATAGGTTGAAAAGAGGGTGATTGTACGTCTGTGTGGGGCGAAGTAGGTTATGGGGTGGCTGTGTCTATTTTTTGTTATTTAGAGAGAGAAAGAGAGAGAGAGAGTGAGAGAGAGAGGGGGAAGGAGGGAAGATGAGATTGGGGGTTTTGAGTAGTTCCCGGGAATTTTTGTGGTTGGGAGGGAAGGCCTTCTTCTATTTCATGTTCTCTTTCAAATTTTGTTGTTAGTTACAGTAGTACTTTACTTGTCATTGATATAAATAACCATAGAATTTAAACTAGTACTAATGTATATATGACTAAATTAGTTTAGAAAATGAATCCATTTGAAACATTTATATCAACACATTTTTTTTTTTAATATCAACACATTTCTGTATCTACAAAAAATATATCAACACATCTATCTATCTATCGCTAATTACAATTAGGCAAATTCTTGTATGCAACCCATCTAACATTGTGAGACCGGGTTGACCCGGTCAACGCGTTGACTTTTTAATATTTTTTTTCAATTTTTTTTCTGCCAATAAGTCCATATGCACATCACCATATATTCATATGCACTACGCTTTATGTTCATATGCACAATGTTGTATTTTCATATACACAACCAATATTCGATTTTTGTTTTTTAAAATTTCAAATTTATTTTGCACTCCTTTTTTTTGTTTGCCTCTTCGTTGTTTTGTTTGCCGCTTCTTCTTTGGTCAAAATTCGAGCGAGGGGAGACGAAAGCCTCGGAGCGAGCCGTAAAAGTCCAAATTGTTACCCAACGATTATCCTTATATTTGTAATCGGAGCCGAAGGCGGAGCCGTAAAATCAGAGCCGAAGGCTCCATCGGAATAAAAAAAAACTGTAAATAAAAAAAAAACTAGAAAAAGTTGGTGCATATGGATACTCTTCGTTGTGCATATGAACATTAAGTGGTGTGCATATGAATATATGGTGGTGTGCATATGGATATATTGCAAAAAAAATAACTAGAAAAAGTTGGTGCATATGGATACTCTTTGATGTGCATATGAACATTAAGTGGTGTGCATATGAATATATGGTGGTGTGCATATGGACATATTGCAAAAAAAAAGGGTGCGTGCACAACACGCGCCTCGCGTGAAGCGCGGGCGTGCAGTGCACGTGCCACGTGTCGGTCTCACAATGTGAAACCGGTTGCACCAGAGACTGACTCTTACAATTATAGTTTATTGCATAAACTATAATTGTAATTAGCGAATATTACTATACGGTTAAGGACGAGAAACGAACAATACAATCAATTTTTTTAATTAAATTTTGGGTCTATATAAATTCACAACAATTTTATAAATTACGCACTTATAAATCAGAGTCATGATATATTATTAATGGAGTCAAAAAGTATCCAGGTCTCCAAAAGACCTGAACACTCCACATAGTCATAAAGATTCCCAATTGGAGAACTGACATAGTAACGGAGTTCATACTAAAAGCATAACCTAAACGTTTTATCATTAAGATTTATATGGGGCTTCCGTGTAATTTATCAGAACTCCTACCAGAGGCTCGCCTTGAGATCTCCCATAGAGATCTCTTTTCAGAGACCCGTCTAGAGGTCTCTCGTCAAGATCCTTCGCCAGAGATCTGCCTTGAGGTCCCTTATCTAGAACTCCTTCCTAGTCGTATACCTGACGAACCAATATACTTTAATTAATGCTCGCTCGGTACTGTCAGAAAGTACATTGCGCTTTAGCCAATAGGATGATAGCGCGTATAAAGGTCAAAGTAAAAGAGATAGCAATAACACAACTTCACCCCAAAAGAAAATACACGAGTATATATATTACAAAACCCAACACACACGACACTGAGACTATTTTCCTGTTACATTCATTTTTCACAGAAAGAAATCCAGAATACTAACTTAAGCTTCGGAGGTGGTTCGTCGGGAAACACTTCCGGCCCTCCTTTTCTTGCAGAGCTTTGTAAGATCATTCCGGCGAGAGGTAGCTCCGGTCGCCGGCGAAAGAAGAGAGATACAGTCTAGGTAGATGTCGAGTTTTGCTCATTTTCTTATCCTAGTTTTATATGATGTATTTTTCATGATGCATTATCTGGCGCCGTCTGTGGGAAACAGAGTTTTTCCTTGAAATTTTTTCTTAAAAATGTTTTCATAGATAGTTCTTTATACTCCTTTTTTCAATAAAGTCGGATGTCAACTCAAACTCGAAGGAAGGGGAGGTTTCCCCCTTTCAGGGGGACCCCTCAATGGTGGATGATTTTTCGGGAAGGAGAAAGTATTATGAAAACATAGAAGTAACGAAGTTGAAACATTTCATAAAACAGTCAGATTCCCATTTTCCTAATGGAAGTTTTGTTGTTTTTAAAAAAGACGGATTTCTGACCTGAAAACCTCTATGTTGTAATTTTTCTCTTCTTTCTGTCTGAGTTTTTTCTTCTTCTCTCAAAACCTTTATTTCATAATCTCACGAAAAATTGTTAGTGGTGTGCCTAGAGAGAGATAAAGCTGTTGCTGTTAAGAAATGACAAGAAATTGGGTGATTTCAAGAAATGAACTCCATAAAACCTACCCCTAGCATGGGGGGAACGAAACCCAGAGGGATGTGAGGTCCTCAGAGCAGGTTTCACTTAACCTCAGTTTCAACTGAGATAAGAATATAGAGAAGGGGAAGATGTTGAATCATGTTCCCTGAATTCTCTAAAGGTCCGATGAGACCTGATAATAACCTTTTGAAAAAGGTGGTGTTGAACACTTGATACCCCTTTGGCTATTGACTGATAGCTGAAAGCTTTGAAATACAGTCTAGTTTAGTCATGGAGAGTATGTCGGTCCGAGACCAAGAACCCCCGCCAGAAGGGGAAGTACGTGATGATAGCTCCTCAGAGGATCACGTCGAGGAAGAGAATCGGAAAGCAGATTTGCCAAAGCTAGTAACGCCCCAGAAAGAGGGGGCCTCTAAATCGGTGAGCCCGCAGAAAGAGGGAGGTCGCAAAAGCTTAGGGGGGTCGAGAGAGGAGCCTCAGACACCTACGCAGCAAAATGTTACGTACGCACTCTCTATGGACCAGCTCAGCGCTATGGTGAATCAGGCTGTGTCCAAGGCTCTGATCCCGCTCGAAAGCCAAAATAAAAAATATAGTAATGCAGCAAAAGGAAAATCTAAACAGGTATAAGTGGATCCGGTGAGACCTTGACTAGCATGAAAAGTTAATAAGGTGATTCAAGCCTTATTAATGGGAGAATAACTATTCATGATCTGAATATTCTTATTTTTCTTCTCGACAGACAGAACCCCCAGAGGAAAACCAATATGAAAGTGACGGGTATGAAAGCCCTCAAACTGAATCAGAAAATGGTCAGTGAACGAATAGAGAAAATAAATACTGTTTCTAAATAACTTGTTTGTTAATGAAACAATGATTATTCATCTGTGTTGGCCTCCTTTTTTGGTTTTGAAAATGTGCAGAGGACGAAGCGAGGGTAGTAAAGCCTCGAGATGAGGGAGTTGCTGAGGAAATCGCAACCCTCAAGCAGCAGTTAAAAGAACTTCAGAAGAAGAGTTCCTCTCCCAAGAAGTCACCTAAGAAGCTCGCTAAAACTAGTAACAGCCAATCTCTTTTCTCGAGAGACATTAGAGAGGATCAATTACCTTCAAATTTCAAAATGCTGACATTGGAGTACGACGGTTCCACAGATCCATACGAGCATATGATAAGATTTGAAAATGGTGCAATATTGCATCAGTACACAGAAGGAGTTAAGTGCAGAGTTTTCCTTACGACTCTATCGAAAGTAGCTCAACAATGGTTCTCTCAATTACCTTCCAACATTATAAGTTTATTCCTCGAGTTCAAGTCCATGTTTGTCCACCAATTTGCTAGTGTGAGGATGCACATAAAGACGTCTTCCTCACTCATGGCATTGAAGCAAGGACCCTCAGAGAGCTTGTGAGAATATGTGACTCGCTTTAACGCTGAAGCGTTGCAAGTTCCTCTGGCTTCAGATGATGTGAAGGTTCAGGCGCTCATATAGGAGTTAGCACCGGGCTTATTCTTTAATTCGCTGAACGAGAGAGCTCCCCTACTCTTCGAGGAGTTGCTGTAGAGAGCTGAAAAATATGTCAATCTCGAGGAAGCTCAAGAGGCCAGAAAGATGCAAGAACAATCCCCTGTTCCCAAAAGGGAGACCTCGGAGAAAAGGCCGTCTTCAGCATCAAGAGCTGAAAAGGATAAAAGAGGGCAGAAGCCTAAGAGAGCTCCGAAGAGATTTGACCAGTATACTCCTCTCAACACATCTTTGGTAGAGGTCATGGAAGCCGCGACTAGGTCTCCTCACTTTAAATTCCCGAGCACTTATAAGGAGGCCCCTCGCAATCCGCGATCAGAGCTATACTGCAAATATCACAACGATTATGGTCATGATACAAATTCATGCAGGCATCTTCAGGATGCCATTGAGTGTTTGTTAAAGAAAGTTGATACGCTACTCCAATTCGTTAAAAAAGAAAAAGAAAAAGGGTATAAAAGAAAAGAACCAGAACCAAGGAAAACGGATCAGAAGGAAAGGACTCCTCCTCGTCGGGAAGATCCCCCACCAAAAAGAGGAAACATTAATATGATTATGGGAGGAAATGTTAATGACGACTCAGGCCGAGCTCGCAAGGCCCATGTGCGAGCTGCTAAAGCTCAGGTGAGCAAAGAAGTCCAGGAACTCGCGGAGGCGGTTGGCATGGAGATTGACGTGGTAGATTCGTTTCAAGGAGAGGAGACGAACCCAGGGGCATGTGTGAGTTTTGGTCCTAAAGATCTGGTGGGTGAGGCGCACCATAATGACGCACTGGTAATTAGCGCAGAGGTGGCTGGAGGGTAGCGAGAATCTTTATAGACATAGGGAGTGTCGTGAATGTGCTCTTCTGGGATTGTTTTCAGAATATGAAGATCAATGTTGATCTAATGCTGGTAAACACAGCGTTATACAGCTTTGCTGGAGGCAAGATACAGCCTAAAGGAGAAGTAACCCTTCAAGTAACATTAGGTAGTGGAGAGGCGTCAAATACTCGGATGGTGAAATTCCTAGTGGTGGATACGCCTTCAGCGTACAACATAATACTGAGAAGGCCTACATTAAATGACTTTCAGGTGGTGGTCTCCACTTACCACATGAAGGTGAAATTTCCAGCTCACACAGAGGGGTTGGTAGGCGAGGTCTCAGGGGACCAAGAAGTGTCGAAGAATCTTATGTAAAACCTATTAAACATGCCAAACAGAAGGCGAAGGGAGTTTTAGCGGAAGAGCGCTCACTACATGATAAGGATGCAAAGGCAAAGGGTACAGAGGAAGACCTGGAACCTAGAATGTGACCAGCAGAGGAAAGGTTGATGATGGTGGAATTGTTTCCAGGAAAAACTGGTTTCACTACGAAGATGGAAAAACAAATGACTGAGGAACAGAAAGAAGCTATAATTCAGTGTTTGCGGAGAAACACAGATTTATTTGCGTTTAGCCCAGAAGATATGAAAGGGGTGGACCCCTCCATAACTCTACATCATTTGAACGTAGACCCCAAAGCAAAATCGGTAAGACAGAAGAAGAGATCCTTTGGGCCAGAGAAGGAAAAAATGATCAGGGAAGAGATTAAACGATTGTTGGATGTTGGCCATATTGTTAGAATCCAATATTCTGAGTGGTTATCGAATGCAGTGATGGCAGCCAAGAGCAATGGCAGCTGGCAAATGTGCATAGACTTCAAGGACCTGAACAAGGCATGCCCAAAGGATCATTATCCATTGCCATGTATTGATCAGTTGGTTGATTCAACCTCAGGGTGTGAGTTGTTATCTATGCTTGATGCATATCAGGGGTATCACCCGATACAGTTAGCCCTGAAGATGTGGTCAAAACAGCCTTTGTAACCGTATGCGGCACATTTGCGTACATAAGGATGCCGTTTGGTCTGAAGAACGCAGGAGCTACTTACCAAAGAATGATGGATACAATATTTGAAAATCAGATAGGGAAGACCCTGGAAGTGTATGTAGATGATATCCTCGTGAAAAGCATAAAAGCAGAGCACCATTTCAGAGATCTGGAGGAGGTCCTGGCAGTGGTAAAGAAATATAACTTGCGACTGAACCCAGCAAAGTGCACGTTCGGTGTCAAGTCGGGAAAGTTCCTGGGATATATGGTAACCCCAAGAGGAATCGAGGTAAATCAAGATAAGGTTCGAGCTGTTCTAGAAATGTCTGCTCTTACTAGTATAAGGGAAGTGCAGCGGCTAAATGGAAGAATCACTGCGCTTAGTCGGTTCATATCAGCTTCAGCAGAAAGAAGTTTCCCATTTTTTAAGGTGCTGAAAAAGGCCAGTAAATTCGAATGGATGAGAGTTGCCAGAAAGCATTTGAGGATCTGAAAGCACATCTAGCAAGCTTGTCGGTGTTAACTAAACCTATCTCAAGAGAAACCCTGTACCTGTACATATCCTTTGGTGACCATTCACTAAGCGCGGTCCTCATAAGAGAGGAGGGCTCTTTACAGAAGCCCATCTATTATATCAGTAAAGCTTTACATGGAGCTGAGTATAGATACTCTGATGTGGAGAGAGCTGCCCTGGCTGTGTTGATAGCAGCGAGAAGGCTGAGGTTGTATTTTCTAGCTCACAAGGTGGTGGTAAAAACTAATTTCCCCTTTAAACAAGTGTTGAGCAAGCCAGATCTCTCAGGAAGAATGGTAAAATGGAGCGTAGAGCTGGGAGAATATGATGTAGAATTTGAGCCACACACAACTATCAAAGCACAAGCCCTGGTGGACTTTATTCAAGAAACTACTCAGCCTATGCAATGGCCTGAGTGGAAAGTTTTCGTTGATGGATCGGTGACGATTGAAGGATGTGGTGCTGGAATTGTCATAGTAACGCCAGACTAGGATGAGCTTAGTTTTGCGCTGAAATTTGAGTTCAGAGTTTCTAACAATGAAGCTGAGTACGAAGCGTTCGTCAGAGGACTGGAGATGGTAGCTGAGTTGGAAGCTCAGAGGGTCGTTATTCACTCTGATTGCCAATTGGTAATTCAGCAGGTCTCAGGAAATTATGAGATCAAGGAAGAAAGAATGGCAGATATGTGGAATAAGTTAGAGACTTGAGTAAAAGTTTCCAACAATTGAAGATAAAGCAGATACCCAGGGACCTCAACGGCCAGGCGTCTTGCCAAGTTGGCCAGCTCATTGAATGGCCTAATACCTGAAAAAGTAATATTGCTAAAAATGGCGAGCAGGCGAATAGAAAAGAGCATCCATGAGATAGAAGAAAAAAGTGATTGGAGGACACTCATTCTGTATTTCCTGAGAACAGGAGAGTTGCTAGAGGGAGAAATGTCCGGAAAGAAGAGAATCTATGCTAAATATTGTGTGATTGGAGGACATCTGTTCAGAAGGGCTTACTCGCAGCCATTACTTAGATGTGCATCAGGGAATAGCAGGATGCCATACGGGGTTCCGAGACCTGATCCGGCGAGTGCTGAGAGCTGGATACTATTGGCCTTCTTTGAAAAGGGATAATGAGGTTTTTGTTAGAAGGTGTCCCAGTTGTCAAAAGCACGGACCGTTGATTCATAGACCCGGTGAAGAGCTGGGAGTCCAATACGCAGAATGTCCATTTGACAAATGGGGCATAGATCTAGTTGGTAAGCTTCCTATGGCAACGAGAAAGAAGTGCCACCTCATAGTGGCAGTGGATTATTTTAGCAAGTGGGTAGAGGCAGAGCCCCTATCCTCAATAACAGAAGAAAGCATCATAAAGTTCATATGGAAGAATATTTGCTGTAGATATGGTCTACCCAGAGTGCTGATATCCGACAACGGAACACAATTCTTTGGAAAGAGAACGCAAGCTTGGTGTAAAGCTAGAGGGATAGAGCAGAGGTTTGCTGCTGTTGCTCACCTGGAGACCTGTGGGCAGGTGAAAGTCATTAATCGAACCATAGTAAACGGTATCAAAGCGAGACTGGAAAAGGAGAGGTCTCAGTGGGTGGAAGAGCTGAACTCGGTATTGTGGGCATATAGAACTGGGTAAAAAACAGCTACAGGGCAGTCTCCTTTTTGTCTGGTATATGGCACTGATGCCGCTATGCCAATGGAGGTAATGGTTCCAATGCATAGAATCTTGGCCTATAATGAAGACCTGAACAAAAGTCTGAGAGCTGATAGCTTAGACCTGATTGACGAGGTGCGAGAGGAGGCACATCAGCTAGCCCTGGCTTACAAGGCCCGCATAAAGGCAACATATGATGCAAAAGTAAAGATCGGGAAGTTTCAAGAAGGAGACCTCGTGCTTAAGAGAGCTGATGCAATGCATCTAGTAAGAAGTTTGAGCCGAATTGGGAAGGACCTTTCGTGGTAACCAAAGTACTTCCTGGGGGAGCGTATGAGCTCATGAGCCATGAGGGGTACGTGAAACCAAGACCGTGGAACATAAGTAACGTGAAGAAATACTATGTTTAGGGGCACTTTAGTGGAAATTTTGTCTTGATGGGAATAGACCTACGTGCTAGGTCTCATCCACACCATTTTGGTAGAATATTTGCTCAGCTAGACAAGTATTCCTATAATGGCACGAAGAGAGCTTGTTGCAAATAAATAAAAGCTGAGAAGTCTTTATTTTATTTCCTATGTACATTTTGTTGCATGGTAGTAAGTAATGCAGCAAAGCTAAATTTTCATAACGAGTATAATGTTTGGTAGAATAAAAGCAAAGTATTTACTCTAAATGGTTTGATAATGAAGTGAAAACCATTTAGAGTAGGGAGGAGTAGGGGTGTACCTTACACCCTTAGGGGGGCTGAAAGATACCTCATGAAAACGAAAAAAAAAGAGAGATGAGAGAAGAAATACGCAGACAAGCAAGAACATAATAACAAAATAACTATAGTTGATCAAGCTGCTAAGTATGAAATGCAGCACCAGCAAAGTAAGCAAAAGGAAGGAAATTGTTCAGTGCTAAAATACAGAAAAAGTTGTCCAGTACTAAAGCAGACGGAAATATTGTTCAAAGCATAAAATACATAATAACTAAGCTAAGAAATTGGTAGCATCATCAGCAGGATTAACCCTCGCAGTCTCAACAGGCTTGTCCCCAGGAACATTGTCCAGCTCTCATAGTCCATCACTAGTGACTTGTGAGGTCGCACTAGTTAAAAGTGCATCTGAGGGAGAGGAAGCAATGAGAAATGGATTAATGAAAGAGGGGGAAAGTTGTAATAGCAAACATGAAGATAAGTACATGGGAGCAGGGTAGGGTATAAGATACCTGGTGTCTCAGCAGTCTGGAAGAAGTCCTTCGGGAAGAAATCATAAATAGGTTCAGGTGGGTCAGAGAAGGCCGCTTGCAAGTCGCAAGGTACAGTAAGAGCTTCAAAGGCCTTTTGCATGATGGGAAGCAACCAAGCCGTTCCAAGAGGAGCAGAGGGATCACCTTTGAATGAAGGAGGTGGAGGTAGGCATTTTACTATCGGATCTACCTCTAGGGGCTCTTTGAAACCCAAGCTGCGAGCCTTAGCTAGCACAGTCATGCCACACCTTTTCGCTAGGGAGGCAATGTCCAGGCGAATAGACAGCAGATACTCAGGAGAAGCTTGGAAAGATTCCAAGAGGCCTTGGTGGAGGATTTGCAGTGCTTTTTGGCCTAGAGAGGTCCGAAGAATGTAGCTGCGGCACAAGTGAACCCCTTCGGTATAACCTAATTGATAAGAAAGGTTGGCAGCATGAAGAAGGCTCTTGGTCCCCTCAAGTTCTTTGCTAACTTGAGATAAATGATGACTGAGCTCTGCATTGACATTGCTGAGGGACGCATTATCCTCAAATAAAGCGGACAACTTTCGCTGAGACATGAGTAGTTCGTAGTTTTTCCTCTTCAAATTGTCATTGGCTAGGGAAAGCCTGCTGCTGGTGTCTAAGATATCTTGGTTTTGGTGTTGAAGGTCCTCATTCGCCTTAGTCAATTCTTGCAGCTGCACTTGGCTAGCTATTAACGCCTCTCTTAGTTTTCCCATCTCCTGCTCTTGAGTATTGTCTTTGAATTGCAATAGCCGACCATGAGCACCGATTAACTGCGATAATACCAAGTGAAAGAGGAAAACGATAAACATTCAATGCAAAGATGTGATAATACTTAAAATAAATGCCCTTTGAAGATGAGAACGTGGTGATGACGGTACCTACACCAAACAATGAGCGCTCTCCTCCTGAAGTTGATTTAGAGAGGGAGAGTAATGTAACTAGAAAAAGTACATCATACAAAATTAGAACAGAGAGATGAGCGAACACCAACACCTACCAAGGCCACACTTCTCTTCCTTCTCCGGTGGTCAGAATCGTCTCCAGCTGTAGTGCTCTCTCGCAGCTCTGCAAGAAAAAGGAGGGCCGGGGATGTTTCCCAGCAAACCACCTCCAAAGCTTAAGTTAGTATTCTGGGTTTCTTTCTTTGGGAGGTGAAATGTAAAAGGAAATAAGTCTGAAAAATTGTGTGTTTGTGTGTGTTGGATTTTACAATATATACTCGTGAGTTTCCTTGAGAGTGAAGCTGAGTCGCTGCTCCACCTTTTACTTTTACCTTTACACGCGCTGTTACTCTATTGGTTGAGGCACGATGTACCTTCTGACGGTACCTTACGGTCATTAATTAAAGTGTCTTTGTTCGTCAAGTATACAACCGAAGAAGAGTTCTGAAGGGGGGATTTTAGGGCAGATCTCTGGCGGGGGGCAGGTCTCTAAAAGGAGATCTCTCCAGGAGATCTTAACTCCATCATTATGTCGCTTCTCTAGCTGAGTACTCACAACACCTGCACAGGGTACTCAGGTCTCTTAAAGACCTGGATATTTTTATCCCTATCAGAGAGCTATCTTTAGCTTCCTCCTCTGAAAGAGGGATGGACTGTAGTAGGGAAAGGCACTCGAAAGAAGGTAGCTCGCGAAGCGAGCTGGAGGTTTGGCCTCGGAAGACGTAACCTGATGAATCAGCACCCTTAGGAGGAGAGCCGCTAAGGAGTGGAGTATGCTTGGATTTCTTAGTGGCACCACTGGGAGGTCTACCAAAGGGAGGCCTCTTTGAGATGAGCAAGAAAGCCCGCCAGAAGTAGCCTTATCTTTACTAAAGCTTGGGGAGGGAACATCCAAGCTTAGTGATTTAGTGGCTGTAGGCTTGATAATGACACCAGAAGATGCAAAGGGAGCTGACTGAGATTGCGAAGATGCCGCGGCAGTTGAAGGAATTTGACTGGTGGGGTGCAAGTCATCATGAGTCTGGGATTCTTGGAGAGCCTACTCCTCTAGTAGAATAGCGAAATCGCATTCTTTATCATCAGGAAGCTTCACATCATGAATCCAACTCGTCTCTGTGTAAAACAGAGTGTAAAAATAAAATATATATGTGTACTAGGAGAGCTTGAGAAACAAAAGAGAAAGGTGAAAGGGTAGATGAAACCTACCCTCGATGGAAAAAGAGTGATCTCCTCGAGGTGCTAGCCCGAAGAAAGAAAATACGCTAGAATCAGATAGCAAGGAATTGAACGGAAAGGCAGCCAACCGTGCCTTTTGAGTTAGCTTTTTTAACACTTTGAGGTTAATGGGAGCGATGTCCTTAACAGCAGGGCGAGGTTGCTTCAGGCGAAGTGACTGCGATGGAGGATAAGCAAAAGGCCAATGGCCCTGTTTGGGAGTGACAATGAAATACTTATCCCTCCATTCCTTCCCCGCAGTACGGAGTACACACAGGTGTTGAGCAGGACCTTTGGGACCTTTGGGCCTAGCACTAACATAGTAAAAGGCTCCAGTAGGTTTCACGTCATACATAGTCTGAAACAAGGAAGGGGTTGGGATGCCCCCATTTCCGCGAAGTAGAATAAAAAAAGGTGAGGAGGACTTTGACAAAAGAAGGATGAAATTGGTTGGGCCATAAATTATACAGGTCACAAACTTGGGTCACAAAGTCAGGAAGTGGAAACCGCAAGCCTGCCTCTATTTGGTGGTACCAAAAAGCTACCGAGGGATAATATAGTAGATGAGGGCGATCATACGGTTCAGGCATGCTAATATCAAATAACTCATCGCAGTTCAATAGTGATTTTACTAGCGCTAATTCTACAAGAGTTAGGGAGGATTCACCTACAATAGTGTTTGGAGCCATGGCGGGAAGGGCAGAAATCTTTAAGGAAGGTGAAGTATCGACAGTGGGAGGTGGCGAATTTGTCTCCTTGACCCCTTGTCCAGATGGAGAAGAACCTTCAGTCAAGTTGATAACTTCTTCCGGATTGGAAGCAGACGCCTGGTTTGGAGGGTTCTTGTACGCTATTCGCCGAGAGCGGCGAGCCGAGGGTTGCTTCCTTTTAACATGGGTGTGAGCAGATGTGTCCGATTGGGAATCTTCATGCGAGGAAAATTGGGGCTGGATGTCAGAGGTTCGAGATTCATGCTGGTCAGAGACAGTGTCTTCTTCGGAATGTGTTGTGTCCAAAAATTTAACCTAACATTACAATTCCACAAATAGCACACCCCACGTGAACAACACCTCTGCTCACCTATTAGAACCACGCGAAAGGATGAAATTCCAACTCAGACTCAGCGAATAGACTTCTCCAACTTCCTGCAAAGAGAAAGGGTCCGGAGGTTTTTCCGGCGAACCCCCTCCAATGCTCAAGTCAGCTCTTAAACGGAGAGGAAATGGAGAAGAGAGTGCGTGAGTTTTGTTGGTGTGTGCGTGTAGTATATTGTCCTATAATGAAGAATGAGATGATATTTATATCTTAACTGTAAGGGCACGTTGGTAAATAGATTAAAGATTTGCTATCCACCTTTGATACGAACTCGCGCCATTGGTTGATATCTCTGACGTTCTTCTACCAAATCCGTATTATGACAGGTAAAGGCTGTATATGCTTTTTGAAGGTGTCTGGCCAAATGAGTCCTTTACTATGCCTTCAGAATAGCTTCCTCAGATGCTCTCTCACCAGCTCTCTAAACTCGCATCTGATAAACCACCTCTATGTTTTCTGTAAGCGAGCTAGAAATTTAGGTCTCGAAGAGACCTGAACTTTTTAGGTCACAAAATCTACTCCCCCCTACTCTAGTTTAAAAGAGAGGTTTCTCTCTCTTTAAAACATATTGTAACCATGATTATCACTTAGAACAGGACTCAACAGGCATTTATGGCCAAGGACACGTGTGAAGCAAAAACCTTTGGCGAGACCTGACTGTTTTGAAAAAACTTCGTCTTTATCCATGATGATGTCATCTCTCGCACGTCTTTTCAAAGAGGATTGGATGTGTGCCTCTTCGATTTTCCCCCTCTTTTTCTCATCTATCTACATATCTTTGATATATTACTCTTTCATCACCTTAACTTCCCATTTTCACTTTCCTAACTCACTTTCCCTCCCCATTTCCGTATTTTCGACTACGATTCAGCGATGGTGAACTCCAATTCGCTCTCCGAAGAAAATACCCTTTCCGATGAACAGCGATGTCCTTCTGGGGAGATGCTGCTCGAGTCATCACCTCATGATGACTCTTTCTCTGAGACGTCTTCTCATACCCAAACTCAGAGAAAGAAACTGATTACTCGCCGTTCTCGACGCCTCTCTTCTCGACGGACTGTCTCCTTCAGCCGTAACTCCAGCGTGAAAGACATTGTGGACTTGGAAGATGAATCGGCGTCTTCTCGCCCGGACCCACGGAGATCTACACCATTTACTGCCGCTGGGGATGATGCCTCTCAAAATGCGGGCACTCTCGCCCCCTTTTCTGCTTCCGGTGCGTTCACAGGTGAATCCCTCTTAACTTTAGAAGAATTAGGGTTAGTGAAGGTGTGGTTAGGCTGCTGTGACACTTTTGATAATCGCATGCCCTTTTCTCACGAGCACCCTCACTCAGTAGAATTCCCTTCGGTAGTTTTTTGGTATCATCAAATTGAGGCAGGGTTGAGATTTCCCCTTGCCGACTTTGTCGTAAAAGTGTGTACTTTGCATAATTTGTGGCCTAATCAATTTCTGCCTTCTGCCATTAAAGTTCTGCTTACCTTTTTTCATTCTGATGCTCGGGAACGGAGTCATCCCACTCTTTCCAAACAATATATGACATCAAGCCCATAGATAGCCTTTATTACATCAGTGCGAGGCCTAGAGGCCCAACGCAACACCTGTGTAATGCTCGTAGCGTCGGGAAGGAATGGAAGGATAAGTACTTTATCATCACTTCCAAGGACAGGAACTGGCCTTTTTCATATGCTCCGTGGCAAGATTTATGCCTAAAGCAACCTCATCCCAGTGTCAAGGCTATTCAGCCCATCGAGCGTAAAGTGTTGAACAAGCTCACAACCAAGGCTCGACTCAGCGCCTTCAAATTCAACCATTTACTATCTAATCCTTCAGTTCTTTCATTTTTTAAGTTGGCTCCCCCTGGCGGGTGTTCTTTTTCCCCTAAGGGTGGGTCTTGCTCATTCTCTCTTTGCTTTCCTTCTCATTATCTTCCTACTATTCGAATACAAATTGACAGTGGCAAAAATATCCAGGTCTCATGGAGACCTGAGTATTATACATAACCTCCTTCTGATGCTATATTCAAGAACTGATCAAGTAAAGGGGGCTGAGATCTCTCCCAAGGATTTCAGCCCAGAGACCTGTTGGGAGGTCCCTCATTCAAATCTAGTCAGATATCTGTTTAAGGTCCCTCGCTCAGGGCTCTCTATCGGGCGAATACCTGACGAACTCGCAGCACTTTAATTAATGCCTATGCGGTACTGTCAGAAAGTACAGTCACACTATAGCCAATAGAACAGTAGAACGTGTAAAGTAAAATGAAAAATGAGCTGATAGCTATACAACTTCATTCACAAGAAAACACGAGTATATATTGAAAAATCTAACACACACAAACACACAATTCTTCAGACCTATTTCTCCTGTTACATTCATTTTCTCAAAAAGAGCTCAGAACACTGACTTAATCTTCGGAGGTGGTTCGTCGGGAAAACCCCCGGCCCTCATTTTCTTGCAGAGTTACGCCGGGATTTCTCCGGGGAAGACAATTCCGACCGTTGGGAACGAAGGAGAGCTGTTGAACAGGTAAAAGTCCTTCTTCATCTGTCTATGTGTTCTGACCTTTTCATGATGTGTGCTTTTGGACGCATCATCTGGCACCGTCTGTGGGAACGAAATTTTGTTCTAAAACTCTTTTCATGTGTCCTCTCAACGATGTTAAGTTTGAGTTTAAACTTGGAAAGAGAAGTACCGAAAAGATGGGTCTGAGTATTTCTAGCGATTTGTGTTCTTATTTATAGAAGCTTTTGTCATGTTTAAAAATAAATGAGTTGAGTGGTTTAAGAATCACCGTATTTTAAACCTTCTTAGGAACCTTGCTGTAATGTCCTGAACTTGTTTATTTTCTGTATTTTCGTGAAAATCCTCGTTTCATATTATAGTCTAAAGCCGCTAATGGGGTAAAAGACAAGTAGAATTTTCTGTTATGTGGAAGAACGATTCAAAAATATATAATACCGAGAAGTAAATCCCACAAATCCTCACGGCGTGGGGGGCTAGAATGGGTAAAAATGTGAAGACTTTAGAGTAAGTCTCACACAAACCCAGCGAAGCTTGGGTATGAGTGTATACGGGAAAGGGGGGTATGATGCAACATATCCCCTGAATTCCTTAGAACACCCCCTCGAGACCTGATAATGGTCCCTGGAGAAGGGTAGCATAGACCTGATAATGGTTTTTTGAGACCTGATGGTTGTCTCAGTGCTGTCCTGTAACTGACA
The DNA here is from genome assembly GCA_029490685.1 of Schizonepeta tenuifolia. Lineage (NCBI taxonomy): Eukaryota > Viridiplantae > Streptophyta > Magnoliopsida > Lamiales > Lamiaceae > Schizonepeta > Schizonepeta tenuifolia. The sequence continues at coordinate 942,872 of JANLIY010000016.1, forward strand.
GCTGAAAATTTTGAAATGCAGATCTGAGCATGGAGAATTATCGGTCAGAGACCGAGAATCCCCACCTGAAGGAGTGGTGCGTGATGATAGCTCCTCAGAAGAGCGTACTGAGGAGGAAAACCAAAATGTGCTGAAAGAGGCCCACCGAAGATAACTACGCCTCAGAAGGAAGGGGCTTCCAAATCGACCAACCCTCAGAAGGAAGGAGGAGGCCGTAAAGGCTCAGAAATTACGAGAGATGAACCTCAAATGCCCGTGCAACAGAATGTCACTTATGCTGTATCCATGGATCAGCTTAGTGCCATGGTGAAACAAGTGGTGTCCAAAGCTTTGGCCCCGCTGGAAAGCCAAAGCAAAAAGCTAAGCAGCACAGCAAAAGGCAAAGCCAAGAAGGTACTGATGAACCTCACGAGATCTTGGCAGTGATGAGATACCAATGAAATGGTTTAAATCGCATTAATGAAAAAGTAAACGTTCATGATCTGAATATCCTTTTTTTTCCTTGGCAGGGAGGACCTGCGGAGGAAGGTCAATATGAAAGTGATGGGTATGAGAGCCCTCAAACTGAATCAGAAAATGGTTAGTAGTTGAACGGAGAAATCAGATATTGATTACGTTCCTAAAGTGATTTATTCACTAATGAAGTTATGATTACTTATTATTGCAATGAAATTTGCAGAGGATGATGCACAAATCGCGCGACCTCAAGATGAGGGAGCTGCCGTTGAAATCGCAGCCCTCAAACAGCAATTAAAAGACCTTCAGAAGAAAGCCTCTTCGCCCAAGAAATCCCCTAAGAAGCCTATCAGAACTGATGACAATAGCCAGTCTCCTTTCTCGAGGGATATTAGGGAGGATCAGTTACCTCCAAACTTCAAGACATTGACGTTAGAATACGATGGCTCTACAGATCCGTACGAGCACGTGATGAGATTTGAAAATGGAGTGATGCTCCATCAATATACGGAGGGCGTGAAATGCAGGGTTTTTCTCACAACCCTGTCGAAGATAGCCCAACAATGGTTTTCTCAGCTGCCCTATAATAGCATAGGCTCGTTTACCGAATTCAAGTCCATGTTCTTGCATCAATTTGCCAGTGCCAGAAGGCATGTAAAGACCTCCTCCTCACTCATGGCATTGAGGCAAAAACCTTCAGAGAGTTTGCGTCAATATGTTGGACGTTTCAACGCTGAAGCGTTACAAGTACCCCTGGCCTCTGACGACATGAAGGTGCAAGCGTTGATACAGGGTCTATCTCCAGGATTGTTCTTTGACTCATTGAACAAGAAACCTCCATTGTATTTTGAGGAACTGCTGCACAGAGCAGATAAGTACGTTAATCTGGAGGAGGCTCAGGAAGCTAGGAAAGCTAAAGAGGAATCTCTCAGACCCAAGCAGGAGACCTCAGAAAGAACGTCATCCTCAGCAGCGAGAGCTGAGAAAGATAGAGGGGGACAAAGGCTTAGGAAAGCTCCTGAAAGGTTTGACCAATATACACCTCTTAATGCATCTCTAGTGGAGGTTATGGAAGCAGCTGCCAGATCTCCTCACTTCAAATACCCCAGTACACATAAGGAAGCTCCACGCAATCCGAGATATTAGCTGTTTTGCAAGTATCATAACGACTATGGTCATGACACCAACTCTTGTAGGCACCTGAAGGATGCTATTGAGCGATTGTTGAAGAAGGATGATACCTTGCTTCAATTTGTTAAAAAGGAAAGGGAAAAGGGCTACAAGAGAAAAGAGCTGGAGCAGAAGCGGCCTGATCAGAGGGAAAGAACACCTCTGCGACGAGAGGACCCTCTCCCGAAAAGGGGAAACATTAACATGATAATGGGAGGTAATACTAATGGGGATTCAGGTCGAGCGCGTAAAGCTCACGTCAGGGCTGCAAAGGCCCAGGTGAGCAAGGAGGTTCAGGAGTTAGCAGAGACAATCGGCATGGAAATTGATGTGGTGGATTCATTTCCTGGAGAAAGAATAAACCCAGATGTATGTGTGAGTTTTGGTCTCAGAGACGTGGTGAGCGCAGCACCTCATAATGATGCGCTGGTAGTTAGTGCTGACATTGCTAATTGGAGAGTGGCACGGATCTTTGTGGACACGGGAAGCGCGGTGAATGTGCTCTTCTGGGATTGCTTTCAGAAAAATGAAGATCAACGCTGACTTAGAGCCAGTAAACACGGCTTTATACGGTTTCGCTGGGGGAGAGATACGGCCTAAGGGAGAGGTGACCCTTCAGGTAACACTTGGTAGCGGCGAGACCTCAAATACTCGTATGGTGAAATTTCTAGTAGTGGATACGCCGTCAGCATATAATGTAATATTGGGAAGACCTGCTCTGAATGACTTCCAGGTGGTGGTCTCCACCTACCACATGAAAATGAAATTCCCAGCTCTCAGAGAAGGGCTGGTAGGTGAGGTCTCAGGTGACCAGGAAGTATCGAAAGAATCCTATGTAAAATCTATAAAGCATGCCAAGCAAAATACGAAGGGAGCTCCAGTGGTAGAGCGTCCAGTGCAGGACAAGAGTGCAAAGGTGAAAGACATGGATGAAGACCTGAAGCCGAAAATGCAGCCAGTAGAAGAAGACTTGATGATGATAGAACTGTTTCCTGGAAAAACAGGTTTTACCACGAGGATGGGAAAGCAGATGACTTGAGAGCAAAGAGAGGCAATAGTCCGATGCTTATGGAAAAATGCAGATCTGTTTGCATTCAGTCCAGAGGACATGAAAGGGGTAGACCCAGCTGTAGCTCTACATTATCTGAATGTAGGCCCCAGAAAGAAACCAGTAAGGCAGAAAAAGAGGTCCTTCAGGCCGGAGAAAGAAAAGGTAATCAGAGAAGAGATCAGACGGCTGTTAGATGCCGGTCATATCGTTAAAATTTAGTACTTTGAGTGGTTGTCAAATGCAGTAATGATGGCTAAAAGAAATGGTAGCTGGCGAATGTGTATAGATTTCAGAGACTTGAATAAGGCATGTCCGAAGGACCACTATCCACTGCCCTGTATCGATCAGTTGGTTGATTCAACTTTAGGATGTGAGTTGCTGTCTATGCTTGATGCTTACCAGGGGTATCACCAGATACAGTTGGCCCCTGAAGATGTAATCAAAACAGCCTTCGTAACTATATGTGGCACGTTTGCATATGTGAGAATGCCTTTTGGCCTAAAGAATGCTGGAGCTACTTATCAGAGGATGATGGATACGATATTTGAGTATCAGATAGGGAAGATTCTGAAGGTATACGTGGATGATATTTTAGTAAAAAGTGTGAAAGCGGAACATCATGCCAGAGACCTGGAAGAGGTCCTAACAGTTGTAAGAAACTATGACCTACGCTTGAACCCAGCGAAGTGTACATTCGGGGTTAGGTCGGGAAAATTCTTGGGGTATATGGTGACTCCTAGAGGAATTGAAGTGAATCAAGATAAGGTGCGAGCTGTAATGGAAATGGCCGCTCCCACCAATATGAGGGAGGTGCAGCGGCTGAATGGAAGAATCACCGCGCTTAGTCGGTTCATATCTAGTTCGGCAGAGAGGAGCTACCCGTTCTTCAAAGTGTTGAGGAAGGTAAGTAAATTTGAATGGAACGAAAGCTGCCAGAAAGCATTTGAAGGATTGAAGGCTCATTTAGCAAGTTTGCCCGTATTGACCAAACCTACCCCAGGAGAAACCCTGTACCTATACATATCTGTTGGAGATCATTCCCTGAGTGCCGTCCTCATAAAGAAGGAGGGTGCCATACAGAGACCCATTTATTACATCAGTAAAGCTCTGCAAGGAGCTGAATACAGATATTCAGAAGTGGAGAGAGCTGCTTTAGCTATGATGACAACAGCAAGGAGGTTGAGATTGTACTTCCTAGCTCACAAGGTGGTCGTAAGAACTAATTTCCCCTTCAAGCATATATTGAGCAAACCAGATCTCTCCAGAAGGATGGTGAAATGGAGTGTTGAGCTAGGGGAGTATGAGGTGGAGTTTGAACCACGCACAGCCGTTAAAGCGCAAGCCCTAGCAGATTTTATCCAGGTTACTACTCAGCCCGCACAGTGGCCGGAATGGAAAGTCTTTGTAGATGGATCAGTGACAATTGAAGGTTGTGGTGCTGGAATTGTCATAGTAACGCCAGATCAGGACGAACTTAGCTTTGCAATGAAGTTTGAGTTTAGAGCCTCCAACAACGAAGCTGAATATGAAGCGTTTATCAGAGGTCTGGAGATGGTAGCTGAGTTGGGAGCTCAGAGGGTTGTCATTCACTCCGATTCCCAGTTAGTGGTCCAACAGGTCTCAGGAAATTATGAGATAAAGGAAGAAAGGATGATCAGGTATGTGGAGCAAATCAGAGACCTAAGTAAGCAGTTTCAGGATCTAGAGGTGAAGCAGATACCTTGAGACCTCAACACACAGGCAGATCGCCTCGCAAGGTTGGCCAGCTCGCTTAATGTGCTGGTACCTGAAAAAGTAACATTGTTAAAAATGACAAACAGTTGCACGGAAGAGAGTGTGCATGAAATAGAAGAGAGAAGTGATTGGAGGACGTCTATTTTACATTTCCTAAGAACGGGGGAAGTGCTAGAAGGCGAAAGAAGAGAGAAAAATAAAATTTACACCAAATACTGTTTGGTGGGAGAACACTTATTTAAGAAGGCTTATTCACAACCTTTATTGAGATGTGTAACGGAGGCAGAAGGTCTGCGGATAATTAAGGAAGCATATCAGGGAATAGCGGGATGTCATACGGGGTTTAGAGACCTGATCCGGCGAGTGCTGAGAGCTGGATATTATTGGCCCTCTTTGAAGAAGGATGCTGAGGTTTTTGTAAAAAGATGTGACAGATGCCAGAGGAACGGCCCGTTGATCCATAGGCCAGCGGAGGAGCTGGGAGCTCAGTATGCTGAATGTCCATTTGATAAATGGGGTATAGACCTCGTCAGTAAGCTTCCCATGGCAGCAGGGAAGAAATGCCACATTATTGTAGCAGTAGACTACTTTAGCAAGTGGGTGGAAGCTGAGCCCTTGTCTTCAGTGACAGAAAAGAATATCATAAAGTTCATATGGAAGAACATTTGCTGCAGGTATGGCCTGCCCAGAGTGCTGGTCTCCGATAATGGGACACAATTCTTTGGAAAAAGAACTCAGGCTTGGTGCAAAGCTAGAGGGATCAAACAGAAGTTCGCTGCTGTGGCTTACCCAGAGACTTGCGGGCAAGTTGAGGTCACCAATAGGACCAGAGTGAATGGCATAAAGGCAAGACTAGAGAAAGAGAGATCTCAATGGGTGGAGGAGCTGAGCTCGGTGTTATGGGCGTATCGAACCGTACAAAAAACAACTACGGGGCAGTCCCCTTTCTGTTTGGTGTACGGTGCTGAGGCCGTTATGCCAATGGAGATAAAGATTCCAACACACAGAATCCTGTCTTATGATGAGGACCTGAACAGAGAACTGAGGGCTGACAGTTTAGATCTGATTGACGAGGTACGTGAAGATGCGCACCGGCGAGATCTGGTTGACGAGGTACGTGAAACCATCTAGAGTAGGGGGGAGTAGGGGTGTACCCTACACCCCTAGGGGGGACCCATAATACCTCATGAAAATGCAAAATGAAGGAAATATATAGACGAACAATAGCAAAATAGATACAATATATTAACCTGCTAAGCAGAGAAGGCAGTGCTAGTAAAGCAAACAGAAACAGGGGAATTGTTCAAACTCCAAAGTACAAAAGGAAATTGTTTTAGTTCAAAAGCAGATAAAAGTGTTGTTCGAAACATGAGTTACATAGCAACTAAGCCAAGAAATTGGTAGAGCCATCATCAGGGTCAGCCCTCACAGCATCAGCAGACTTATCCTCGGGGGCATTTTCCAGCTCTTTGGATTCATCACTAAGGACCTGTGGAGTCCCACCAGTTGTAGGCTCATCTAAAAGAAAGAAGTAAGAAATGGATTAGTAAAGAAAATGGAATGTTAAGGTAACAAAACTTAAAGATAAATGCATGAAAGTGAGGCAGAACAGGAGATACCTTACAACTTGATAGTTGGGAAGAAGTCTTTTGGAAAGAAGTCGTAGATGGGCTCAGGTGGGTCAGAGAAGACTGCATGCAAGTCACAAGGTGCGATGAGAGTCTCAAATGCTTTCCGCATAACAGGAAGCGACCAAGCCGTTCCTAAGGGAGCAGGGGAAACACCCTTGAATGAGGGAGGTGGAGAAAGGAGCTTCACGATCTGATCCACATCTATGGGCTCGGTAAAACGCAAGTTATGGGCTTTAGCTAACACAGTCATGCCGCACCTCTTTGCAAGAAATGCAATGTCCTGCCGGATGGACAGTAAATATTCAGAAGAGGCTTGGAAAGACTCTAGAAGCCCTTGATGAAGGATTTGTAACGCCTGCTAGCCCAAGGAAGTGTGGAGGATGTAGTTGCGGCAATGGTGAACTCCTTCAGTATAGCCCGACTGGTAAGAAAGGTTGGAGGCTTGAAGAAGATTTCTGGCCTCCTCAAGTTCCTTGCTAACTTGAAAAAGGTGATTGCTAAGCTCGGTGTTAGCACTGCTGAGGGATGCATTCTCTTCAGATAGAACAAACACCTTCTGATGGGACATGAGAAGCTCGTGATTCCTCCTTTTCAAGTCATCATTGGCTAGAGAAAGCCTACTGCTGGTGTCCAAGATATCACGGTTCTGATGCTGCAGGTCCTCATTCACTGTAGCTAACTCTTGTAGCTGCACTTGACTAGCCACCAACGCTTCCCTGAGTTTTGCCATCTCCTTCTCCTGAGCAGCATTTTGAAATTGTAATAGACGTCCATGAGAGCTGATCAACTGTGACGTTGTTAAGAAAAAGGGAGAAAAGCATTAGACAGGTAAAAGCAAAGCCGCGATGGTATTTAAAGATGGAATAACTTATGAGAGTGAAAGTATAATGTTGATGATACCTGCACCAAATCATGGGCACTTTCCTCTTGAAGCTGATGTAGAGAAGGAGGGCTAGTTTCAGCCTCTTCATCCGAAAGAGGAATGGCTGTTAGTAACGAAAGGCACTCAGGGGGAGGTAACTTGCAAAGTGACTTGGAGGTTTGCCCTCTAAAAGCATAACCTGAAGAATCAGTACCCTTCGGAGGGGAGCTGCTGGGTAAAGAAGTATGTTTAGACTTCTTAGTAGCACCGATTGGGGGCAGAGAGAGCAAAGGCCTCTTAAGATTAGTCGAGGTGTCCAATTGAGATTTCCCTTTGAGAGAAGAGGGGAGAGGTACATTCGGAGCAGTCTTGTTCACCTTCTTGCTGGAATCCTGGAGAGAGATACCTAGGTTGAGTGACTTAACAGCTGTGGGCTTGACAACAGCCCCTGAAGCAGTAATAAGAGTGGACTGTGGCCGTATGGAGGCTGCACCAGGCGAGGGAAAGGAAGCAGTGAGATGCAAGGTATCATGGGCCTGAGATTCCAGACGAGCCTATTCCTCCAATAGAATAGCGAAGTCAAAGTCTTTGTCATCAGGAAGCTTTACATCCTGAATCCAGCTTGTCCCTACACCAAGAAGGGCGTGAAGAATGAAACGCATGTTAGGAAGACTTGAAAAATAGAAGAGGAAGAGATGAGAAGACAGTTGGAACCCACCCTCCATGGAGAAAGAGTAATCTCCTCGAGATGCTAGCCCAAAGAAAGAAAGCACACTAGGATCAGATAGCAGAGAATTGAATGGGAAGGGCTCGAGCCGTGCTTTCCGAGACAATAATGATAATACTTTGAGGTTAATATCAGAGATACTCGCAACAGCAGGACGGGGTTGCTTCAAATGAAGTACTTGCCATTGGGGATAAACAAAAGGCCAATAACCCTGCTTGGGAGTGACAACGAAGTATTTATCCTTCCATTCTTTGCCCACTAAACGGGGTACACAAATATATTGAGCAGGACCTTTGGGCCTAGCACTGGCGTAGTAAAAGGCACCATGGGGTTTCACATCATATACCGTTTGAAAAAGAGAAGGGGTAGGAACTCCCCCATTACCAAGAAGCAGAATAAAGAAGGTCAACAAAATTTTGACAAAGGAAGGGTGAAGTTGATTGGGCCACAGACTATACAGATCACAAACTTGGGTCACAAAGTTGGGAAGGGGAAACCTTAAGCCTAACTCTATTTGATGGTACCAAAACGCTACCGAAGGATATTCTAAAAGTTGAGGGCGGTCGCACTCTTCAGGCATACTAATGTCAAATAGCTCGTCACAGTTTAACATCGACTTCACTAATGCTAATTCTGTAGGAGTTAGAGAGTATTCACCTGATATAGCGTCCGGAGCCATAACTGGGGGCGCAGAAATGCCCGCTGAAGGAAATGATGAGTCTGTCTCTTTAACCCCTGACCAGAAGAGGGTGAACCCTCGGTCAAAATAATGACTTCATCAGGGTTAGAAGGGAGAGCCGCGCTGGAAGGGATTTGAACGGCTATTCGCCAGGAACGGCGAGCACCAACCTTCTGTCTTCTAACCTGAGCGCGAGCGGATGTGTTCGACTGAGAATCTTCAGGTGAAGAGGGCGGGGGCTGGATATCAGATTCCCGAGGCCCAAGCTGATCGGAGGTGGTGTTTTCCTCAGAAAGGGAAGAAGTTTGCGCCATGACGAGAGTATGGTAAAAAATTGGAAGAAATGACTAAAGTGAAAGAGGATAAAAGTGAAACCCTGATATAAGAGAGAGAGAGAACGGTTGAATAAAGTTGGAGAAGTTGCAAAGTTTTTCCCCCAATTTCTCATTTAATAAAATAATGGACTTCAGAGACCTGGTTTGAAAAATTAAAGTGAGTAAGTGCTCATAAAGGAAGACCAGGCCGTTAAAGATGGTCCCCCGTGGCATTAGTTGTGGGAGGACTTTTACTCTGTATTTCTCAAGAGGAGACCTTCCAAAATGCAGAGTAGGGGGGAGTAGATGATAGTGACAAAAATATCCAGGTCTCATGGAGACCTGAGTATTATACATAACCTCATTCTGATGCTATATTCAGGAACTGATCAAGTAAAGGGGGTTGAGATCTCTCCCAAGGATTTCAGCCCAGAGACTTGTTGGGAGGTCCCTCATTCAAATCTAGTCAGATATCTGTTTAAGGTCCCTCGCTCAGGGCTCTCTATCGGGCGAATACCTGACGAACTCGCAGCACTTTAATTAATGCCTATGCGGTACTGTCAGAAAGTACAGTCACACTATAGCCAATAGAACAGTAGAACGTGTAAAGTAAAAGGAAAAAGGAGCTGATAGCTATACAACTTCATTCACAAGAAAACACGAGTATATATTGAAAAATCTAACACACACAAACACACAATTCTTCAGACCTATTTCTCCTGTTACATTCATTTTCTCAAAAAGAGCTCAGAACACTGACTTAATCTTCAGAGGTGGTTCGCCGGGAAAACCCCCGGCCCTCCTTTTCTTACAGAGTTACGCCGGGATTTCTCCGGGGAAGACGATTCCGACCGTTGGGAACGAAGGAGAGCTGTTGAATAGGTAAAAGTCCTTCTTCATCTGTCTATGTGTTATAACCTTTTCATGATGTGTGCTTTTGGACGCATCACATATGCATGTCTGTCTTTTGATATTAGTTTTTGCTTCGCCATTAACCGTACAGAGATGAGCTGGATTGAGGATGTTAAGCTTCCTGATGATAAGGAATTCGACTTTGATATTTTGCTTCAAGAGCAAGCTAGCAAAGAGATAAATCGAGCCAATGATGACAGTACACTCCCTGACTCTTCTTCCGCTGTTCCTTCCAACCCGACCTCTGGTCCATCTGAGTTCTCAACATTACCTAAATCCGGCCGTATACCTGTGAAGGTGACTTCTACTAGAGATTTGACCAAGCAACATCCCCCTTCTCTAGGTTTACCTCCTCCTGCTGGCAAAGGGAAGAAAGTCACTTCGTTTTTAGCGGGACTCAAGAAACCAGCCCCCATTCATCCGCCCACAGCCGCTTCTAAGAAAGGTATACACATTCTTCATCTTGAGGTATCTCCCCAGAGAGCTGCTGACTCCACAGGTTATGTCTTCCGAGGGCAGACATCTAGCTCTCTCCGACAACTACCCATCTCTGAATGCCTCACTTTGCTGCAACTTTGCCCTCTTCCCCTGACGAGGAAGTACCCTCGCAGCCTCCTTCTCTGCTCCAATACAGGAAGAAAGTGCACAATGCCTTATCCGGGTAATTAGCTGATTACTTCTTTTCGCATGTACTCATGCTTGTTTTAAGTTTTCTGCCATATATTTATCCTGATAACCGTTTTTCTCCTTTTACCAGCTAGTCAGCGCTTATGGGAAACTTCTTAAATTCAAGGGTGACACTCGCAAGGAGGAGATGGAGAAGCTAAAAGAGAGCATATCGAGCTATCAAATGCAGCTTAGAGAGCTTACCCACACAGCAGAGCAACTTCAAATGCGAAACCGGGATATTCTGGATACCAGTAACCAACTGTCGCTGGCAAATGATGATCTAAAGAAGCAGAATCATGAACTATCTAAATCGGTGGAGAAGCTGTCGAACCTTTCCACAGAAAATGCTTCTTTGAGTGTTGTTAATGCGGACCTCAGTCACCGCTTAAATCAAGTTACTAGGTAGCTCACTGAGGCTAAAGGCCTCGTTCGGGATGTTAACAGTGCCTTTCAATCAGGCTACATAGAAGGGGTTCAAGGATGTCGCAGCTTTATCTTGCGCACCCCCTTGGGTCAGCGTGCTTTGCAAATCCTTCACGAGGGTCTCCTGGATTCCTATAGAGCTTCGCCTGAATACCTTGCTGCCATTCGCAATGACGTTGCTTACTTAGCAAAAAGGTGCGGCATGACCGTTCTGGCCACCGCTCGCAGCATGGGATTTGAGCAACCCCTTGAGGTAGATTCTATTGTCAAACGCCTGCCTCTGCCTCCTTCTTTCAAAGGTGATCCAAAGGCCCGACCTTGTACTTCCTGGTGGCTTCCTGTGATGAAAGAGGCTTTCGAAGCTTTTACCGCTCCCTGCGACCTTCATACTGCCTTTGCTAATCCTCCCAATCCCATTTACGATTTCTTTCCTGAAGACTTTCTCCAGGTGGTAAGTCAGAACGGGAGTTATCTTTCCAAACTCCCCTCAGGTCCAGCTATCTCCTCAGGTATATTTTTGCTCTACACCTCCTATCTCGGTTTTTATTTCCGCTTTAACCTCCATTAGCGTCTTAAGTGTGTGTGTTTGTTTTTTTTTTTTTTTTTTTTTTTTTTACCTTCTGGGGTAGGTGTTCCCCCTTCCGTCTCTCAAGCCGAAGTTGATAATCCCACGGGCAGGACCCCTCCAGACACAACTCCACCTTTGGCTCAGCATGCTGACGAAGAAACTACTATGGAAGAAGATACCACTGACTTCTTAGCATAGTGTTTAGCTGCTCGTTGGTTTCTTAGAACAATGTTTATTTTGTATGAGCTTGACTCTTTTATTTACCCTTGCTTTTGGCTTCTATCTGCCGTACACTTTTAATTTCCTTGCGTTTATATATTTTGTTATCTAAACTTGAGCTCATTTTGAGCATTATCAGTTTTAAGTGTTTTGCTACTTAAATTTCTGATTTTGCATTTTCATAAGGTAATCTGACCCCCCTTGGGATGTAGGGTACACCCTACTCCCCCTATTCTGGATGAATTCGAACAAGCATTACATTTTTCCTTATCGAATCATTCAGAGTATATTACACTTTATTAACTGAATTTGCTTGCATATTAACTGATTCATCAAAATAGTGCATAGAACAACCAAAACTTTTCAGCCTTTATTTACTTTCAGCAAGTTCTCAATGTGCCATTACAGGAATACTCGCTTAGCCGAACAAGTATTCTACCAAAAAGGGAGTTAAGAGACCTGGCACGTAGGCTCTTTTTCTCCAAACAAAACAAAACAACTTTTCCTCTCATTGGACAGAAAAATGCTCGAACATAATATTTCTTTAATTTGCTGATGTTCCACGGTCTTGGGGCCAACTTTCCTTCTTGGTCCATGAGTTCATATGCTCCTCCTGATAAGACTTTAGTTACCACAAAGGGTCCTTCCCAATTCGCTTCGAATTTCCTCATTGGGTGCATGGCATCAGCCCTTTTCAACACCAAGTCTCCTTCTTCAAGTTTTCTGATTCTGACCTTTTTGTCAAACGCTGCTTTGATCCTAGCTTTGTAAGCCAAAGCTCGCTGATGAGCTCTCTCCCTGACTTCTTCGATTAGGTCTAAGCTCTCCCTTCTAAGTTCTTGATTTAAGCTCTCATCATAGGTCAACGTTCGATGCGATGAGATGTCACTCTCCACCGGCATGACGGCTTCCGATCCATATATCAAGCGGAAAGGCGATTCCCCAGTGGCTGTTTTCTGACCAGTCCTATAAGCCCAAAGGACGGAATCTACCTCATCTAACCACTGAGACCTCTCTTTCTCCAGTCTTGCTTTGATGCCATTCACTATGGTCTTATTAGTTATTTCCACCTGACCGTAAGTCTCCGGTCGAGCTATAGAAGCAAACCTTTGCTCGATTTTCCTTGCCTTGCACCATTCCTGGGTTTTTCTGCCAAAAAACTGTGTACCGTTATCTGACACCAAAATCCTGGGCGCTCCATATCTGCAGCAAATATTTTTCCATAGAAATTTGGTTACATTATCTTCAGATATTGAAGAGAGTGGTTCTGCTTCCACCCACTTACTGAAATAATCCACTGCCACTATTAGGTGACACTTCTTTCTTTTAGCCATGGGCAATCTCCCCACTAGGTCTATGCCCCATTTGTCAAAGGGGCATTCGGCATACTGCACTCCCAGTTCCTCAGCAGGTGCATGGATTAAAGGTCCATGCTTTTGACACTTAGGACACAAAATCTTCTGCATCTTTTTTCAAGGTAGGCCAATAGTATCCTACCCTTAGCACTCGCCTCACCAGGTCTCTGAACCCAGAATGGCACCCGGCTCTTCCCTGGTGAATTTCTTTCAATACTTCTACACTTTTGATCTCCGTTAAGCACCTAAGTAGCGGCTGAGATATAGCGCTCTTGAATAGATATCCCCCAATCATGCAATACTTAGCATAGATTCGCCTTTTATGAGCTTTCACCCCCTCCAACAGCTCTCTTGTCTTCAAGAAATGCAATATGGGAGCTCTCCAATCATTTCTAGCTTCTATCGTGCTGACCTCTTCTTCTTCAGCGCACTCTGCTAATATTTTGAGCAATACCACCTTCTCAGGTATTAGTTCTCCTGTTGAGCTTGCCACTCTAGCTAGGTGATCTGCCTTGCTATTGAGATCTCTTGGGATTTGCTTTATGCAGACATCCACGAACTTCTCCTTCAAATTCCTTACTTTCTGGACATACCGTTCCATTCTCTCGTCTTTCACCTTATAATGTCCTGTCAGTTGTTGAACCATCAATTGGGAGTCAGAATACATTATAACCTTCTGGGCTCCCAACTCAGCTAACATTTCTAAGCCTTTGACGAATGCCTCATATTCAGCTTCATTATTCGACACCTTGTATTCGAATTTTAAGGCGAAACATAGTTCTTCCTCATCAGGTGTTATGATGGACACACCCGCTCCGCACCCATTGACTGTGACCGACCCGTCTACGTAGGCCTTCCCTCCGGCCATTGCATTGGTTTCGTGGTTTCCTGGATAAAGTCTGCCAAAGCTTGAGCTTTAATAGTTGTCCTTGGCTCGAAATCTACCTCATACTCTCCCAATTCTACACTCCATTTTACCATTCTTCCCAAAAGGTCCGGCTTACTCAAGATTTGTTTAAATGGTAAGTTAGTTCTCACCACCACCTTGTGCGACAGGAAGTACAACCTCAGCCTCCTGGCAGCTGTCAGAATGGTGAGGGCTACCTTTTCCACATCGGAGTATTTGTACTCGGCCCCTTGTAAAGCTTTGCTAACATAATAAATGGTTTCTGATGAGATCTCTCCACTCGTATGAGGACAACACTCAGGGAGTCCTCTCCCACTGATATGTACAAATACAGTGTCTCGACCAGTGCTGGCTTAGTTAATATTGGCAAGCTAGCCAGATGGTTTTTCAATTCTTCAAAGGCCTTTTGACAGCTTTCATTTCATTCAAATTTGCTCGCTTTTCTTAGTACCTTGAAGAATGGGAAACTTCTTTCAGTAGAGGTAGAAATAAACCTACTTAGAGCTGTAATTCTCCCATTTAACCGCTGCACCTCTTTTATATTAATGGGAGCTGCCATTTCAAGAACTGCCTTCACTTTGGCTTGATTCACCTCTATGCCCCTTGGGGTTACCATGTATCCCAAGAACTTGCCAGATCTTACCACAAATGTGCATTTTGCTGGGTTCAAATGAAGGTTATACTTTCTGATGACTGCCATTACCTCCTCCAGGTCTCTGTCATGGTGTTCAGCTTTCACACTTTTGACCAAAATATCATCTACATAGACTTCCAAAATCCGCCCTATCTGATCTTTAAATATCAAGTCTGATGCGTCCAAAAGCACACATCATGAAAAGGTCAGAACACGTAGACAGATGAAGAAGGACTTTTACCTGTTCAACAGCTCTCCTTCGTTCCAAACGGTCGGAATCGTCTTTCCCGGGGAAATCTCGGCGTAACTCTGCAAGAAAAGGAGGGCCGGGGGTTTTCCCGGCGAACCACCTCCGAAGATTAAGTCAGTGTTCTGAGCTCTTTTTGAGAAAATGAATGTAACAAGAGAAATAGGTCTCTGGGCTGAAATCCTTGGGAGAGATCTTAGCCCCATTTACTTGATCAGTTCCCGAATATAGCATCAGAAGGAGGTTATGTATGATACTCAGGTCTCCATGAGACCTAGATATTTTTGTCACTATCATCTACTCCCCCCTACTCTGCATTTTGGAAGGTCTCCTCTTGAGAAATACAGAGTAAAAGTCCTCCCACAACTAATGCCACGGGGGACCATCTTTAACGGCCTGGTCTTCCTTTATGAGCACTTACTCACTTTAATTTTTCAAACCAGGTCTCTGAAGTCCATTATTTTATTAAATGAGAAATTGGGGGGAAAACTCTGCAACTTTCCCAACTTTATTCAACCGTTCTCTCTCTCTCTCTCTCTTATATCAGGGTTTCACTTTTATCCTCTTTCACTTTAGTCATTTCTTCCAATTTTTTACCATACTCTCGTCATGGCGCAATCTTCCCTTTCTGAGGAAAACACCACCTCCAATCAGCATGGGCCTCAGGAATCTGATATCCAGCCCTCGCCCTCTTCACCTGAAGATTCTCAGTCGAACACATCCGCTCGCGCTCAGGTTAGAAGAAAGAAGGTTGGTGCTCGCCGTTCCCGGCGAATAGCCGTTCAAATCTCTTCCAGCGCGGCTCCCCCTTCTAACCCTGATGAAGTCATTATTTTGACCGAGGGTTCACCCTCTTCTGGTCAGGGGGTTAAAGAGACAGACTCATCATTTCCTTCAGCGGGCATTTCTGCGCCCCCAGTTATGGCTCCGGACGCTATATCAGGTGAATCCTCTCTAACTCCTACAGAATTAGCATTAGTGAAGTCGATGTTAAACTGTGACGAGCTATTTGACATTAGAATGCCTGAAGAGTGCGACCGCCCTCAACTTTTAGAATATCCTTCGGTAGCGTTTTGGTACCATCAGATAGAGTCATGCTTAAGGTTTCCCCTTCCCCACTTTGTGACCCAAGATTGTGATCTGTATGGTCTGTGGCCCAATCAACTTCACCCTTCCTTTGTCAAAATTTTGTTGACCTTCTTTATTCTGCTTCGTGGTAATGGGGGAGTTCCTACCCCTTCTCATTTTCAAACGGTATATGATGTGAAACCCCATGGTACCTTTTACTACGCCAGCACTAGGCCCAAAGGTCCTGCTCAATATATTTGTGTACCCCGTACAACAGGCAAAGAATGGAAGGATAAATACTTCGTTGTCACTCCCAAGCAGGGTTATTGGCCTTTTGTTTATCCCCAATGGCAAGCACTTCATTTGAAGCAACCCCGTCCTGCTGTTGCGAGTATCTCTGATATTAACCTCAAAGTGTTATCATTATTGTCTCGGAAAGCACGGCTCGAGCCCTTCCCATTCAATTCTCTGCTGTCTGATCCTAGTGTGCTTTCTTTCTTTGGGCTCACCTCGAGGAGATTACTCTTTCTCCATGGAGGGTGGGTTCCAACTGTCTTCTCATCTCTTCCTCTTCTATTTTTCAAGTCTTCCTAACATGCATTTCATTCTTCACGCCCTTCTTGGTGTAGGGACAAGCTGGATTCAGGATGTAAAGCTTCCTGATGACATAGACTTTGACTTCGCTATTCTATTGGAGGAACAAGCTCGTCTGGAATCTCAGGCCCATGATACCTCACATCTCATTGCTTCCTTTCCCTCGCCTGCTGCAGCCTCCACACGGCCACAGTCCACTCTTATTACTGCTTCGGGGGCTGTTGTCAAGCCTACAGCTGTTAAGTCACTCAACCTAGGTATCTCTCTCCAGGATTCCAGCAAGAAGGTGAACAAGACTGCTCCGAATGTACCTCTCCCCTCTTCTCTCAAAGGAAAATCTCAATTGGACACCTCGACTAATCTTAAGAGGCCTTTGCTTCCTCTACCCCCAATCGATGCTACCAAGAAGTCTAAACATACTTCTTTACCCAGCAGCTCCCCTCTGAAGGGTACTGATTCTTCAGGTTATGCTTTTAGAGGGCAAACCTCTAGGTCACTTCGCAAGTTACCTCCCCCTGAGTGCCTTTCGTTACTAACAGCCATTCCTCTTTCGGATGAAGAGGCTGAAACTAGCCCTCCTTCTCTACATCAGCTTCAAAAAGTGCCCATGATTTGGTGCAGGTATCATCAACATTATACTTTCATTCTCATAAGTTATTCCATCTTTAAACACCATCGCGGCTTTGCTTTTACCTGTCTAATGCTTTTCTCCCTTTTTCTTAACAACGTCACAGCTGATCAGCTCTCATGGACGCCTATTACAATTTCAAAATGCTGCTCAGGAGAAGGAGATGGCAAAACTCAGGGAAGCGTTGGTGGCTAGTCAAGTGTAGCTACAAGAGTTAGCCGCAGTGAATGAGGACCTGCAGCATCAGAACCGTGATATCTTGGACACCAGCAGTAGGCTTTCTCTAGCCAATGATGACTTGAAAAGGAGAAATCACGAGCTTCTCATGTCCCATGAGAAGGTGTCTGTTCTATCTGAAGAGAATGCATCCCTCAGCAGTGCCAACACCGAGCTTAGCAATCACTTTTTTCAAGTTAGCAAGGAACTTGAGGAGGCTAGAAATCTTCTTCAAGCCTCCAACCTTTCTTACCAGTCGGGCTATACTGAAGGAGTTCACCATTGCCGCAACTACATCCTCCGCACTTCCTTGGGCCAGCAGGCGTTACAAATCCTTCATCAAGGGCTTCTAGAGTCTTTCCAAGCCTCTTTTGAATATTTACTGTCCATCCGACAGGACATTGCATTTCTTGCAAAGAGGTGCGGCATGACGGTGTTAGCTAAAGCCCACAACTTGGGTTTTACCGAGCCCATAGATGTGGATCAGATCGTGAAGCACCTTCCTCCACCTCCCTCATTCAAGGGTGTTTCCCCTGCTCCCTTAGGAACAACTTGGTGGCTTCCTGTTATGCGGAAAGCATTTGAGACTCTCATCGCACCTTGTGACTTGCAGGTAGTCTTCTCTGACCCACCTGAGCCCATCTACGACTTCTTTCCAAAAGACTTTTTCCCAACTGTCAAGCTGTCAGGTATCTCCTGTTCTGCCTCACTTCCATGCATTTATCTTTAAGTTTTGTTACCTTAACATTCCATTTTCTTGACTAATCCATTTCCTACTTCTTTCATTTAGATGCGCCTGCAACTGGTGGGACTCCACAGGTCCTTGGTGATGAATCCAGAGAGCTGGAAAATGCCCCCGAGGATAAGTCTGCTGATGCTGTGAGGGCTGACCCTGATGATGGCTCTACCAATTTTTTGGCTTAGTTGCTATGTAACTCATGTTTCGAACAACACTTTTATCTGCTTTTGTACTAAAACAATTTCCTTTTGTACTTTGGAGTTTGAACAATTCCCCTGTTTCTGTTTGCTTTACTAGCACTGCCTTCTCTGCTTAGCAGGTTAATATATTGTATCTATTTTGCTATTGTTCGTCTATATATTTCCTTCATTTTGCATTTTCATGAGGTATTATGGGTCCCCCCCAGGGGTGTAGGGTACACCCCTACTCCCCCCTACTCTAGATGGTTTCATCTCGTTATTTAAAAACTATTTAGAGTAAAACATTTCACTTCATTCTACTGTGTGACGTAGTTATTATTTTGTCATAACTTCATGATTTCTTCTATCGCGTTGCAACGATACACAAATACAGATGTAAATTAAAGAAAACAACCTCTCAGCCTTTATTCATTTACGACAAGTTCTCTTCGTGCCATTACAGGAATACTTGTCTAGCTAAGCAAGTATCCTATCAAAAAAGGTGGGAGTGAGACCTGGCACGTAGACCTCCTCCCGTTCAAAAACAAAAATTCTCCATAACATATTTCTAGGCATAGTACTTCTTCAGGTTGCTAACATTCCATGACCTTGGTTCCACACATCCTTCGTGGGTGGTAAGCTCATATGCCCCACCGGGGAGCACTTTGGTGACCACAAATGGTCCCTCCCAATTTGGTTCAAATTTTCTCACCGGATGCATCACATCAGCTCTCTTGAGCACCAGATCCCCTTCCTGAAACTTCCTGGTCTTTACCTTCGGATCATATGCAGCCTTCACACGGGCCTTGTAGGCCAGAGCTCGCCGGTGCGCATCTTCACGTACCTCGTCAATCAGATCTAAATTGTCAGCCCTCAGTTCTCTGTTCAGGTCCTCATCATAAGACAGGATTCTGTGGTTGGAATCTTTATCTCCATCGGCATAACGGCCTCAGCACCGTACACCAAACAGAAAGGGGACTGCCCCGTAGCTGTTTTTTGTACGGTTCGATACGCCCATAACACCGAGCTCAGCTCCTCCACCCATTGAGATCTCTCTTTCTCTAGTCTTGCCTTTATGTCATTCACTATGGTCCTATTGGTGACCTCAACTTACCCGCAAGTCTCTGGGTGAGCCACAGCAGCGAACTTCTGTTTGATCCCTCTAGCTTTGCACCAAGCCTGAGTTCTTTTTTCCAAAGAATTATGTCCCATTATCAGAGACCAGCACTCTGGGCAGGCCATACCTGCAGCAAATGTTCTTCCATACGAACTTTATGATATTCTCTTCTGTCACTGAAGACAAGGGCTCAGCTTCCACCCACTTGCTAAAGTAGTCTACTGCTACAATAATGTGGCATTTCTTCCCTGCTGCCATGGGAAGCTTACCGACGAGGTCTATACCCCATTTATCAAATGGACATTCTGCATACTGAGCTCCCAGCTCCTCCTCTGGCCTATGGATCAACGGGCCGTGCCTCTGGCATCTGTCACATCTTTTTACAAAAACCTTAGCATCCTTCTTCAAAGAGGGCCAATAATATCCAGCTCTCACCACTCGCCGGATCAGGTCTCTAAACCCCGTATGACATCCCGCTATTCCCTGATGTGCTTCCTTAATTATCCGCAGACCTTCTGCCTCCGTTACACATCTCAGTAAAGGTTGTGAATAAGCCTTCTTAAATAAGTGTTCTCCCACCAAACAATATTTGGTGTAAATTTTCTTTTTCTCTCTTCTTTCGCCTTTTAGCACTTCCCCCGTTCTTAGGAAATGTAAAATAGACGTCCTCCAATCACTTCTCTCTTCTATTTCATGCACACTCTCTTCCGTGCAACTGTTTGTCATTTTTAACAATGTTACTTTTTCAGGTACCAGCACATTCAGCAAGCTGGCCAACCTTGCGAGGCGATCTGCCTGTGTGTTGAGGTCTCAAGGTATCTGCTTCACCTCTAGATCCTGAAACTGCTTACTTAGGTCTCTGATTTGTCCTTTCTTCCTTTATCTCATAATTTCCTGAGACCTGTTGGACCACTAACTGGGAATCGAAGTGAATGACAACCCTCTGAGCTCCCAACTCAGCTACCATCTCCAGACCTCTGATAAACGCTTCATATTCAGCTTCGTTGTTGGAGGCTCTAAACTCAAACTTCATTGCAAAGCTAAGTTCGTCCTGATCTGGCGTTACTATGACAATTCCAGCACCACAACCTTCAATTGTCATTGATCCATCTACAAAGACTTTCCATTCCGGCCACTGTGTGGGCTGAGTAGTTTCCTGGATAAAATCTGCCACGGCTTGCGCTTTAACGGCCGTGCGTGGTTCAAACTCCACCTCATACTCCCCTAGCTCAACACTCTATTTCACCATCCTTCCGGAGAGATCTGGTTTGCTCAATAACTGCTTGAAGGGGAAATTAGTTCTTACGACCACCTTGTGAGCTAGGAAGTACAATCTCAACCTCCTTGCTATTGTCATCACAGCTAAAACAGCTCTCTCCACTTCTGAATATCTGTATTCAGCTCCTTGCAGAGCTTTACTGATGTAATAAATGGGTCTCTATATGGCACCCTCCTCCTTTATGAGGACGGCACTCAGGGAATGATCTCCAACAGATATGTATAGGTACAGGGTTTCTCCTGGGGTAGGTTTGGTCAATACGGGCAAACTTGCTAAATGAGCCTTCAACCCTTCAAATGCTTTCTGGCAGCTTTCGTTCCATTCAAATTTACTAGCCTTCCTCAACACTTTGAAGAACGGGTAGCTCCTCTCTGCCGAAGTAGATATGAACCGACTAAGCGCGGTGATTCTTCCATTCAGCCGCTGCACCTCCCTCATATTGGTGGGAGCGGCCATTTCCATTACAGCTCGCACCTTATCTTGATTCACTTCAATTCCTCTAGGAGTCACCATATACCCCAAGAATTTTCCTGACCTAACCCCGAATGTACACTTCGCTGGGTTCAAGCGTAGGTCATACTTTCTTACAACTATTAGGACCTCTTCCAGGTCTCTGGCATGATGTTCCACTTTCACACTTTTTACTAAAATATCATGCACGTATACCTCCAGAATCTTCCCTATCTGATCCTCAAATATCGTATCCATCATCCTCTGATAAGTAGCTCCAACATTCTTTAGGCCAAAAGGCATTCTCACATATCCAAACGTGCCACATATAGTTACGAAGGCTGTTTTGATTACATCTTCAGGGGCCAACTGTATCTGGTGATACCCCTGGTAAGCATCAAGCATAGACAGCAACTCACATCCTAAAGTTGAATCAACCAACTGATCGATACAGGGCAGTGGATAGTGGTCCTTCGGACATGCCTTATTCAGGTCTCTGAAATCTATACACATTCGCCAGCTACCATTGCTTTTAGCCATCATTACTGCATTTGACAACCACTCAAAGTACTAAATTTTAACGATATGACCGGCATCTAACAGCCGTCTGATCTCTTCTCTGATTACCTTTTCTTTCTCCGGCCCGAAGGACCTCTTTTTCTGCCTTACTGGTTTCTTTCTGGGGCCTACATTCAGATAATGTAGAGCTACAGCTGGGTCTACCCCTTTCATGACCTCTGGACTGAATGCAAACAGATCTGCATTTTTCCATAAGCATCGGATTATTACCTCTCTTTGCTCTTCAGTCATCTGTTTTCCCATACTCGTGGTAAAACCTATTTTTCCAGGAAACAGTTCTATCATCATCAAGTCTTCTTCTACTGGCTACATTTTCGGCTTCAGGTCTTCATCCATGTCTTTCACCTTTGCACTCTTGTCCTGCACTGGACGCTCTACCACTGGAGCTCCCTTCGTATTTTGCTTGGCATGCTTTATAGATTTTACATAGGATTCTTTCGATACTTCCTGGTCACCTGAGACCTCACCTATCAGCCCTTCTCTGAGAGCTGGGAATTTCATTTTCATGTGGTAGGTGGAGACCACCACCTGGAAGTCATTCAGAGCAGGTCTTCCCAATATTACATTATATGTTGACGGCGTATCCACTACTAGAAATTTCACCATACGAGTATTTGAGGTCTCGCCGCTACCAAGTGTTATCTGAAGGGTCACCTCTCCCTTAGGCCGTATCTCTCCCCCAGCAAAACCGTATAAAGCCGTATTTACTGGCTCTAAGTCAGCGTTGATCTTCATCTTCTGAAAGCAATCCCAGAAGAGCACATTCACTGCGTAATGTAACCAGAAAATATACATCATAATAAACGAGAATGATAAAAATGGACAGGCTCAATATCTACCTAAACACCACTCTCCTTCTTCGCGCAGGAGATATTCTCTCAAATCAGACCACCCGCTACCGGATTCCTGCAAGGGAAAAAGGAGGGCCGGGAGTGTTCTCCGGCGAACCACCTCCGACGGTCAAGTTAGTTTTCTGGGTTTCGTTGGTGAAGAGAGAGAAATAAATGTAATAGTGGGTAGAAACAAAATGGTGAACCTGACTGTGAAATGGATACCCATCACTATATATACTCCTTGGATTACTTGGAAATGAAGTTGTGTATTCTTGATTCTTTGCCGATATTACCTTTACACGTGTTCTCGTATCATTCGTCATTGAGTGCTTGTAGTGTCCGACAACCCCCAGTTCGACTGGATAAAGCGTTCTGCAGATGTCAGACTTATTAAAGATTGCGAGACCTACCCCAGCTCTCTTTTGCAGGTCCTGGCTTGAGACGCTAGTCAGATACCTGATCAGGTATCTGATACATGTACCTATTCTGAGATCTCCCTTAGGTCAGACGAGGAGGTACCCAGAATGCTTTTTATTGAGTACCATTAAGTTCAGGTGTAAGATCCAGGTCTCCATGAGACCTGGTAGATATTATGTCATAACATCTACTCCCCCCTACTCTAAATTTGCAGCATTACTTTCAGCAAATATAGAGTAGTGCTTTCCTTCTCTCGCTCCGTTGAACTGGACCTCCATCTGAGTTCTCAGAAAGAGACCTAACTTATTTGAATTTTTAAAATAAGCCACTTTATGGGGAAATGGGAGGGGACTCTGCAACTCCCCCTACTTTTTCCCAACCGTTATCCTTCCTTCGGCATATTAGGGATTTCATCATTTTTCCCTTCTTCATTTCACTCTTCCCATCTTTTCACTGCTGCTAATCATTTTCATATTTTCTCATGGCTCGTTCTACTTCCCATTCAGAGGAAGATACCTTTTCCGACAACCCTCATCTTCAAGTTTCCGATGCGAATCCTCCTTCTCCTCTTCACGGAGATTCCCAGTCAGAAACTTCTTCCTGCGCTCCCAAGAAAGGGAAAAACTTTCTACTCGGCGTTCCCGTCGCCTATCTGTCAAGGCTCCTTCGGGGTCAGCCACTTCTGCTAATCCTAAGGAGGTGATAAATCTAGTGGACGGATCTTCTCTTTCCGGCCAGGATGCGATGGAGACTGACTCCCCCACTCATTCTGCTCGAGTCTCTTCTCCCGTTCCGGACTCTTCTGTCCGCATCTTTTCCCCTGATGCTATAGCAGGTGAATCCACTCTAACCCTTCCAGAATTAGAAATAGTAAAGTCATGGTTAAACTGTGATAATCTTTTCGATTTTCGGCTACCTTATGCTTATGAGCGCCCTCATCTCCTAACTTACCCTTCAGTAGCTTTCTAGTTCAATCAGATAGAATTAGGTTTACGATTTCCGCTTCCTGATTTTGTGGTGAAAGTGTGTGACCTTTACAACTTATGGCCTAACCAGTTCCACCCATCCACCATCAAAACCATTCTCACTTTCTTTATCTTGCTCCGTGGCAATGGGGGTTTCCCTTCTCCCTCCTTATTTCAAACTGTTTATGATGTGAAACCCATGGGTGCTTTCTACTATGCTAGCGCCCGGCCGAAGGGTCCTGCCCAAAATTTGTGCCCCTCTCGTACTTTGGGTAAGGAATGGCGGGAGAGATACTTCGTAGTCACTCCGAAGCAAGGCAATTGGCCTTTCGTCCGCCGTCCTTGGCAAAAGCTTTTACTAAGGCAACCTCGCCCAACTCTCTTTACCGTCGCCCCCATTAATCTCAAGGTGCTGTCCATGCTGACGGTCATTCCTTTTCCCCTGAGGGTGGGTTTCTTCCCCTCTTTGTGTTTACTACTCAACTTTACCCTTTGAGTTAATCTAATCCTTTTTCTTTACTCTTTCTTTTGCAGAAATGAGTTGGGTTCAGGATGTGAAATTGCCTGATGATAATGAGTTTGATTTTGCTGTTCTACTAGAAGAGCAAGCCCGTCAAGATGCTGAAGGTGTTGACTCCCCACACCCTCTCAATCCTGCTCCTTCTGCGGCTTCATTGCCTTCACGACCACTTGCCAGTCACTGCCCCTTCTTCAGCGAGTGCTATTATCAAGCCCACTGCCACCAAATCTCGGAACTATGGTGCTCCTACTAAGACTTCCAGCAGAGGGAAAACAACCTTGGATGCTCCGCCTCCTCCACCTCCTCAGGAGAAAACTAGAGTGGACGCCCCTGTTCACACCAAGAGGCCCCCTCTCTCACATATTTCTTCGGGGGCTGCTAAGAAAACCAAGCATACCCCCTTCATAGGAAGTTCACCTCCTCATGGTGTTGATTCATCAGGATATGTTTTCAGGAGTCAAACCTCTAGCCCTCTCGGTCAACTACCTCCTTCAGAATGCCTTTCCCTTCTGCAAGCTCTCCCTCTTTCTGAAGAGGAGACAAGAGCTGGTCCTCCTTCTCGGAGGCAACTCCAAGAGAGAAGCGCTCATTGTTTGATACAGGTACCTTTCTTCGAATTCTCGTGGCATTTTATCTGTCTGCCTAATAGCTATGCTCTTTTATTTTCATGTAACTCCACTCTTTTCACTTCATCATTCTCATAGTTGATGAGCGCGCATGGGCAATTGTTGCAATTTCAAGATGATTCCCATGAGGAGGAGGTAGGGAGGTTGAGGGATGCACTGGTGGCTTGCCAAGTACAGCTGCAAGAGTTGACTAAGGCGCATGAGGATTTGCAACATCAGAATCAAGACATTCTTGATGCCAGTAGCCAACTTTCTTTGGCTAATGATGATTTGAAAAGGAGGAATCAAGAGCTTTTGGGTTCTCAGGAGAAACTGTCTTCATTGTCTAAAGAGAATGCCTCTCTTAGTTCAATCAATACAGACTTAAGCCAGCATCTCACCCAAGTCAGCCGAGAGCTTGAGCACACCAAGAATCTCCTCCAAGTTGCCAACCTCTCTTACCAGTCAGGCTACACAGAGGAGTTCATTGGTGTCGCAGTTTCTTTCTATGGACCACACTGGGTCAGAAGCATTGCAGATCCTCCACGAGGGTCTCTTAGAGGCTTACAAGTCTTCTCCTGAGTACCTAATGACCATCAAGGGCGACATCGCTTTCCTGGCTAAGAGATGTGCTATGACTGTGCTAGCAAAAGGTTCAGGCGCTGGGGTTTTAAAGAAAACGTGGATGTGGGTACTATAGTCAGGCGTTTGCCACCACCTCCCTCATTCAAGGGTGATGTCTCATCCATTCCTGGGCAAGCATGGTGGCTCCCCATAATGCAGCAGGCTTTCGAGGCTCTCACTGCCCCTTGTGATCTGGAGGCTGTTTTCTCTGACCCCTCTCCACCTATTTATGACTTTTTTCCTGAGGACTTCCATCGTGTTGCCAAATCCCAAGGTATCTTATCATTAGCATCCATATTTTGCTGCTGTTATGATTTTCTAACATTCTTTCATTTCCCCCACTATATTTACCTTTAGGTAGGGAAGCCTCTCACGCTACCTGCTGTTGAGCAAAGGGGATCAGAGGATGCGCTTGAAGATGATCCTGCCAACCCTCCTGAGCCAGTCGAGAACGGGGATGCTGCTCACCCTTAGTCTAGCTTTTGCTTCTATCTTTTGTTGAACGATTTCTATGTAACTTGGTGTTTGAACAACTTTTATCTTTCCGTTCACTTTGTTAAGGCTCTGCCTTCTTCACCAATCAGACCGTGGCTGCTTTGTTACAATACTTTTGGTAATGCTGCATTAGTAGCTTAACTTTTCATGTCTATTTTGTTGCCATGTTTTCATCAATCCGTGCATTTCATTTATTTTTTGCTTTGTTTTTGCATTTTCATGAGGTATTGTGACACCCCCTTAGGGGTGTAAGGTACACCCCTACTACTCCCCCCTACTCTAGATGGTTTTATCCTGCTGTTAAACCATTTAGAGTAAATACCTTAATTTACTTCACCGGGTATTTTGTTTCACCACCATTGTTCATTAACATACGTCAAACGTTAACAAACACAAAAATACGTAAAGAACTCTTCAGCCTTTATTCATTCACAGCAAGCTCTCTTCGTGCCATTACAGGAATACTTGCCTAGCTGAACAAGTATTCTACAAAAAGAGGTGAGCATGAGACCTGGCACGTAGACCTCAGCTCACTAAAACAAAACTTCTCCTAAGAAATGCTTCTACGCTTAGTACTTCTTCAGGTTACTTATGTTCCATGGTCTTGGCTCCGCATACCCCTCGTGGCTCGTGAGCACATATGCTCCGCCAGGGAGCACTTTAGTTACCACAAATGGTCCCTCCCAATTTGGTTCAAACTTCCTCATTGGGTGCATGGCGTCAGCTCTCTTGAGCACCAGGTCTCTCTCTTGAAATTTTCTGATTTTCACTTTTGCATCATAAGCTGTTTTAATGCGAGCTTTGTAGGTCAGGGCTCGATGATATGCCTCATCCCTCACCTCATCAATCAGGTCTAGACTTTCAGCTCTCAGCTCTCCGTTCAGGTCCTCATCTTAGGTTAAAACTCTGTGTGTCGGATTTTTACCTCCATTGGCATAACAACATCAGTACCATATACCAAACAGAACGGGGACTGCCCCGTTGCTGTTCTCCGTCCAGTTCTATATGCCCACAGCACTGAGTCTAGCTCCTCAACCCACTGAGACCTCTCTCTCTCCAGCCTGGCCTTGATGCCGTTTACTATGGTCCGATTAGTGACCTTCACTTGGCCACAAGTTTCTGGGTGAGCCACAGCAGCAAACCTCTGCTCTATGCCTCTAGACTTACACCAGGCTTGCGTTCTCTTCCCAAAGAATTGCGTTCCATTGTCAGATATCAGGACCCTGGGCAGGCATATCTACAGCAGATATTCTTCCACAAGAATTTTATAATGCTTTCTTCTGTTATTGAAGACAAGGGTTCCGCTTCTACCCATTTGCTGAAATAATCCATTGCCACTATAATATGGCACTTTCTCCCCACCACCATGGGGAGCTTGCCAACCAGGTCTATGCCCCACTTATCGAATGGACATTCTGAATACTGTGTTCCAAGCTTCTCAGCAGGCCTGTGGATCAAAGGCCCATGCTTTTGGCAACTAGGACATCTTTTTACAAACATTCCAGCATCTTTCTTCAAAGAAGGCCAGTAGTAACCAGCTCTCAGAACTCGACGGATTAAGTCCCTGAATCCCGTATGACACCCTGCTATTCCCTGATGTGCTTTCTTGATTATCCGTAAGCCTTCCATCTCCGTTACACACCTCAATAACGGCTGCGAATAAGCTTTCTTGAACAGGTATCCTCCAATCAGACAATACTTAACGTAGATTTTCTTTTCCCAGCTCTTTCCCCTTCTGGTATGTCTCCTGTTTTTAAGAAATGTATGATAGGTGCTCTCCAATCATCGCTTTCCTCTATCTCACTGATGTTTCTCTCTATTCGACTGCTTGTCGTTCTTAGCAACGTCACCTTCTTGGGTATCATCCCGTTTACTGAGCTAGCCAGCTTGGCGAGACGATCCGCTTGAGCATTGAGGTCTCTGGGTATCTGTTCTACCTCCAGATGCTGAAAATTCTTGCTCAAGTCTCTAACTCGCTCCGTATACCTGACCATTCGTTTCTTCTTTGATCTCGTAATTTCCTGAGACCTGCTGGACTACCAGCTGGGAGTCGGAGTAAATGATTACCTTCTGAGCTCCCAGCTCAGCTACCATTTCCAGCCCTCTGATGAGTGCTTCATATTCAGGTTCATTATTAGATACTCTGAACTCGAGTTTCAATGCAAACTTGAGCTCATTCTGATCCGGAGTTATTATAACAATTCCAACTCCACACCCTTCTATGGTTACCGATCTATCTACAAAGACTTTCCATTCAGGCCATTGTACAGGCTGGATAGTTTCCTTAATGAAATCTGCTAGAGCTTGCGCCTCGATAGTTGTGCGAGGCTCGAACTCCACGTCGAATTCCCCTAACTCCACGCTCCATTTCACCATTCTTCCTGAGAGGTCTGGTCTACTCAGTACTTGCTTAAAGGGGAAAATTAGTTCTCATTACCACCTTGTGAGCCAAGAAGTACAATCTCAGCCTTCTTGCTGCTATCATCACAGCCAGAGCAGCTCTCTCTACTTCCGAGTACCTGCATTCAGCTCCCTGTAGGGCTTTGCTAACATAATAAATGGGCTGCTACACAGAACCCTCTTCTTTTATAAGCACTGCTCCCAAAGAATGATCTCCCACAGATATGTATAAATACAGGGTTTCTCCTGTGGTTGGCTTGGTCAGCACTGGCAAACTTGCCAGGTGAGACTTCAGGTCCTCGAATGCTTTCTAACAGCTCTCATCCCATTCGAACTTACTAGTCCTCTTCAGGACTTTGAAAAATGGTAAACTCCTCTTTGCTGAGGAAGATATAAACCGACTAAGTGCGGTAACTTTCCATTCAATCACTGCACCTCCCGTATAGTGGTAGGAGCTGCCATCTCTAGAACTGCTCGGAACTTTCTCCTGGTTTACTTCAATTCCTCTTGGGGTCACCATGTATCCCAAGAATTTCCCTGACCTAACCCCGAATGTGCATTTTGCTAGGTTCAATCGCAAATCATACTTTCTTACCACTCCCAGGACCTCCTCCAGGTCTCTGGCATGGTGTTCTACTCTCAAACTCTTCACAAGTATATCGTCTACATATACTTCCAGGATTCTCCCTATTTGGTCCTCAATATCGCGTCCATCATTCTCTGAAAGGTAGCTCGGCATTTTTCATGCCAAAAGGCATTCTTACGTAAGCAAACGTACCACATATGGTTACAAAAGCTGTCTTCACCACGTCCTCAGGGGCCATCTGTATCTGATGATACCCCTGGTAAGCGTCAAGCATGGATAATAACTCACATCCCGAAGTTGAATCCACCAGCTGATCAATACAGGGTAATGGATAATGGTCTTTCGGACATGCTTTATCAGGTCTCTGAAGTCTATACACATCCTCCAACTACCATTTACTCTTGGCTACCATAACGGCATTCGATAACCACTCGGAGTACTGGATTCTAACAATGTGGCCAGCGTCCAACAGCCGTCGAATCTCCTCTCTAATCACCTTTTCCTTTTCTGGTCCAAAGGACCTCCTTCTTCTGCCTAACCGGCTTCGCTTTGGATCTACATTCAAATGATGTAGAGCTATGGATGGGTCTACCCCTTTCATATCTTCTGGGTTAAATGCAAATAAGTCAGCATTCTTCCACAAGCATCGGATTATCGCCTCTCTCTGCTCTTCCGTCATTTGCTTTCCCATTTTCGTGGTGAAGCCTGTTTTTCCTGGAAACAGTTCTACCATCATTAAGTCTTCCTCCACTGGCTGCATTCTTGGCTCTAGATCCTCATCTATATCTTTCATCTTTGCACTTTCATCTTGAGGGGGGCGTTCTACTGCTGAGGCCCCTTTCACCTTTTGCTTGCATGTTTTATGACTTTACATAGGATTCTTTCGATACTTCCTGGTCACCTGAGACCTCCCCCACCAGACCTTCTCTGAGAGCTGGGAACTTCATTTTCATGTGGTAGGTGGAGACCACCACTTGGAAATCATTTAAAGCGGGCCTTCCCAATATTATGTTGTAGGCTGAGGGTGTGTCTACAACCAGAAACTTCACCATTCGAGTATTCGAGGCTTCGCCACTGCCCAGTGTTACTTGAAGGGACACCTCCCCTTTAGGCTGTATCTCACCTCCCGCAAAACCATATAACGCCGTATTCACCGGCACCATATCAGTATTGATTTTCATCTTCTGGAAACAATCCCAAAAGAGTACATTCACTGCACTTCCAGTGTCTACGAAAATCCGAGCTACTCGCCAGTTAGCTACTTCAGCATGATTACTAGGCATCATTGTGAGGTATCGCACTCACAAGGTCTGTGGACCAAAACTCATGCACACTCTTGGGTTTGCTTCCTCTCCTGGGAATGAATCTACCACATCGATCTCCATACCCATTGTCCCTGCTAACTCTTGAACCTCCTTATTCACCTGAGCCTTCGCAGCCCTCACGTGTGCTTTGCGAGCTCGACCTGAATCTCCATTGACATTTCCTCCC
Source organism: Schizonepeta tenuifolia (assembly GCA_029490685.1). Taxonomy (NCBI): domain Eukaryota; kingdom Viridiplantae; phylum Streptophyta; class Magnoliopsida; order Lamiales; family Lamiaceae; genus Schizonepeta; species Schizonepeta tenuifolia. The sequence continues at coordinate 973,215 of JANLIY010000016.1, forward strand.
ATAATCATGCTGATGTTTCCTCTTTTTGGAGGAGGATCTTCCGCCTCGGGGGAGTTCTTTCCCTTTGGTCAGGTTTCCTTTGTTCTGGCTCCTTTCTTTTATAACTTTTCTCTCTTTCTTTTTTGACAAATTGGAGTAAGGTGTCATCCTTTTTCAGCAGTCGTTCGATAGCATCCTTCAGGTGCCTACAAGTGTTTGTATCATGGCCATAGTCGTTATGGTATTTGCAATATAGCTCAGATCGCGGGTTGCGCGGAGCTTCCTTGTATGTGCTAGGATACTTGAAATGCGGAGACCTGGCAGCTGCCTCCATGACCTCCCCTAGAGGCGCGTTGAGAGGCGTGTACTGTTCGAACCTCTCGGGAGCTCTCTTGGGTTTCTGTCCCCCTTTATCTTTCTCAGCTCTCGTTGCTGAGGATGACCTCCTCTCTGAGGTCTCCTGCTTGGGCTTAAGGGACTCTTCTTTGGCTCTCCTTGCCTCATGAGCTTCCTCCAGGTTAACGTACTTATCAGCTCTCTGTAACAGTTCCTCAAAATACAATGGAGGTCTCTTATTTAGCGAATCGAAGAATAGCCCTGGAGCTAATCCCTGTATCAGCGCCTGCACCTTCACATCATCGGAAGCCAGAGGCACTTGTAATGCTTCAGCATTGAAACGTCCAACATATTGGAAACTTTCCAGGGCTGCTGTCTCAAAGCCATGAGTGAGGAAGACGTTTTGATATGTCTTCTCGCACTAGCAAACTGATGTAAGAACATGGATTTGAACTCACTGAACGAGTTTATGCTGTTGGGAGGTAGCTGAGAAAACCACTGCTGAGCTATCTTTGACAAAGTCGTGAGAAAGACTCTGCACTTCACACCTTCTGTGTACTGATGCAGCATCGCCCCATTCTCAAATCTCATTATATGCTCATGCGGGTCTGTCGAACCGTCATATTCCAGCGCCAATGTTTTGAAGTTTGAGGGTAGCTGATCCTCTCGAATGTCCCTTGAGAACGGAGATTGACTATCTAGCTTTCATAAGCTTCTTGGGAGATTTCTTAGGGGAAGAGGCCTTCCGCTGCAAGTCTTTTAGTTGCTGTTTGAGAGCTGCAATTTCAGCGGCAGCTCCCTCGTCCTGAGGTCTTACAGTTCGTGCCTCATCTTCATTTTCCGATTCAGTTTGAGGGCTCTCATACCCATCACTATCATACTGGGCTTCCTCCGCCAGCTCTCCCTGTCAGGAAAACAACATCATTCAGTTCATGAACATTCATTCTTATGCTAACGGGGCTTAAACCACCCCATTAATGCCTCATGGCGAACAGGGTTCTACCAAACCTGTTCATACCTTCTTAGACTTCTCTTTGGCTGTGCTACTAGCCTTCTTATTTTGACCTTCCAACGAAGCCAGAGCTCTGGATATGACCTGCTTCACCATGGCATTGAGCTGATCCATGGACACTGCATAGGTAACGCTTGGTGCACTGGCAATTGAGGTTCTTCCCTTGTAACTTCTGAACCTTTGCGACCTCCCTCTTTCTGAGGACTAGTCGACTTAGAAGCCCCTTCCTTCTGAGATGTAATCACTTTCGGAGGGGCCACTTTCGGGATATTCTGATTGTCTTGTTCGACATGCTCTTCTGATGAGCTGTCATCTCGCACCACTCCCTCGGGTGTGGGCTCTCGATCTTGAGCTGGCACGTGTTCCATGGCCAGATCTGCATTTCAAAGATTTCGACTATCAATAACTAGTCACGGAATGTCATTAAGGGTGTAACAAGTGCTTCACACTACCCTCTTCCCATGACCATTATCAGGACTCGCGGGATATTTTAAGGAATTCAAGGGATATGATACACCATATTCCTCTTCCCATACATTCGCCCCCAAACTCTGTTGGGATTACGCTAGACCTGCTCTGAGATTCTCACGTTTTTATCAACTTTATCCTTCCTCATCCTGAGGATTTCCGAAATCTATTCTTCGGAACCATATGAACTCGATTTGTCTCGCCAAGTATCAGGAAGTTTCACTTATTTCACTACATTGCGCCACTAGGCGCTTTACAAAAACAGAGGATATACTAGTTCAAGCAGTTGAAATCATAAAAAACACTAAAATCATTCGGATCTCTCCCTTAGAAACAGCAAAAGTTTTTGACAGAAGGAGCACGTATTTATTAAAACATTTAAACCCAGCTTCTTGACTTTTCTCTTTACTGAGTTTAAGCCAGAACTCGACCTCACCACAAATAAGATACGCAAAAATGGTTTTAGAACGAAATTCCTAAACAAAATTGCGTTTCCCACAGACGGCGCCAGATAATGTAACCAGAAAATATACATCATAATAAACGAGAATGATAAAAATGGACAGGCTCAATATCTACCTAAACACCACTCTCCTTCTTCGCGCAGGAGATATTCTCTCAAATCAGACCACCCACTACCGGATTCCTGCAAGGGAAAAAGGAGGGTCGGGAGTGTTCTCCGGCGAACCACCTCCGACGGTCAAGTTAGTTTTCTGGGTTTCGTTGGTGAAGAGAGAGAAATCAATGTAATAGTGGGTAGAAACAAAATGGTGAACCTGACTGTGAAATGGATACCCATCACTATATATACTCCTTGGATTACTTGGAAATGAAGTTGTGTATTCTTGATTCTTTGCCGATATTACCTTTACACGTGTTCTCGTATCATTCGTTATTGAGTGCTTGTACTGTCCGACAACCCCCAGTTCGACTGGATAAAGCGCTCTGCAGATGTCAGACTTATTAAAGATGCGAGACCTACCCCAGCTCTCTTTTGCAGGTCCTGGCTTGAGACGCTAGTCAGATACCTGATCAGGTATCTGATACATGTACCTATTCTGAGATCTCCCTTAGGTCAGACGAGGAGGTACCCAGAATGCTTTTTATTGAGTACCATTAAGTTCAGGTGTAAGATCCAGGTCTCCATGAGACCTGGTAGATATTATGTCATAACACTGCGCTTCCCGTGTCCACAAAGATCCGTGCCATTCTCCAATTAGCAATGTCAGCACTAACTACCAGCGCATCATTATGAGGTGCTGAGCTCACCAGGTCTCTGGGACCAAAACTCACACATACATCTGGGTTTATTCTTTCTCCAGGAAACGAATCTACCACATCAATTTCCATGCCGATTGTCTCTGCTAACTCCTGAACCTCCTTGCTCACCTGGGCCTTTGCAGCCCTAACGTGAGCTTTACACGCTCGACCTGAATCCCCATTAGTATTACCTCCCATTATTATGTTAATGTTTTCCCTTTTCGGGGGAGGGTCCTCTCATCGCAGAGGTGTTCTTTCCCTCTAATCAGGCCGCTTCTGCTCCGGCTCTTTTCTCTTGTAGCCCTTTTCCCTCTCCTTTTTAACAAATTGAAGCAACGTATCATCCTTCTTCAACAATCGCTCAATAGCATCCTTCAGGTGCCTACAAGAGTTGGTGTCATGACCATAGTCGTTATGATACTTGCAAAACAGCTCAGATCTCGGATTGCCCGGAGCTTCCTTATGTGTACTGGGGTATTTGAAGTGAGGAGATCTGGCAGCTGCTTCCATAACCTCCACCAGAGATGCATTAAGAGGTGTATATTGGTCAAACCTTTCAAGAGCTTTCCTAAGCCTTTGTCCCCCTTTATCTTTCTCAACTCTCGCTGCTGAGGATGACCTTCTTTCTGAGGTCTCTTGCTTGGGTCTGAGAGATTCCTCTTTAGCTTTCCTAGCTTCCTGAGCCTCCTCCAGATTAACGTACTTATCTGCTCTGTGCAGCAGTTCCTCAAAATACAATGGAGGTTTCTTGTTCAATGAGTCAAAGAACAATCTTGGAGATAGACCCTGTATCAACGCTTGCACCTTCACGTCGTCAGAGGCCAGGGGTACTTGTAACGCTTCAGCGTTGAAACGTCCAACATATTGACGCAAACTCTCTGAAGGTTTTTGCCTCAATGCCATGAGTGAGGAGGAGGTCTTTACATGCCTTCTGGCACTGGCAAATTGATGCAAGAACATGGACTTGAATTCGATAAACAAGCCTATGCTGTTAAGGGGCAGCTGAGAAAACCATTGCTGGGCTATCTTCGACAGGGTTGTGAGAAAAACCCTGTATTTCATGCCCTCCGTATATTGATGGAGCATCGCTCCATTTTCAAATCTCATCACGTGCTCGTACGGATCTGTAGAGCCATCGTATTCTAACGTCAATTTCTTGAAGTTTGGAGGTAACTGATCCTCCCTAATATCCCTCGAGAAAGGAGACTGGCTATTGTCACTAGTTCTGATAGGCTTCTTAGGGGATTTTTTGGGCGAAGAGGCTTTCTTCTAAAGGTCTTTTAATTGTTGTTTGAGGGCTACGATTTCAACGGCAGCTCCCTCATCTTGAGGTCGCGCGATTTGTGCATCATCCTCTGCAAATTTCATTGCAATAATAAGTAATCATAACTTCATTAGTGAATAAATCACTTTAGGAACGTAATCAATATCTGATTTCTCCGTTCAACTACTAACCATTTTCTGATTCAGTTTGAGGGCTCTCATACCCATCACTTTCATATTGACCTTCCTCCGCAGGTCCTCCCTGCCAAGGAAAAAAGAGGATATTCAGATCATGAACATTTACTTTTTCATTAATGCGATTCAAACCATTTCATTGGTATCTCATCACTGCCAAGATCTCGTGAGGTTTATCAGTACCTTCTTGGCTTTGCCTTTTGCTGTGCTGCTTAGCTTTTTGCTTTGGCTTTCCAGCGGGGCCAAAGCTTTGGACACCACTTGTTTCACCATGGCACTAAGCTGATCCATGGATACAGCATAAGTGACATTCTGCTGCACGGGCATTTGAGGTTCATCTCTCGTAATTTCTGAGCCTTTACGGCCTCCTCCCTCCTTCTGAGGGCTGGTCGATTTGGAAGCCCCTTCCTTTTGAGGCGTAGTTATCTTCGGTGGGGCCTCTTTCAGCACATTTTGATTTTCCTCCTCAGTATGCTCTTCTGAGGAGCTATCATCACGCACAACTCCTTCAGGTGGGGATTCTCGGTCTCTGACCGATATATTCTCCATGCTCAGATCTGCATTTCAAAATTTTCACCTGTCAGTTACAGGACAGCACTGAGACAACCATTAGGTCTCACAAAACCATTACCAGGTCTCGAGGGGGCATTCCAAGGAATTCAAGGGATATTTTGCATCATACCCCCCTTTCTACCCATTCTGGCCCCCCATGCCGTGAGGATTTATGGGATTTACTTCTCGGTATTATATATTTTTGAATCGTTCTTCCACATAACAGAAAATTCTACATGTCTTTTACCCCATTAGCGGCTTTAGACTATAATATGAAACGAGGATTTTCATGAAAACACAGAAAATAAACAAGTTCAGGACATTACAGCAAGGTTCCTAAGAAGGTTTAAAATACGGCGATTCTTAAACCACTCAACTCATTTATTTTTAAACATGACAAAAGCTTCTATAGATAAAAACACAAATCGCTAGAAATACTCAGACCCATCTTTTCGGTACTTCTCTTTCCAAGTTTAAACTCAAACTCAACATCGTTGAGAGGACACATGAAAAGAGTTTTAGAACAAAATTTCGAAACAAAATTTTGTTCCCACAGATGGCGCCAGATGATGCGTCCAAAAGCACACATCATGAAAAGGTCAGAACACATAGACAGATGAAGAAGGACTTTTACCTGTTCAACAGCTCTCCTTTATTCCAAACGGTCGGAATCGTCTTTCCCGAAGAAATCTCGGCGTAACTCTGCAAGAAAAGAAGGGCCGGGGGTTTTCCCAGCGAACCACCTCCGAAGATTAAGTCAGTGTTCTGAGCTCTTTTTGAGAAAATGAATGTAACAGGAGAAATAGGTCTGAAGAATTGTGTGTTTGTGTGTGTTAGATTTTTCAATATATACTCGTGTTTTCTTGTGAATGAAGTTGTATAGCTATCAACTCCTTTTTCCTTTTACTTTACACGTTCTACTGTTCTATTGGCTATAGTGTGACTGTACTTTCTGACAGTACTGCATAGGCATTAATTAAAGTGCTGCGAGTTCGTCAGGTATTCGCCCGATAGAGAGCCCTGAGCGAGGAACCTTAAACATATATCTGACTAGATTTGAATGAGGGACCTCCCAACAGGTCTCTGGGCTGAAATCCTTGGGAGAGATCTCAGCCCCCTTTACTTGATCAGTTCCTGAATATAGCATCAGAAGGAGGTTATGTATGATACTCAGGTCTCCATGAGACCTGGATATTTTTGTCACTATCACCATGCTTCTTTCTCAAAGCCAAAGCATAAAAACGAAAGAGAAAGTAGAAATTCCAGATTCTCAAAAGAGAAGTAATGAAAAAATAACAATAGATTTGAAACCCCAAAGCCGCACACCTTGTACACTGAAATTCCAGATTCTCGCAAAAGAAAGACGGCCTGCCGCTTAGATCTGACCGCGGCGGAACCGGAGCTGAATTCTGACCAGGCAAGGATGACGTCGTCGCCGCCTCCACCACCAACCTGAGCCCCGACATCGCGCCAATGGCGTCGCGGCACGCGTAGTCCCGGACCTACGAATCGGAGTTCTTGAGCCTCTTCGCAATGTGGCCAATGATTTTGGTGAGGTGCATGGGCAACGAAACCCCATCGTTTGTCACGGACTAGATGATCTTCTCGTGGTCCTCGACGACGATCTGGTGGGTATTGTGGTCGAAGAACCTCCTCAGACCGAAGCCCGGCGTCACGACCAGATCAAAGCCCCTCCAGTGGAAGGTGAGCGTCTTTTGGAGTTTGTGAAGGTGAGGAAGGAGAGAGAGAGCCGTCTCATCTCAGAATCCCAGAGAGATGAGAGGGGTTTGAATTTGAAGGCAATAGAGCTGTAGAGGAAGAAAGAGAAAGAGAAAGAGAAATAGCAAACAATGAAGAAGAATAGAGACAGACCTTGCTCAAGCATTGCACGATGATGGCGGCAGAGAGGTTGCAGCGGCTGGAGAGAGAGAGAGCAAATTTGAATTTAGATCGAGAATAATAGAGAGAGAAAGAGTAGATTTGAATTTACTGATAAAAAGATGAAAATGAAAAGGTGAGGATATGATGGGAATTATAAATTGTAGTTGAGGGTATAAAAGAGAGGAAGTGCTAAATTTTTAAGTTTTTATAAGAAGTGCTAGATTTTAAAAAAACTATCCAAGAAGTGCTATTCTTGGGGAATTTCTCTAAAAAAAATATGAGTGAGTATATATATATATATATATATATATATATATATATATATATATATAATGAGGAATTTCATTAGATAAAAATGAAATTGAGAAATAAATGAGATGTTAAGTCTATTTTGAATGAATTAAGTAGAAAATAAAGTCTTATGAATTTTCTATGAATTTTGAGATATATATATAATAAAAATCAAATAATGAAAAATAAAGAAATAAATGAAGGTATGAGTCTAAAGAAAAATATCTCTTTGATTGATGATGATGTTGGAATGATGATAAATGAAGATGTGATGTGAATTTGATGTTAGTATTAAAAGAAAAATAAAATATTAATAATAATATTTGAGGATAAAAAGAAAAATAAAATAAAAGAAAATGAAATGAAATTTCTACGAGATAATATGAGTTAGAAAACATGAGTATGAGATTTAAGAGTTAAGATGTTCATATTTGAGTTCGTTGTTTCAAATGAGAAGCTAAAAGAATTATTATTAAAGAAATAATAAAATAATTGATTTAATGGAATATTTTCATTAAAAATGAATATGTTTGACTAATGTGAATTCTAAGTGATGTTTATGTTTTCAAGTGTGCTTTGATGTTTAGTTGATGTGACGAAGTCTTAATCGAGTAAAGGAAAAGTGATAGAAGTTTGAAAAACGATAAAATGAATATATTATGTGAGAAAAATAATATTTTTAAGTTTAAAAATATTTTGATGATGAGTTATTGATGATATATGATGTGTTAAGTGATTTGATGATGTTATTTGAGTACAATTAAGCAAGTTTGCTTTTTGAATCACTTAAAAAGGAATTAAAACGTAGAAGATATCGAGCAACAAAGTTTTGAAATGAAAACCGAGTTTTTATTAAATGAAAACGAAAGATTGAGGTTTAAAATAAAAAAAAAGATTAAATAATGATTATCTTAAGTATTTAGTTGAGATCGTATACGTATATGAGTACGTATTTTGAGAAAAATAATGACGTATTTTAGAGTCAAGAAATACGAAGTAGAAATTTGAATAATAAATTCAAAAATGATTATTATTTGAATTTAACGAAATGATTTTCGTTAGATTTGAAGTTATAAGTTTATAAAAGTTAAAAGTCGAGCAATAACTCGTTATTATGTGAATGTGTTCAAGACATGAGTTATTAAATGATTTTGTTTAAGACGTGAATTGTTTATAAAAAGACGATATTAGAATGTGATTAAACGATTGAGTATGATTAAGCTTTCTAGTAGATTAATCACTAAGCTAATCATTTATAAGTGTTTGAATATTGACATTGATGTTTGGGTATGATACTTATGTTTGAGTATTGATGTGACTACCTGTTTATGAAGTGAACGTTTGAGTTTTGAATGAATGCTTGATTGTTGAAATAAGTGCTCAACTGTGTTTGATTGATATATGATGAAAATAGTTGAGATTTGACGTTATGATTTGCCGAGATCATATAAATTGAATTTATGAGAAGTTTAAGACGATGTGATTAGTAACTTATCGATTTACGTAAAGATTGAAATAATATATTAGAAACGAGAATCTGAGTTTGAGAAGTAATTAGAAACCGAGTTAAGATGATGATTCGAGAAAAGATCGATGTAGAGAAGTTTAGATAAGTTAAGAAAAACCTGAGTCAAGTAGAAGTCCATCAGTCGAGCCCTCCTAAGTCTATTATACGTTTTTTGAGTTGATAAGCTCGATTTTAATCGATGATGTTATTGAAGGGCCGAGTGGGACTACAAGTAATCAGATAAGCGTAAAGTAAGCAACCCCGACTTCAAAATACCCGAAGCAAGGTGGGCTTTTCTAAACCAAAACTCCAATGAATGCTAATACTTATTGAGTAATATTATGTGAGTTTTTAAAATTAATTGACTTGCCATTTATCTGAGTTTGGTATGTTTTATCATCTACATGAGCATTACATCCTGTGTAAAATAGGAACCCACGTGTGGTAAATTGATTGATGATGGTGACTGTGTGTTTTACTTCGGTTTAGCTGGTCACAGTGTTTGAGAAGGAGGCCTACTTCTCAACACAAAGTTGATGTGGTAGATGATTCATGCCTGTTTATATATATGTTTTGACTGCGCAGTCGTGAATTTGAAAATGATAAAATGATTCATGCATTCACAAGTAAAATGTCTTCAAATGTAATAACACTTGTGAAGCAGTGGCAAGGCAAGTTCAATTATATAGCTCTAAGAGCAAGCTTTTAAAACTGATTTTGGCATCTTGTTCACTGAGTACGAAGTACTCAACCCTGCATATATTTCGAAACGTGCAGGTTAGCTGTGGATGAGGATGGTGCGGATGGTCTTGGTGGTGCGTTAATCTTTTGGATGTCGAGTCGACAGTTACATGTCTTCATACATGTAATTGTTGTGAGCAGTGATGTCTTCCGCTGGATTGTGTCTATATTTTTCAAATACTCTATTGTGTTGATGATACAATGAGTAGGTTGCTCGAAACAACGCCCTAAACTTTATTTGCTTTATACTCTGAATGACGTGAAGTCTGAATACTTAACACTATTTTGGGAAACCGTTGTAAATTAGTTATGCCGTTCCTTGTTGAATTTGGTTGAAAGTATTGATTCATTGTCGAGTTAAGTTTTTGGTTGATGGTTTCTCATTCTTAATTCATCCAGAATAGTATTTGGTCGCTATTCGAGTTGAGTTGAGACGTAAGTGGTATGTTTATTTGGTAGTTTCACCTTCACACTCCAATGGAGTCTGGTCGTTCCTACACACCGGATTTCAGGCTGTGACACACGACTTCCTTTTCAGGTAAGTAATCCACTAGATAAGCTTACATGTGCTTATCAAACGTTCAGTTTTGTTTGCGGGCACCAAACAGCCTAACCTGTTCGATTACGGGTTCGAACAAAACCTTACAACAGTTTTGTGGGCAAGTGTATAGCCTATCTTCGATTGCAGGTTCTAAGGGACCTAGTTTCTTTGGTTACGGGTTCAATAAAAGACCTGGGGTTTGGGGGTTGGGGGTTTTCAAACAATGATACTTTCTCCACTTAGAAAAGTGGAGGCTTATTCCTAAGGCTTAGAGACTCAAATCTGCTATAGAGAGTCTTCTTAGAAACTATGCAAGAACCTAAGAATCTAGACTCGATTAAACAATGGGGATTTTGAGAGGCTAGAAGGAAGAACAGAAGGAGGAATAAACTCTCAACTTCTACTTGTTCTTTGACATAAACTTGTTCTTGCTTTGTGAGCTCTGAGTGCTTAAATGCTTGGATTTGCTTCTTCGCGTGAGGTTTCTATCTCATGCTCGCAATGGGGAGACCTCTATTTATAGAGAGGGAGACCAATTAGCCACTGGAAAGAACTGTTTAATCTCTGGCAAAAAGTATGGCGCTCCACCTACTCTACTGCAACCTTTTCTAAAATGGTAACTGCAACCCTTGCTTTATGCAAGTCTCTGTGGTCTGTCCATTTATAGAAAGTTACAGGCTACCTTGTACTTCTGAGCAGATTCAAATTTGAATTTGAACCCTTCTTCCTTAGTCTGCTTCTACTTCTACTTCCAAGTCTTCTCTTCTAGACTTTAGAATGTCGGACTTCGACAGAACTACTCAATATGCATGAACTGCATGGATCAGTTCTAGAGTTAAGTTCTGGTCTGATTTGCTAAGTTCTTCTTGAAATACCTTCTTCTGTTGACTGACTTCTTTTGTTTGTTCCTATAAAAATAAAATCCATACGCTCAAACAGTGAGCTCTAGCTAAATTCAGACCGATGGCTTCATCTACTCGGTTGGGGCCAGTTGGGTTTTGGGATAAATCAAAACCTTTAGTAATTTTTCCAACAAATTTTGCTATCCACTATGGAAATAAAGTATATTCTCTATATCCACTCCTTGTAAAATGTATTGTCCATGGCCACTAAGCCTTGACTTTTCAAATTGATTTATTAGGACACTTTGAAATGTCTTATTACTCATTAATTTTAATGTAATTAGTTGGCCAAATGACATGTAATTTATGCCAAAACTATTGTATGCATAAAAAAATATTTAATTTGCCCTTCTATATTATGTATTTTGCTAAGAAAATCTACGCTTTCAAAATAGTTTTAGAGCCCTAGGTTTATTTAGGAATTATATTTTATTTATTATTCAACGTAATTATTATTTCCTAACGGAGGAGACATCAAGAAAATATGGATCCGAACAAATGTACGAGATGCAAATGTTATAGGTTCTATCTCCGAAATTTTGAGAAAGAAAAAACAAGTCATCTGGATGATTTATCATTCTAAGAGGAAACTTTTGACCTAGCGGTAAAAAATGGAGTCATCGGCGTGGTATCATATGATGGAGAGGCATCAACAACTTCTCCTAATAAATGCTTATCTCGAAGAAGCATTACAACACCTGATGAACAGAAACCATCAAAACCATATTTGATGGAACAAAGATACCAGAAGGACATGGGAATTGCCAATGTTCCCGAGTTCCGAGAAGTCATCCATGATACATCCAAAATATCAGAGGATTTAAGAGAGATACAAAGACGGTACAAAATTACGGCAATTGTCTTTATGGAGTACCTCAAGATCTATACATGATATCTAGAATGCAGGATGAAATAAAAAAACATCCTCATAGATATCCAGACTCAAATTGAAAAACTAGAACAACAACCCTGTTCCGGTCAAGTAAAAATAAATCTTTTTTGCCAACGAACGCACCTATCCATTACCAGTGTAAGAACTAAAGAAGGATCCACGAATTGAAGCTCTTTCAAGAATGCTTCGTGGTGAAAAATAATGAATAACCCCGAAAGACTCAATCTTGAAGATCTTCAGGAGTTAGCAGAATCTTTTGCTAACATGAAGGTGGTTGATCTAAAGACGAATGAGATTGACCATCGTGCCATAGTTCAGAGACAATCAGGACCACTGAGGGTGATCCATGAGAGGAAACAAACACATGAGAAATACATGAGAGATGCTCCTCATTTTTCTTATTCAATCATCCTCATATCATCAATGACTCATAATCAAAGTAAATATCATCAAATTCATCATAAGGTCATCAAATCCTCATGCATACATGTATTGATTTTTCTAAGAAAAATATCAAACAAATTCCTTTCTTCCATTTATTCACATATTCATGCATTAATCTTTATCTTCATCATCATTCTTTCATCATTTTCTCAAGAACATCACAAAAACATAAACTTCTTCATACAAACATATAAATCGGCATTTTCATAGCATTTAGGATAATTCATTCTCTTTATTTTAATCAATTTTCGCATGCTTCCATATCCTCAAAATTATTATTATCATGTATTAGAGCATCACAACAAAAATTCCTCTCTTTCCTACTCTAATTCCATCGGTTTTCATAAGGTAGAAAAATGAAAAAATTCTTCTCTTTCAATTTATCAAATAGAACCTCATAGATTAATTCATAGAACTCATTTCCATCATCAAATTCATGCTTAAATCAACAACATGAAAATCCATAAAATCCCTAAGAAATTTGGCACTCACACATATATATACATCATAAATTTTCTTCTTCAATCTCCATGCAATTTATCATATCATTACTCTTAGATTAATCACAAGACTCAAATCATCAAGAAATTTCATGCTAAGGTCAAACACATGAAAACCCCTAAACTTGACTTGATTTTCGGCACTCTCTACAACTTAAGGATCAAGGAGTTTTCTTCTTCTTTTCATGCATGGAGAACACTCAAGAGTTCAATAGTCAAGGCTTAAAACAAAAAGCTTCCATTCCTTGCTCTATAGACCGATTTGGTCGAACAAAAGAGGGAGAGAAAGAAGGGATTTCTTGAGCTCTAACCAATATAATCGAACAATGATCAAGAGACTTATGTAAACTTGAAGGCTTGATCGATCAAAGGCCTCAAATTCCATGCAACTCTAAGCTTTCCAAGAATTAATCAATGGAGAAAAATGGTGTTATGTGTGTGTGTATGTATCGGCGAGAGAGAGGAGAGAGAGAGAAAGAGGAGGTCGGCAAGAGAGAGAGAAGGCAGAGGAGAGAGAGACGTGTGAGAGAGAGTGAGGAGAGGTGAGAGTAGGATAGAAATTAATAGGGTTTAAGATTGCACCCGTTAGTCAAAAACGCGATATAACAATCGCTGGAAGAAAAAGTTTTCCTATACAAAACTACCCTACTTTTTCATTAATCTCTCAAACGACTTAGAACTCACCACGACTCTTTCTCGATGTCAGAAATCTCTATACTTCAACTCAAACCTCACCAAATAAATAAAGGAATCCAAAAATCTAGTTTTCAAATTAAAATTTCGAGCAACGAATAAAAAGTCAAAATTCACTATTCATATTAGGGTTTTCTGGTCCTTTAACTGAAATTTGAATCAAATATATCACAAAACTTCTAAAATAATCTTTAGACTCAAAAGACACTAATTAGATGAAATTTGGAAAAGTTCGACGAATAGTGAAAACTCAGGACAAGTTACTATTCATCAAAAAACGAAACTTCTCTAAAATTTCCGAAATGCAAACTCAAACTCAAACTCATATAATCATGTTCAATTAATTTATCACACAATCGATTCCGATAACTGAAACGAGAAAAATCACGCAAAGGCACTCAAGGGCATTTTAGTAATTTCACGAGAAAATTTCTTTTCTTGGAAATTTTTATCACACAAAGGCACACAATCAAGGCATATAAACTCAATTAAGACAAACTTAAAGACTTATAAAAGATCAGGGCATTACATCCTCACCCCCTTTAAAGAAATTTTGTCACGAAATTTGCTAACCTTGAGAAAAGAAGAGCACGGGAAACTTTTCTCTCATCTTATCTTCTAGCTCCCATGTACCTTCTTCCACATCATGGTGTCACCACCTGATCTTGACTAAGGGAATCGATTTCTTCCTAAGTTGTTGAATCTTACGATCCAGAATTTCCTCGGGTCTTTCCTCGTAACTCAAGTCGGGCTTTAGAGCTACATCTTCTTGACGAATCATGTGCTTTGGGTCGAACACGTACTTACGCAACTGCAACACGTGAAACACGTTATGCGAATTTCCAAAACTTGGCGGCAAAGCTAACCTATACGATACAGCTCCAATCCATTCCAGGATTCCGTATGGTCATATAAATCTAGGTTTCAGCTTTCCTTTAACTCCAAATCGATGTACTCTTCTCGAGGGAGATACTTTCAAAAAGACTTTATTTCCTATCTCGAATTCTATCTCTGATCTTCGATTGTCGGCGTACGACTTCTACCGACTCTGAGCTTTTTTGATATTATCGCGAATCTGACTGACAGATTCTATCATCTCCTCAATAACCTCAGAACCTATTACTTTTCTCTCGCCTACTTCGTCCTAGTAGAGCGGAGATCTACAGTTCTTTCCATAAAGGGCTTCGTAAGGGGCCATTTCAATCATATTCTGATAACTGTTGTTGTAAGCAAACTCAACTAAAGGCAAAATTTTCTCCTAGTTATCTCCTTTATCTAGCACCACGACTATCAACATATCCTCCAGAATTTGATTTGTCCTCTCTGACTGACCATCCGTCTGAGGATCATAAGTTGTACTGAACTGCAATTGCGTTCCTCGCTCTTTCTTAAAACATTCCCAAAAATGGGCGGTAAACTTGGAATCTCAATCTGAAGTGATCGTTCTCGGAACTCCATGCAATCGCACAATCTCTTTAACATTAATCTGGGCTAACTTATCTGATCCATAGGTGATAGGAATAGGTATGAAATGTGCGGACTTCGTCAGTCTATTCACAATCACCTAAATGGTTGTACTTTCTCTCTTTGTCTTTGGCAAACCTGTTACAAAATGCATGTTAACATCATCCCATTTCCACTTCGGAACTGGTAATGGTTGTAGGGTTCCATAGGGTCTCTGATGCAAAGACTTCACTTGCTAACAAGCTAAACATCTTACATAACTACATCTTACTTCATTCCTGCCCACCAGAATTGTTGCTTCAGATCCTGGTAGAACTTCGTAGTGTCGGGATGAGCGGTATATGGGGTATTATGAGTTTCACTCATAATCTCACTATTTAGTTCTTCATCATTTGGCACACATATTCTACCATGGAACAACAAAGCATTGTCGTTCGATTCTCTGAAATCTTCAACTCCTTCTTTTATGACTTTAAGCCTCAAATTTTCCAACTTCTCGTCTTTTCTTTGGCCATCTATGATACGGGCTCTCAAATCAGGTACCACTACTAGTGATGCAATCACTTGTTCCATCATCATTAGGGGTTGAACTACTTCGATTTTCATCTTTCCAAACTCCTTAATTAACTTTTTTCTCATCGGAGAGGAGAAATTCTAACTTCGAACTTTCCTTCCTACCCAATGCATCGGCTATGACATTGGCTTTTCCGGGGTGATAAGAAATTTTGCAGTTGTAATCTTTTACCAACTCAAGATATCGTCTTTGTCTCATATTCAAATCTTTCTACTCGAAGAAATACTTCAGGCTTTTATGATAGAAAAGATCTCGCACTTGGCTCCATAGAGATGATGTCTCCAAATTTTTTAAGGCATGTACTACTGCTGCCAGCTCCAAATTGTGCGTTGAATACTTCTTCTCGTGAGGTTTAAGTTGTCTTAAAGCATATACTATTACTTTTCTATCTTGTATCAACACACATCCCAATACTTTGGATGATGCATCTGTAAAAATAGTATAGTCCTTTCCCACTTCAGGAAGGGCTAACACTGGGGCCGTCGTCAATCTTGATTTGAGCTATTGGAAACTTTGTTCACATTCCTCTGTCCATCTAAACTTGGATTCTTTCTTCAACAAACTCGTCATTGGCTTTGCTATCTTGGAAAATCCCTCTATGAATCGCTGGTAGTAACCTGCCAAATCGAGGAAACTACGGACTTCATGGACTGATGTTGGTGATTTCCACTCTTGAACTGCTTGTACTTTGGCTGTGTCCACTTTGATTACTTCGAACGAAACAACATGTCCTTAAAAATTCACTTCCTTTAGCCAGAATTCACACTTACTGAATTTGGCATATAACTTCTCTTATCTTAGTCTTTCCAATATGATTCTGAGATGTTTCTCGTGCTCTACTTTGTCTTTTGAATATACCAGGATATCGTCTATGAATACTATCACAAATTTGTCCAAGAATTTATGAAAGACTCTGTTCATTAAATCCATAAATACAGATGGGGCATTTGTCAAACCAAATGGCATTACCAGGAATTCGTAATGTCCATATCTTGTTATGAATGCGGTCTTTGGAATATCTTCTTGCCTGATCTTCAGTTGGTGATATCCAGATCTGAAATCAATTTTGGAGAAAACACTTACTCATTTCAACTGGTCAAATAGATCATCTATCCTAGACAAAGGATACTTGTTCTTGAGTGTAATCTTGTTGAGCTTTCTGTAATCAATGCACATCCTCAGACTACCGTCTTTCTTCTTCGCGAATAGAATCGGTGCTCCCGAAGGGGAAACACTTGGTCAAATGAAACCCAATTCTAAAATTTCTTGCAGTTGAATCTTCAACTCTTGAAGCTCTTTCGGTGCCATTCTGTACGGGGCTTTTGAAATCGAGGCTGATCCGGGCTCAAGATCAATCGTAAACTCCAATTACCTGTCGGGAGGCAATCCTAGCAAAACTTCCGGAAACACATCCTTATATTCCTTTACTACTGCTACATCATCAATACTCAGCTCTTGCTCTTTGTTTTTATTTAAGTAAATCAGATACACTTGCGTATCCTTTCTCCTCATCAGCTTCTTTGCTTTAATAGCTGAAATAATCGCCATACTCTTCCTCGTTCTTCTCTCAACTCCACGAACTACGGTCGGCTCTTCTCTAGGAGGTTGAAATAAAATCTGCATCGGATCATCGCAAAATTCTCGGTTAACCAATCCATTTCCAAAATTACATCCACATCCAACATCTGGATTAGATTCAGGGATTTCGCAGATAATGTATGATTTATGAACTCAAATTCTAAATTTGAGCAAACGCGCGACACTAACGTAGATCTACCCAAAGGTATTGAGACTCTAAGCTCCTGGTTTGACTCTTCTACATCTAAACCAAGGTTTTCCACACATGCACTAGCTATCAACGAATGTGATGCACGAGTATCAAACAAAATGATAACGGGCACACTTTTAAGCTTTTCCATACCTACGGGATTTCCTTGATCTTTGACTTCTGCTCGATTGCGAAAACCCTTTGGTAGTGCGGTGGCTCCTACTGAAGGGGCTGCTGCTTCTGCAGCGACGGCTTGCGCTGACCCTGGGGTTGCTTTGGCTACGGGACTCCTTGTATAGGATTCGGTCTTCTACTGCTCGTTCTTTGTTGTTCACTTGGGCACTGGTTCGAGAAATGACTAGGTTGTCCACAAGTATAACAGACATTTCTTCATGCCTTGCAGATGCCTTGATGCATCCTATCACATTTCGAACACGAGGGGAGTTCTTGGGGTCCAAAAGATGCGCTATTTTGATTGCCATGCTAGGGTTTCGCTTTTAGAGCTTGTTGATGCTGTTGTTGTCATTTTCCTTGCCATGGTCTCTTACTCGATTCTTTCCACCACTCCATTTTCCTTTTCTTTTCATGATTGAGCCATGCTGGGAAGATTGAGGGGGTACCAGCTGTCGTCATCTGGTTTTGAAATTGAGGCGTCGCTGAAAAGTGCGATCCTTTCTCTAGTTGCACTGCCAACTCCATGTCGAGGGCTAGGTTAAGGGCTTCACCATAAGTCAGACCGCTCTTACTTGCAAGAACTATGTGAATGTCTTGCCTTAAACCTATTCGGAAAAGCTCACACATCTTCTCGTCGGTATCCACTTTGTCAGGTGCAAAATGGGCTAATTCGCAAAATTCTCAATCGTACTATGCTACAGTAATTTTTCCTTATCCCACGTTAGATTCTCGTATTCTTCGGGAGTATACGTCCTCTGTCAGGCTTCCCACCAGTAGTCGGCGGATCCTTTGAGTTGATACATCATGCATTCGAGACGCTTGCGATCTCCACAATGAAGAAAACGAGAAATTCATTCCAGGGAACGAATCCAGTCCTTGGCTTCTGCGGGACTGCCTTTTCCATCAAAAGTCAGCAGGTTTTGTCGAAGAAAGAGTTCTTCGATTCGACGCTCATTCTGAAGAGGCAAGTTATGGTCCCGTTGCTCTTTTTCGTCGTTTTGCTCGGCTCACTCATTTCTTCTTCTTGGCAGCATTCTAAAGAAATGTTAGGAATTAGGAAATTCGGAAAAACATTCCGCAACACGGCCAAAACTTACTCAGAAATTTTCTCAGCTTTTGACAACTTTCCTCTTCCGAAGGATATGATTCTCCATCAATACATTATCGAACAATTAGGAATGAATTTTCTCAGATAAGGCATACAATTTGCAAATAAAATAATTCTCAACTTAAATTAACACAATCATTTAGGTAATTGCATGCTTTCTCAATAATATCATCAATCCCATATCATCACAGAACATCATACTCAACAATTTCTCATATACTCAAACATACACATCACATATAATCACTCAGAATTTCACATCTCAATTAATTTTGGAAACACTTCATTTGATAACTCAACTATTTTACTGATATCTCAAAGACAGACAATTCTCAAAGAAAATAGGAGACTCAAAGTTGATTTTAACAGCCTATTAGATAATTTTTAATATCATTGGAATGATGGCCTATTTTGAGGACTTATACCAAAATAAGGGATAAATACGAGATACTACTTCGCGTTCTGCACATCAGAAAATTCCTTATGCATCTATAAGACGTTCTATACCTCAATAACGGACTAAACACGAGATACTACTTCACGTTCGGCTCTACTAACAACCTATGTAATGAGTTATATAATTTACATCACTACTGAAAATAAAAAAAGTTCAACTCTCGACAGAAAAGTAAATATTGTTCGGGATTTTCCACAACTTTCTAGAACTGGACCTAAGCGTGAGAACCATCACCACTCGAGTCGTCGTCACCTCGTTGCTTCTCTTCGGGGTCCTCCTCGGGATCCTCCTCCGAATTCTCCTCCTCACTACCTTGACCCTCTACTGCTGCTAATGCCTCTAAGAAGTCACCGTAGGTATGCCCGGGGACTTTCCACGGGTTGGTCATATCTCCGATCTGCTCGTCCGGAAAGCAGGCAATGACGTCCTCCAACTAAAACTCGTCCCACGGGGAATTCTCGGGGCTACTCACGTGACGAAAGTACGCTGACACGTCGGCTGTACCGTCAAGTTCTAGCTCATGCTTCTAGTAGGGCCTCACTGCTCAGGTCTGAAAAGCTGGGTACGGAACGGAGAAGTTGTCGCTCGGCAACGCCTGAAGATAACCGTTGCCCACTATGGCATCGCCTGCAAGATGCTCAAAGGGCTCATCTTCGTCACTATCATCGGTACGCGTCGGCCTAAAAGGCTCAACTACGAGCTGTACTGGAGAGGGAGTGCGGTCTCAGTGCATGAATTCTTCAAGCTAGTCGTGCGAAGGCAGCAAAACCCTGAAGGAGTCGTAAGAAACTGCTGGCTGAGTCGCTGCTAAGCTAGAAAAGGCAAAGGGAACAAAAGAGCAAATAGGGAGCACATCTCTTGAGTACAGGTGGTATTAAAAAGCGGCTCTCGGCTCAAGGCAAGGTGGAGAGGGGACTCAAAAAGGGGTTGGTCTGTCTCGAAGAGGACACTGAGGCTGAGGCTGAGGCTCAAGAACAAAGTCGTTTGGCTCGGTGGGAAGAACAGGGTGAATGGTTCGAGAGGCGGAGATCCATACTCGATGAATTGGCCAGAGGTAGTAGCAATGAATGCATTGTAGTCGCCGTAAAGATAGACATCTAGGTACTGTCGTCCGATGAATCTCGGTACTAGCGATGCTGCCCAGTCATGCCACTCTCGAGAAAGGGCCTGTATCAGATGTATCATTCCATCAAGTGACCTAACGTCAAGATACTTCACTGTGTCCCAAATATTATGATACCGTACTAAGAATTTGGCGATCGTCTCGTGATACGAGTTCCTAATGTGCAGGTACTCCTGCATCCATGCTCTGTTTCTCTCATCGTCCATTCTATACGATTTTAAATGAGTTAAGCACACTTAAATAGTTAATCAACACGTTTGAAATTCCCAACTCCACATACTCATTTTTGCTTCCCAAAGAGGTTTTTTTGCTCACGGTACTTGGCAATTCCATTTCACGAAAACGTTTGCACAAACGTTCCATCCTTTTCGATTTCCACACAAAACACAAAATTAGGGAAGGCATTCTAAAGCAATCTAGTTATTCAAGCTACTTACCAAGCTTTCATCTCTAGACAAGCGCAAATAGCAAACTGAATAACTTAAATTAATTCTAACTTGTAAAACTTTTGAAAATATCCGTACCTTGTTGCCGGATGAGATGGGGAATGCTCAGTGTGTTACTGACTCAAACAAGTCTAGGAATTTAAATCTAGCCTCGACTCACAAGAAAGTTTAAGCATAAGAGCAGACGAGCTGCTCAGATACCACTATGTCGCAACCCGAATTCCAGTGTACAAAAACGACTATAATCCATTGGACAGTGAGGGTGAAACCTCAGAATAAAACATAACTTAACAAGGGATCATGCTCGGGAACAAGGGAATATATATTGAAAGCGATAACAAATAAGAACATGCTTTCAATTCTTAACTCAGATAAACAAGCATTGTTATATAATTCAAGTGTCGGAGATAGATAAAATATCTCGAATCCAAGTCTAGTAGAAAAAATAAGAAAACAGAGAATAGTTCAAGCATTAAGCTCATTGTATCGACACCATATTAGAGTAATAGTTTAAGAAATATAATAAAACATAGTTGTTTATGCAGTGGAATATCAAACTCAAGTCCCACAACTACATATATGAAGATAAGCAATTGCAAGCTCAAACCAAAAGACTCGACTTCATACAAACAAACACACCCCCGAGCACCTTCTGCCATCTTCATCCAGCTAACCTGCATGTTTAGAAATACATGCATGGCTGAGTACGAAGTACTCAGTGAACACATGCCAAAATATTTTAAAACTTTGCTCGATAAAGCTTTATAATTTAACTTGTCTTACCACTGTATCACAAGTTTTAGTACAGTTTGAAACATTTTACTTGTGTATGCAAAAATCATTTTCTTTTTTTGAAACGACTGAGCAGTCAACATATATAATATAAACAGAAGGTATGAATCAATCTACCATATAATCTCTTCTGTCGAGAAGTAGGCCTCCTTCTCAAGCACTGTGACTGGCCTAACCGAAGCAAGACTAACAGTCACTTAAAACAATTAACAACATATGTGTTCCTGTCTCACATAAGATAGTTATAACTCAAGTAGATGATTAAACATACCAAAAACGTAAATAAAATGGTAAGTCAATTAATTTAAAAACTCACATAATATGATAATAGTAATCACATTGATCCATTTGTTTCGGTTAAAAAGCCCACCTGACTGCAAAGGGTTTGGGTCGAGGTAGCTTCCTTTTCTTCTCTTCGTCTACTTCTCAGATCCACTCGTTCCTTCCAGAATAACATCTCATAAGGAACGAGTCGACTTTCTAAAAATTAAAACTAGTTATATCGCTCAGCTGAAGGACTTCTACTTGACTCGGGTTTCTTAACTTATCTCGACTTGTCTAACTCGATCTTTCTCCATTTCTCGATTCTACCAAAGTACTAAACCAATAGACTCTCAGACTCGGAAAATATTACTTGATAACATTAGACAAATAAATCTTAAATAATTCACAAATATCAAGAAATCACTATTCACGTCACGCATCTCGTTTTTCTTGATTTCTCGAGTCAAACGAACTCAGAAAATTACGAGATTAATTCTCGGGTTCTAATATCACAAATCATTCACATACAGACTTTTCACATCAGAAATCGGACATTCACAGATAGGTAAATCATCGACTTCAATAAATAGATGGAAAGAAAAATCTTCCAAATATAATTAAATATTCTAGAAAAATTTTAGAAATTCACATAAATATATTTAATCACAATTATCAACTCGGATACTCAATCAGGGCTCGGTTATTAACTTATGTTGACTCGACTATGCTCGATTATAGTTTTGAAAAATAAAATTTATTAGATTTAAATGAAAATAGTTTCATTTTTCTTATAATAAATCAAAGACTTCAAATATGAAATCGGATTTGAAATCCGAACTCTAAATAAATTTTTTCGAAATAAAGTCTACATCGTTTTTCTCGTAAAATGTGCACATGCTCGTAAAAATTATTAAACTTAGCAAAATGACTCAACATATTTTTAATTAACTAATTACTTTATTAATTTTACTTAATCTCATTTTTAACTTAAGAAAACTCAATTTTTCATTCTTAATCTTCAATACTCGATAACTTCCACATACTAACTCGGATTCAAACATTTCAAAAAGCTAACTTAACTATTTTTTTACTCCAGTTTCATCATCTAATAAAAAACTACTTCAAACAACATCAAGAACTCAAAATTTTATGCTCATATTCTTCATAATCATTGACTTTTACATATATATAGCAATACTTACTCGATTTTCAAAATTCAAAGCTCTAACTTACTTAGAAAAATTCCATTTGATCGATTTTTCAATCAATTTACTCAAACGTACTCAAACACGAAAAATCCCTTTCTTATGCTCAATTTGGTTCGGCCTTTTCAAACTTTTAAAGCATACGATTTTCTTTCTTCGAATCCTTCTATACTTAAGCTCAATTTATACTTGAAATCGTTTATCAATCCTTTAATTAAGCAATACTGCATAAAAAATTTATGAGTTAAACAACATAAAAATTCATACTTCTCATTTTTCTTATTGAATCATCCTCATATCATCAATAACTCATAATCTAAGGAAATATAATCAAATTCATCATAAGGCCATCAAATCCACATGCATATATGTATCGATTTTTCTAAGAAAAATATCAAACAAATTCCTTTCTTCCATTTATTCACATATTCATGCATTAATCTTTTTCTTCATCATCATTCTTTCATCAATTTCTCAAGAATATCACAAAAACAAAAACTTCTTCATACACACATATAAATCGGCATTTTCATAGCATTTAAGATAATTCATTCTCTTCATTTTAATCATTTTTCTCATGGTTCTATATCCTTAAAATTATCATTATCATGTATTAGAACATCACAACAAAAATTCCTCTCTTTCCTATTCTAATTCCATCCATTTTCATAAGGTTAGAAAAAGGAGAAAATTTTTCTCTTTCAATTAATCACATAGAACCTCATAGATTAATTCATAGAATTCATTTCCATCATCAACTTCATGCTTAAATCAACAACATAAAAATCCCTAAAATCCCTAAGAAATTTCGCACTCACACATATATATACATCATAAATTTTCTTCTTCAATCTTCATGCAATTTATCATATCATTACTCTTAGATTAATCATAAGACTCAAATCATCAAGAAATTTCATACTAAGATCAGACACATGAAAACCCCTAAACTTGGCTTGATTTTTGGCACTCTCTACAACTTAAGGATCAAGGAGTTTTCTTCTTCTTTTCATGCATGGAGAACACTCAAGAGTTCAAGAATCAAGGCTTAAAATAAAAAGCTTCCATTCCTTGCTCTATAGACTGATTTGGTCGAACAAAAGAGAGAGAGAAAGAAGGGATTTCTTGAGCTGTAACCAATAGAATCGAACAAGGATCAAGAGACTTACGTAAACTTGAAGGCTTGATGGATCGAAGGGTTTCAATCCATGCAACTCTAAGCTTTCCAAGCATTAATCAATGGAGGAAAATGGTGTTATGTGTGTGTGTGTGTGTATGTATCGGCGAGAGAGAGAGAGAGGAGGTCAGCAAGAGAGAGAGAAGGGAGAGGACAGAGAGACGTGTGAGAGAGAGTGAGGAGAGGTGAGAGTAGGATAGAAATTAATAGGATTTAGATTGCACCCGTTAGTCAAAAATGCTATATAACAATCGCTGGGAGAAAAAGTTTTCCGGTGCAAAACTACCCTACTTTTTCATTAATCTCTCAAACAACTTATAACTCACCACGACTCTTTCTTCGGAAATCTCTCTATTTCGTCTCAAACCTGACCAAATACATCAAGGAATCTAAAAATCCAGTTTTAAAACTAAAATTTCGAGCAACGAATAAAAAGTCGAAATTCACTATTCATATTAGGGTTTTCTGGTCCTTCAATTGAAATTTCTCTCAGACAATCTCTAACGACTCTCAAACATATCTCAAAGCTTCTTAAATAATCTTTAGACTCAAAAGACACTAATTAGATGAAATTTAGAAAAGTTCGACAAATAGTGAAAACTCAGGAAAAGTTACTATTCATCCAAACATGAAACTTCTTAGAAATTTCCGAAATTCAATCTCAAACTCAAACTCCTATAATCATGCTCAATCAATTCATCATACATTCGATTCGGATAACCAAAATGAGAAAAATCACATAAAGGCACTCAAGGGCATTTTAGTAATTTCACGAGAAAGGATACAATCATGGCATATAAAGGCACTCGAAAATTTTTATCACACAAAGGCATACAATCATGGCATATAAACTCAATTAAGACGAACTTAAAGATTTATAAAAGATCCGGGCATTAGAAATTGTGATCATAAAAACATTGTCTAGAGAATGTGAAGGGCATTTAATAGACAAATGCCACTGATATTTCGCTGCAAGCATGGTGATGAAGGAAAACTTCGACACCTAAAAGTTATGGATCAAAGAATGTTCAACGAGGCAGTTCTAAGCTGCATCAGAGAAGAGAACCTCAAGGATGAAGAGATTCAAATCTTTAAAGTATCTTTAATATCTAATCAAGATATTAAGGAAGAGACACAATTGTCCCTAGAAGATGTCAAGAGGAAGATCGAAAGGACATACAATGAGAATCCTTTGGCATGGTGGGGCAAGAACCAACTCAAAGCAACCTTGAAGAAAAAACTAGGCAAGGTTTATGAGTTTGTAACTCAAAGCAACCTTGAAGGCAAAACCAAGCAAGGAGCATGAGTTTGTAAGATATAAACAAATTCTAATGAATCTCAAGGATCAACAGGATATAAAGGAAATAATCAAGGAACACCTTTGATGGCCCTGGTAATGAGTATATGGTGTATGGGGGGGATACACCAGTTACGATTTTTCAAACTTTAAATCGATTAACTGAGAAAAATACTCCAGACAGTTTGCTCAACAACTAAGAGAGACAGTTGGAGCTGATCACACAGTCAGGGGCATATCTGACTTATTTGGCTGAGGGTCAGTTGTATAATCTAATTGGGGGCTGTATTGGGTGCAACGGTACAACCGGTTTGACCCTACCCATTTAAACCTGAATTCACTGTTCACCCGACCCGTCACTGTTCACCCGACCCGCGTGAACAGTAACCGCGCGCGGTTACTGTTCACGTTACTGTTCATATATTTTTTTTTCCAGATTTCCTTTTTCGTGTTATTTTTTATTTCCTGTTTTTTTTTCCATATTTTTTTTTCTTTTTTTTACTGTTTTCTTTTTTATTTTATTTTTTTATTTTCTTTTGAAACATACTTTTCAGCATGATAATGTTTACTTTTTCAACGTCAATTATTACTTTACCGTTTGACAAAAAGTCTAACTTGTTGTGCACTAAAGTAAACAGTATCATGCTGAAAAATAATGTTTTTGAAACATTACGTCTCTCAACGACAATGTTTACTTTTTAATACGACAAGTTCTAATTATTGTCGTTGGAAAAAGTAAACTTTTTCACTAAGAAACGTAATGTTTAACAAACATTACATTTCGTCACGATAATGTCTACTTTTGGTAGAATGTTAAAGTAATTATTGTCGTTGGAAAAAGTAAACTTTTTCACTAAGAAACGTAATGTTTAACAAACATTACATTTCGTCACGATAATGTATACTTTTAGTCGAACGATAAAGTAATTACTGTCGTTGAAAAAAGTAAACTTTTTCATTAAGAAACGTAATGTTTAACAAACATTACATTTCGTCACGATAATGTCTACTTTTAGTCGAACGTTAAAGTAATTATTGTCGTTGAAAAAGAAAAATTTTTCATTAAGAAACGTAATGTTTAACAATCATTACATTTCGTCACGACAATGTCTACTTTTTAATACAACAAGCTCTACTTTTAGTCGAACGTTAAAGAAATTATTGTCGTTGGAAAAAGTAAATTTTTTCACTAAGAAACGTAATGTTTAAAAAAGAAACAAAATCTAAAAAAGTAAAAAAAAAAAAAAGGTGGGAAAAAAGGAAAATAAAAAAATAAAAAAAAAAGAAAACAGGAAAAAAAATATGGAAATAAAAAAAAGAGAAAAAAAAACAGGAAATAAAAAAAAATTATGAACTGTGATTTCGGGTGGTTGTACCGCATACAACGGTTGTATGCAATATTTTGCCATCTAATATAAGTTTCAACGAGTGAAGCTATGCGGAAGTTGGTGGATTAAAGCTCATTACTTAAACTAAAACCTTTTGAAAATGGGGAAGGTCAAGTTCCTAAAATTTAGTGCAATTTGTTTAAATGCAGTTTGTATGCAAAGTCAGTTGGTTAGATAACTGAAATATAAAATACTAAAAGTAAATTACACAGTTTTGTAACGTGGTGTGGAGATTGACCTCCTATTTTCATGACTTCGTTTTCGGAGAAGTAATTCACTAGATAAGTTTATGCGTACTTATTAATTGTTCCACTTGGTTTGTGGGTACCAAACAACCTATCCAGTTCGATTACGAGTTTGAATCAAACCTTACAACACTTTTACGAGCAGTGTACAACCTAATCTTAGATTGCAGGTTCTAAGGGACCTAGTGTCTTTGATTGCGGGTTCAAAGACAGACCTGGACTTTGTGGTTGGGGGATTTTCCAACTATGAAGCTTTCTACACTTAGAGAAGTAGAAGATTCTTTCTAAGGCTTAGAGACTTGATCTTTTGGGAGATAGTCTGCTTAGAACAATGCAAGAACCTAGATTCTAGACTCGATCAAAGAAAAGTGCCTTTTAAGAGGTTAGATGGAAGAACAGGAGGAGGTGTGGGCACTGAATCTCTATTGATTCTTCGACTTGGTTGTTCTTGCTCTGGAGAGAGATTTAGCTTGAGTTGGTCATCTGCTGCTTTGTGCATATTGTTTTTCTCTCTTCTCATCTCTTTACTTTCTATAACAGGGAGACCTCTATTTATAGAGGGAGATCTTATTAGCCGTTAGAAAGAGCCGTTTAATCTCTGCCAAAGGCATGGCACTCCACCTGCTCCACGGCAAATTTTTCTAAAATGGTAACTGCGACCTTCCCTTTATGCTCGTCTCTGTGGTCGATCGATTTATAGTAAGTTTCCAGGTTATCTTGTGCTTCCGAGTTGATTTGAATTTGGACTTCAACTCTTCTCAGTTTTTGTGATGTCTAACTTCAACACAACTTCTCTTCATGCTTGAACTGCACGGTTCAGTTATGGAGTCAGCTTAGTTGTGGTCTCACTAACCAAGATCCTCTTGAACTGCCTTCTTCACTCTGGCTAACTTCTTCTGCTCGAAACCTGTAAAGATAAAAATCCTACCCTCAAACAGTGAGCTCTAGCTAAGTTCTAACTGATGGCTTTCATCTACTTGGTCGGGATAAGTTAGATTTTGGGATAAATCAAAACCTTTGCTAATTTTCCAACAATTTCCCCCTTTTTGATGATGCCAAAACTCTAAACTAACACCACCTAAACTTTCCTAACTGATACCACACAACTGATATCAATTAACTTAAAGACGAGGTGAGTTCTAGTCTATAAGAGGAAAAGGGTTAGCTCATGATAAAATATAAATTAACTCCAAACTTGGACAACTAGATAGTAGTCATCAAGTGAAGTTAATAAATTAAGACCTTTTAAACCAGCAACTTATCATTATAGATTACAAGTTGGGAAGTGATTACAGTTACAACTGAGTACCTATTACAACTAAGTTTCTAAAAACTACAAAGTTGAAAAATACAACAATCCTAACATTCTAACCTACTCTAGGTTCTTCATCTTCGACTCCTTCTTCTTTTTCAAAGAAGGTCCTCATCTTCATCTTCTCTTCTTCTTCAAATCTTCTTGAAGGCTTGCGGCTGAGGTCAGCTTTGATTAACTGGCTCGAGCAATAGAGCGAGGCAACTGACCACCTATTAGCACTCTTCTTCAGCCTTCACGATCTCCATTCCTGCTCACAGTTCTCCTGAAGTACTATCACAGCAGCACTCTAAAGGAGAGTTAGCCAACTTTTTCCACCTTTTTGGCATCAGCAAAAAGAATAGGAGGGAGAAGCTTCACAGGAGGCATTTCGGGTCCGATTTGCCAGAAGGCAGAAATCGCCCCTTCCTTCAACACCCACTCAAGTCATGAGCAAAACTTGGCGACTGCTAGATCTGCTGCTAAGGTATATGAGTCAACTCTGGTGGAAGCAAACTCAACTGAGACAAGTTTGTGAACAAAGAAGGCCTTGCACATGACTGTCTTAGGAGTGATTGCCTAGATCCAATCGGGACTCCTGATGCACAACTTACTATCGACCTATTCTCATGATGTGGGATTGTAGATCTTCATCCTTATATACAATTGGATGAACACCTCTCAGATTTGCATTAGCTGGTTGACACCACGAATCATCCACTTTATGAGTCGTCTTTTGATGCATCTATGTTTCATGTAGCCACGAACATATCCTTCCTTCTGAACTAATTGGTGCACTGATTCAGGGCTGGTGGAAGAAGAGAACTGTTTTGCAAAGTGGGAAAGCATATTATCAATCTGGGTAGGATTTTCTGAAGAGAAAGAGAAACCCTAGCGAGAGAGAAAACCACAAGGCAAAAATTTCAAGAGATAAGGCAGAAAGTCTTGTTGTACGAAACAAGATGTAAAGTCCCCTATTTATAGGATAGTTAAGATCCTTATCAACGGATTGGCACGCACCCGTCATATGGTACGATCAAAATACTTGTGTATGCCCCAAACAGACAATTCACGCTCTTATGCCCACAACTGGACTAGTTAGTCTTAGCGGTAAGCTAGGGTCGATCCCACGGAGAGTGAGGAACTACTTTACTCTTCAGGTGCACAAGTTTGGTTGTCACGATCCAATCTTGTTTATTTGCACAATAAACTAAAAGGCAATCAAATATAAAAGGGGTAAGATTTCTGATAGGTCATGATTGTTGTTGATATGTGTATTCGGTCATAGGCATACTAAAGATCCGTCCATGCTTTGCATAAACTCAAGGCATAGCCCAAAGACATTGGAGCATTTCAAGAGCTTATACTCCACACTTGGGATGGTTGAATCCCCTGTGGTCACTTGGTCCGAAGGTCATGCTTCACCCCGATCACAAGGTCATGCTTTACTCCTCCTTAGATAGTAGTCATACCCGATCCCTCCAAGTATGACCCTCACCAACCTTCTCTTCCAAGCTTCCCGGCTCCGCACCTACAGAGTAAATATAACTCGCGGGATATCCATTTCCGGTAACATGTCCAACCGGTCATCAATATATCTACGATGCGTGAGGTGAGTCCCTTGGTCAATAACCATGGCTTGATGCCTCGTCAAAGTTGATGGATAGCCATTAGAGAAGCCCAAGACCGAGAAAGAATGTAGTATCCCCTTGTCCGTTCCTCGCCTTTCAGATCTTCAACACCATTGAGGGTGCTGCTTAGCCACTCGGTCATGGGCATACTAAACATTGTTGTTTATCATGCCCTGGCCTTTGCTTGGCATGGTATAGCCGTCATCAAGCGGAGATCACCCACTAGGTCAGGACTGCCCATGGATTCTGCCCAAATTTCTCCGGAACCACTGGATCCAACCGAAGGCACGAATGCCTCATGAATATATCACATATCAAAAGTCAACCATTTCCCCCACCCAAATCTCACCAGGGGAATTACTTACACATATTAAAAAGCATCTTACCACAATTAAATAAACACATCAATAACATAAGGGGTAGTGATATTTGGCCACACTGTGGCCGACCACACAAGCTAAAAATAGTAATATAAGTTTTGAAAATGGAAATACACCCCAATTAGGAAGCATAAACCCTAGGGGGAAAATGTGATTATTTCCATTTTTAGAGTCAACTTTCCTTTTCTAACGCGTGTGGCTGGCCACCGTGTGGCCGACCATCATTACCCTAACATAAAATATGAAATACTTGAATTGAGAAAATACCTAAGGCAACCGTCTTGGATTTGTTCAAGATAGAAATGAGAAAATGTTGAAAAACGTAAATTGTTTGTGTAGGGAATGTAAAGAACTGAAATTAAATTGTATCTTGGGCGGAACAACTATCGAATGCTAGGATAACCAATGTTTTGCCAGCCACACTTGCTGGACTTTTATAATTGAGGCTGTGGTAGTCAATCTCCTCCTCCAATAGACCATATCAGCATGTTTGATTGATTTCCATATTTGCCTTGTACTGAGCTTCCTTCCTACGAAAAAATACTTTCTTCCCTGTACAGATATTACAGACACGAAAAGATAAGAAAAATAGGGCCAAATGGCCCAAAATTTGAAGATGCATCACGGATCAGATTAAATCTTACAGTTTTCTTCGAGATAAACGGTAGTCTTGAATGTGCCATTTTGGAAAAGCTGCTTCCAAAAATGACGGTGATGGAACGTGTCAAAAGCGGTGAGCAACACTCGTGCGCGGAAGTGGAGTGGTTGTTTCTATGTCAACCCAATCGCAGTCTAAAAGCATAGTTTATGGATTTAGACTCGCTTTGCATTTAATGCAACCGCAGGGCTAATTCTTTTTCGAATAACTTGTAAAAGGATGTTTGAATTTATTTTAAAACACCCGCCTTAATGACTTAGGAACAAGTTGACACAAAAATACCACTTAGTTGGCGTGGCGCTCGATTGTCTCCTCAAATCAACTTACACTCAACTGACTTATGTCGTCAGTTAAGCTGAGGTTTGACTCTGTCTTTCCTCTGAACTGTCCGGGGCAGCGAACTTGTACAGTTCCCCCTCAAGTCGGGATTTCCCCTCAACTTGTGATCTCCATCTTCACAGCTTCTTCTTCGGTTGGATTGAGCAATCCAATGAGTTGACACAACATCTTGAATCGTGCTTCCACCAAAGGCTTTGTGAATATATTAGCTCGTTGAATGTCACTGTGAATTTTCTCAACAATGATGTCTTTCTTTTCGACATGATCACAGATGAAATGACGTCTGATGTCAATATGCTTCGTCGTAGAGTGATGAACTAGGTTCACCGTGATGGCTATAGCACTCGAGTTGTCGCAATAGATGGGTACTTGGCCTATCTCCACTTCAAAATCTCTGAGTTGTTGCTTCAGCCAGAGTATTTGCATGCAGCAGCTTCCGGTTGCCATGTATTCCGATTCAGTTGTGGAGGTGGTGACACTCACCTGTTTCTTTGAAAACCAGGAAACTAACTTGTTTCCCATGAATTGACAATATCCTGAAGTTAATTTCCTATCAACTTAATCTCAAGCTAAATCTGCATCTGAGTAGTCTGTGAGTTCAATGTTATCATCAGTTAGGTACCATAGTCCTATATGAACTGTCCCTTTGAGATACTTGATGATATTCTTCACTTCTTGCATGTGAGCTTCCCTAGGCTCAACTTGGAATCTTGCACAGACTCCGACTCCCTCTATACTTCTTTGCAACGACAAGCTTTCCTTTCTGGCCGGGGTTGATTTTCCAGTTTGTGTTCATGGGGATCTTCGTTGTTCTGCTTGAGTTCAGTCTGAACTTGGAGATCAACTCTTTTGTGTACTTTGACTGATTGATGAAGATTCCTTCTGGCAACTGCGTGACTTGCAGCCCAAGGAAATAGTTCATCTCTCCCATCATGGACATCTCGAACTTTTCCTTCATGAGTTGGGAGAATTTTTCGCATTGATCTTCGGACATGGATCCAAAAATAATATCGTCGACATAAATTTGTACCACTAGGATATCTTCTCCAACTTTGATGGTAAAGAGGGTTTTGTCGACTGAGCCTCGGATGAATCCAGACTCTAGTAGAAAGCCGCACAAGGTGTCATATTCAGTCTGTATATGGCTTTCTTCAACTTGTAGACTCTACCATCACCGGTCTCAAAACTAGGAGATTGTTCTACATAAACATCTTCTTTGATGTCCCCATTAAGAAATGCACTTCACGTCCATTTGATAAACATTGAATTTGTGGTAAGCGGCATAGGCAAGGAAGATCCGAATTGCTTCAAGACGAGCAAGTGGAGTAAAGGAGTCTTGAAAATTTGTTCCTCCTTGTTTGGCAATACCCTTGAGCTACCAGTCTAGCCTTGTTTCTCACAATGGATCCAATGGCGTCTCGTTTATTCTTGAATATCCACTTCAAGCCTATCACATCAACTCTTTCAGGTCTCTTAACAAGTTCCCTAATGCAGTTTCGGAGGAACTTATTTAACTCATGATGCATGGCATGAGTCCAGTGGATGCAACATAAAGCTTCCAAGATATCTTTAGGTTTGGGCATGTCACCTACGTAGCATGCTGTCATGGCAACATCTCCTGCTTATTCAAACTTCCCTAGTACCCTGAGTTCATCGGCGAAATGTGCTAGCAAAGTTGGTTCTTCATTAGTTGGAATTCCTGACTGAGTGAACTGAGTAGGAACATATGTTGTGGGATCTACAACATGAGTTATTCTTCTGGTTCAAACACCTGTTTCCAGATTTCCTATCAATGCAACTTTGATGTGGTCTTCATACCATCGTTTTTTCTTTCTTGCTTGCTTAGTTGCTTCAAGCATGGTGATGGAGTAATTTGGTCTTGGAGAAGCTGGAGGTGTCGGGCTCTGGGTTCAGGATTCTCGTGTAGTTTTGTCCTCAGTTGTTGATGGAGGATGAACTGGGGAGCTGACTGGTCCTGGACTTGAGAGTCTAGGACTTGGATGCTGGTCAGTTGCTGGTACAGTCTGCATATCAACTGGAGTTAGCACTTGATCTGTTGACTCTGAAGTTCCCCCTTAATTAGAAATGGGATCTTCAGTCTCATCTTCAGAAGAATATTTTTCTTCTTCTTCAGCTGACCAAATGAGTGGCTCTACCAAGTTCTTCAGTCGTTGAGCTTGAGATCTGGTCTGAGTTGGTTGTACCGGTGTGCTTCCTTCAACTGCCTCCAATTTAACTTCTTCCTTACACTCAAAAGTACATTCATTAAACAAAACATGGGGTGTTATATCTACAATTTTGCTGCTAGAGTTAAAAACTCTGTAAGCCTTAATCTTCGCAGCATATCTCAAGAATATACCTTTGACAGTTTTAGGCTCGAAAGTTTTCAACTGAGCTTTCTCATTGTTATGGATATAACACTTAGAACCGAAAATACGAAGATGAGAGATATTAGGCTTCCTATTTCTCCACAATTCATATGGAGTTTTCCCTTTTCTCTTCGTTAGAAGGGAGCGGTTCTGTGTCTAGCATGCTAAATTGATTGCCTTAGGCCAAAAATATTTTGTCAAGGCTGAACTTGTCAGCATGGACGTTGCTACGTCTTTCAGCGTTCGATTTCTCCTCTCAGCTATTCCATTCTGTAGTGGAGTCCTTGCAGCTGAGGTCTAGTAAGTTATGCCATTCTTCTCGCAATACTCAATAATAGTCTCATTGAGGAACTCAATTCTGCGATCAGATTTGATGGATACAATGGATTTTCAATTAATGATTTGTATGTCTATCCATCAGCTTAGGCAATTCTTCTCTCGTCACATCTTTATGCGCCATAAAGATCATCCAGGTGTATCTCGAATAGTCATCAGTGACTACAAGAGTGTATTTATTATTGCTAAGACTCTTGGGGGTGACCAGATCGAAAAGATCCATGTGGATTAATTGCAGAACACAATCTGTGGATGACGTCAACTTGAGATGGAATGATGCTCTAGCCAACTTTCCTAGTTGACATGCACCGCAGAGATACGTCGGACTGTATTTCAAGTATGGTATTCCATCTACGTATTGTTGGCGAGCTACCTTGTTCATGGTTTTGAAGTTGAGGTGGTTGAGCCTTTTGTGCCACAACCAGCTTGTCTCTGAGCTGCTTTTGGATACAAGGCACGTTTCCGGAGGGCTGCTGGACCAGTCAGTGTAATACACGCCACTTAATGAAAATCGTCTACCATATAAAAGAATGTGCTTGGTCTTGACATTTTTCACCTTGTAACCTATGCATCAAACTTTACAAAAAAACCATTATCACAAAGTTAACCTATTGAGAGCAAATTATGCTTCAATCCATCGACCAAGGAAACATTTTCGATAGCCGCTGAGTTAGTTTCGAATGTCCCAAACCCTTTGGTTTGCCCTTGGGAGTCGTAACCAAAGGTAACAATCCCGCCTTCTCGAAACTTGATATCTTTAAGAAGATTCTTATAATGTGTCATGTGCTTGGAGCATCCGCTATTCAACACCCAGATTGACTTTGCAAGTCTTCTATTCCTAAATTCATTCTGGTCGTACAAAACACAAGAAGAACTTTAGGTACCCGAACTTAGTTGGGTCCTTGCAGGTTAGTGGCTCGAGTTTTCTTGAAGATTTGAATTATGCTATCCATTCGAATCACTTTCCCTTCTTCATCCACGAAGACTGCTGACTTAGTTGGCTTTGAAGCATGAGCAGCCCAATTCCTTGGTGGATATTCTTTTCTTTGAGGAGCTTGGTTTTGACATGGCTGACTTGGTCAATTTCTCCTTGATGAGAACTGTCTGGGAGGAGTCCCAAACTGTCTAGCTTCTTAAGCATACCCGAATTGTGGATAACCCAAACCATGATACTGATCACTGTAGTTTCCATGTCACTAATATGCTTGCTGGTATTGATGTTGAACATGGAATGTTTGATGGTAGAAGTTTGCATTATCCCAGTTTCTATGTCTTTGTTGTTGATGCTGAGCTGTTTTGTTTTGCCTGTGCCTAGGCTAATTCTGCCATGGCTACGAATGTCCTTCTTGTGTGTTCCCCTACGCTCTGCGACCTTGGGGTCTAGATTTCTTTGATGATTTGTTCGCATTTTTAGAAGTACCAGCTTCATGCATCTAAGGTTCATCTTAAAGAACCTTCTTGCCTTTATCAATCACATGAGTCTCAGCAGTCTGAGGAATGACTGGAGTCTCTGGAATTGTGACTACGACTGAATCTAATTGGCCTTGAGATGTCTTAGTCGTTGGCTGACTTACCATGATGAACTGCCCTGGCTGTGCTCCAGTGTCCGTATCCGAGTTATATCCAAGACCTTCTATGCAGTTAGGAGGTATTTGGTTGCTAATCATGCATTGTAGAACTGCGCTCGAGGCATGAAGGGACACTATCTTTTCATTTGCATGCTTCAGCTCCATTTGCAACTGAGAGATGTATTCAGCCTGTGTCCTGGACATATTGATCAAGTTGATGACCTAGTTGTTGGTTGACTGAGCAATTTCTTCACAGAGTCTTCTATTCTTCTCCATGAGATTCTCTATGTCTTGATGCTTCATGATCAGCTAGTTGGTCATGAGATTGCATTCAGGTTGGAGGGCTTTGCACTGATTAGCTTGAGCATTGGACAATCTGCTTAAGTTTTCTACTTCATCCCAAGACAGTTCAACTTCTTCGTTTAATTCTCCTGCATATTAGTTAGTAGAAAAAATATTATGAGAGGGATGGATGGAAGAGTTTACCTAGCCTGTTGACTCTACAGGCAATTCCATGAAGCATTGATATTTTCCTCATGAGCTGGATAAAGAGTCAGCTTCCTCTCCTTCGGTGTCAGTGAATACGTCAGTATCCTCTACTTCATCCTCAATGATCATGGCATTGGTCTTCTTCTTGGCCTTTTTTTAGGGCATCTCTCTCCTTCTTGGAGAGATCACGACAGTCGATCTTGAAGTGTCATGGCTTCCCGCATTCAAAGCATCCTTTGCTTTGATTCTTTGAGAAGGTTTTAGTAGAGCTCTGTCTGCTCCTATTAATCATCCTATACTTCTCGATCTTGGAGTTCATCTCCTTGAGTTGCTTGGTCATTTCCTTGACCTTCTTCTGAAGTTTGGTCCTGCTTGGTCCATCCCTAGCTAAAGAGTTAGCGGACCGTGAGGGTCTAGCGAACTTAGATTTTTCGGAGTCAGCTCGAAGCGCCATTAGCTTGGTCACTGAGCTTTGCTCGGTCTGTTCTGGTTTCTGAAGCTTGGCTTGCTTTAGTTGGAGGATGTCATACTCATTCACCTTGAGCATGGAGAACAGCTTCTCAGTCTTCATTGAATTCAGGTCACTCCGATTTTGATGGACAACTTTGTACAACACCCAATCTTCACCCAATGTGGAGAGAACTTTCAAGTTTATTTCATGCTGAGAGTATTTTTCCTTTCTGATACTCTCAGTATCCATTATAACCTCTATGAATCTCAATTCTATTTTGTCGACGAACTCATCGGTAAGCTGAGGGAAATTCTTGTACTTCTGATAAGCTAAGGCGAATTTATTCTCCTTGATCTCATCAGATCCTTCACAGAATGCAGCTAAGGCATCCCACATCTCTTTTCTAGTGTGGCAATAGGTGATCTTCGACAGGTAGGCTTTTCCGACGGTGGAAAAGATGAGACTCTTTGTAATGTCATCTAGCTGCGTGATATCTCTTTCTTCCTTGAGTTCCATCTCCTAGATCTATGGAAGGAGCTGTGATGGACTGAGTCACATGGTTGAGACCATTTGATACAGTCTCCCACATCTTGTGATTATGCAGCAGAATGCTCTAAAGGTTTTCAGAAAAGATTTATTCAATTGACCACTGAAAAATTACTCGACTCACACCTTGTGAACTAGAGTCAATAACCTTTTGAACCACTGCTCTAATACCACTTTATGGTCCCAGTAACGAGTATCTAGTGTATGAAGGAGAGGGGGGAGGGAATACACCAGTTATGATTTTTCAAACTTTAAATCAATTCACTGAGAAAACTGCTAAGGACAGTTCGCTCAACAACTGAGAGAGACAGTTGGAGCTGATCACACAGTCAGGTGCACAACTGACTTCTTTCGCTGAGGGTTATATATGTAATCTAACTTAGGTTTCAAAGAGTTGAGCTATGCGAAAGTTGGTGGAAATTAAAGCTCGTTACTTAAACTGAAACCTTATGAAAACGGGAAAGGTCAAGTTCCCAAAACTTAGTGCAGTTTGTATAAATGCAATCTTAAATGAGTTTATGTGCCTTAATTATGTGCCCTTGTGTGATAAAAATTTCCGAGAAAATAAATTTTCTCGTGAAATTACTAAAATGCCCTTGAATGACTTTACTTGAGTTTTATCGTTTTGGTTATCTGAATTGATTGTGTGATGAATTGATTGAGCATGATTATATGTGTTTGAGTTTGAGTGTAAATTTTGGAAAATTCTGAGAAGTTTCATTTTTGGATGAATAGTAACTTTTCTCGAGTAATCACTATTCATCGAACCTTTCTGAATTTCGTCTAATTAGTGTCTTTTGAGTCTAAGATGATTCTAGAAGCTTTTGGATAGGTTTGAGAGTTGTCAGAAATCGTCCGAGAGAAAATCCAGTTGAAGGTCTAGAAAACCCTAATATGAATAGTGAATTCCGACTTTATTTTCGTTTCTCAGAATTTCATTTTGAAAGTTTGATTTCTGGATTCCTTGTTTTATTTGGTGAAGTTAGAGACGAAGTAGAGAGAATTCCAATGTCGAGAAAGAGTCATGGGGAGTTTCAAATCGTTTGAAAGTTTAATGAAAAAGTAGGGTTAAATTGCACCGTATAACTTTTTCTTCCGGCGAAATTTATATCGCTTTTTTTATCACCGGGTGCAACTAATCCAATTAAAACCTATCCTACTCTCATTTCACTCACTCTCTTACACGCTCTCTCTTTCTCTCTCTCTTAATCATCTCTCTCTCTTCACTCTCTCTACTCTCTCTCCACCCTCTCTCCTCTCTCTCTCCACCGACCTCTCTCTCTTCTCTCTCCCTCTCGGCAAAGACACACACACACACACACCAATCCACCATTGTTGAGTCTCCTCCAAGCTCCAATAATGGCGATAACCTAGCTCCCGATTATCCATCGACTAATCTATTAAGGTATTTGAGATCCTCTCGTCGTGGTGATCGATTTGAGACTAAGATTCACCCCTTTCTTTTCTTGTTGAAAATTGGCAGCTTGTGCCTAAAAGATGGAGCTTGATTTTTTCTTGTTTGGAACGTAGAGTTGTGTAGATTGAAGTCCTTTGAACGATCAAGCCTTCGAGTCTAAGTAAGTTCTCTTGGTTCTTATTTGATTTTAGTGGTGAGAACTCAAGGAAATCCCTCTTTTCCTCCCTCTTTTTTTCCGATCAAAATGAACCCTTGAGCAAGGAAATCAAAGCCTCTCTTCTTAGCTTTGATCTTTGATCTTTTGGGTGATTTTTATGCAAGGAAATAAGAGTTAAAAATTAATTTTTCCCCCTCTAGAAATCTGCCAAAAATTTAAGCTAGGGGTAGAGTTTTGATTTTTTATTTTTAGCATAATATTCATGATACTTGTGTGTATATTTTGAGCAACTGATGTAATTTTGATCTTTGTGCATATTGTTGTAACCATCAGTTGTAATGAAAACTTTCTTCTGTTATACGATTCAACTTGACGTACAATATCTCGTTATCCAAGCTCTGAATCGCAAAGTTATTTCAATACCATGTTATACTGTGCTAACCCTTTGATGTTTTAATCTTATAGACTGTCTAGAATTTCAGCTAAGATTTTAGATAGGTCAGTAGGGTTTAGATCAGTTTGATCAGTAAGGGTTTTGGCATCATCAAAAAGGGGGAAATTGTTGGGAAATTTAAGTAAAGTTTTGATTGATTCCAAAACCAACTGACCCCAACCGAGTAGATGTTGCCAGATCCTAATGTTAGTAGTTAGGGTCGCTGTTTGAGCAATGTTGAGATTTTATCTTTACAGGTCTCCAGCTGAAGACGTCAACATGGCGTTACTCGGATAGAACATCAGTTGTAAGAAAGACAACTGAGCGTTTAAAGGGGAAGATGTAAGAGAACATCAGATGGAAGAAAGTCATCTGAGCATTCAAGCCGACTGATCAGATTCAGAACACAAGAAAGACAACTGAGCATTCAAGATACAAAATATCAGTTGAAGGACTCGAACTGATAAGATCGACAACATGAAATTCAAGGCAGCTGAGAGTTCAACTGTTCCTATTCAGACAGAAGGTCAGATGAAGATATCGATCAGATGGAACATCAGCTGAAGACCATTCAGATGAAGACCAAAACTTCTCAACCGACTAAACAAGGTTGAAGATTTGAATTTCAAAAAGAAAGTCACGTGAAGGTTTGACGTTCTGTCATTACCTCATTTGGCCCAACACAAGGTTGTCTCAGATGGAAAGCAGAAGCACTCAGTTGGCAAATTAGGAAAGTCTGCAGAGATGAGAGACAAGCCATCGCTTTCACAAGAACAGAGATCAACGACTCTTCCAACGGCTAGTTGATTCTCTCCGCCTATAAATAGAGGCCTTCATCCTTTCACCAAGACTTAAAAGACAGACAAGAGATAGACGAGCGAAAGAACGACTTTATTCTACACGAGCTAAACTGCATTCAACCTCTAAGAACATCACTAGTTGAGGGTTCATAGAGTATTAGATTCTGTCTTGGTGCTTTTAGATCTTAGTTTGAGTCATCTTTTGTTCAAGCTTAGATCCTAGCTCACTTCTTGATCGAGCTAGTAGTTGGAAACCCAACCCTTTTACACATCCTCTCAAAAGGATTGTTAGGACCCTACTTTTCTCAGAATTGAGTAGATAGGTTGATAAGTACCCGTAAACTTATCTGTAAGGATGATAAGTACTCGTAAACTTATCTTAACGATTGCAAAGCCCGCGTAAGCTTTGTGGTTTCAGTCCTAAAGAACTTGGACTGAGTTGTGTGGACTCACAACTCCCCGTGGACGTAGGAGTTCTCTCCGAACCACATAAATCTTTGTGTGTTTGTGTTTATTATTCAATTATTTATTGCATATTCAACTGATTAACTAACCAGCACTTAAACTGCATTCTTACATTCTCAACTGATTTGGTTATTGACCGACCTTGCATATCTGAGCGTGAGTTATATTTTACGAGTTGTTATTTCCACCACATTCCGCACAACACTACACTTCCAGCTGAGTATCCTTACTCAGTTGTGATTCCAGCTGAGTCCTTTTACTCGGTTGTGATAATTTTTAGGGGGTTGTTTTTAAATTTCTTAACTGGTGTATTCCCCCCCCCCATACACTAGAATTCGTATCGGGACCATCAAGTGGTATCAAAGCAGTGGTTCAAAAGACTGCTGACTCTGTTTCACGAGGTGTGAATCGAGGTGTTTTTCTTCAGTGGTCAACTGAACAGATCTTTTTCACGCTAGTGCATATCTACTTGCTTCTATCTTTTGTTTGTGTGTGCAGATGGATGTTAAAGACAAGATTGTTGTCATGTTCTCGGTTGTGAACTATACATCCTCGAGAACTCGGATGAAGAAGATTCTATTGTCAAAGCATCATCGAATGCAACAAGTAATCACATCCGGACCGATCACCATCATGGAGAAAGTCACTCGCACTCCTACAAATCCCAATGATGGGAATGCAACTGAGGTGATGGCTGAGAAAAAGCCAGAAGACTTCACTCCAGAGGAAGCTTAAGTGAGCCAGCTGGATATCTGGGCTCAGAGCACTATCATGTCCACAGTTGGACAAGACTATCTTCCTTGGATAGAAGAGTGCAACACCGTTAAGGAGATGTGGGATATTTTGGCATCTCTTAGTGAAGGGAGTGACGAAACCAAGGAGAACAAATTCTCCCATGCTTGTCAAGATTTTGACAACTTCTGCCTAAAAGCTGATGAAACCATTGATCAGTTAGAGCTTCGGTTTATGGATATCATCCGAAGGATTCAATCTATCCGAAGAGGAATATATACTTTGAGAGAGATCAACCTCAAAGTATTACAAGCCCTACCAGCTGAGTGGGACACCTTCACCAACATCCATGAGAGCCGAGCTGATCTTGGAGAAATGGGAACTGATAGACTGTTCTCAATCCTGAAAGGAAATGAGTACAAGGTGAACCGACGAAAATCAACTCAGTCCTCGGGGCAGTCGAGTCGACATGAGGATGTTGGTTCAGCAACAAAGACAGTAGCACTTCGAGTTGACTACTCCAAGCTGCGAACATCAAGGCTAACACGATCTGCAGACACAGCTACGAAGGAGCCAATCAGAGAAGAACTGCAACAAAGCATTGCCGCCATGTCAAAGAAGCTAGCTGACATGGATGCTCGGTTCGGAAAATACAAGCGGTTCTATAAATCCAACCGAACTTGAGAGAACTCAAAGCTTGTGACCAACAGTTGATTTGAATGCGGCAAAGAGGGACACTTTAAAGCTGATTGCCCAGATCTGTCGAAGAAAGAAAGAGAAGTGTTGAGGGCCAAGTAAAATGCAAAGAACAAGGCCATGGTTGCAGAAGAAGCAGCTAATGACATGGACATCTTCACTGACACCGAAGATGAGGACGAGCTGACTTCCACCAACAACACTGTCGGACAACATCAATGTCTCATGGCATTTGGAACTGACCAGGATGATACTGAGGTACATTCTAGTCCTGCTAATTTAAATTCTTCCAATACTTCTAACATGTAGGAAACATTGGATAAAGAGTTGGAACCCTCTTGGGGTGACTTTCAAGAACTCAGTGAGGAATTGCATCAACAATCGCTTGAGTTTAAGAGTCTTCAAGATCAGTTTGCCAGACTTGAAGAATCCTTAACCGAAAAGGACGATTTGATTAAAAGTCAAACCGAAGAGATTGACAATCTCAAAAATCAACTGAATGAGGCCAACCGAACTAGTGCTCCAACCGATGAGGAGTTGAAGAAGCAGATCAAGGAGCAGCATGATCAGTTGAACAAGCAAGAGGCACAGATCGACCGGCTAACGAAGAAGTCAGATGCACAGACCGAGCATATAGCTGTTCTTCTCAAGGATCTACAAACTGAGAAGGACAACCTGATAAAGCTATATCAATCATCCAAAA
The DNA here is from genome assembly GCA_029490685.1 of Schizonepeta tenuifolia. Taxonomy (NCBI): domain Eukaryota; kingdom Viridiplantae; phylum Streptophyta; class Magnoliopsida; order Lamiales; family Lamiaceae; genus Schizonepeta; species Schizonepeta tenuifolia. The sequence continues at coordinate 1,015,615 of JANLIY010000016.1, forward strand.
TCATCGAGAATCTTATCAGTTATCAAAGACAAATGGATGACGTGTCTGGACTCGGTTACGACATGGTCAAGGACTCTGGAATCCCACCCGCAACCTTTGTCAAGGCTGTGGAGGTCACGATTGCTAAACCAGATCCGGTTGAGTCTGCAACTCCCCAAATTAATCCAACCTCCACGTCACAGCAAGCACAACCAGCTAAGGAAATTGCAGATGACAAAGGAAAAAGAGCTGTGGTTGGAGAACTGAAGAATTCATCAGTTGGGACTACAACCGAGGGAGAATGTTCCAAGACTCAAAAGAGGAATCAGAGACGTCGGAGATACAATCAGAACCGACCTCTGAACCGACCTCAGAAGAGATGGAATCAACCGAATCAACAGGGATTCAACCATCAGAATCAACATCGGTTCCATCATCAGAACAACCAGAGGTTCAATCAGAATCAACAAATGTAGAACAGTTCCAACAGCTAGAGATATTCATGCCAGAACATGAATCAACAACAGGGCATGAACAACTGTCGTCGACAGTCAGGAAAATGAAATCAGACTCAACAACACAGATTCCAAAATGGCGTCCGACCTCATTGTCAAAACCAACAGGATAAGAATCGCCATCAAAACAGGGGGAAAGCCTCTCCTTTTAAAGCTCACAATGGGAGAAATCAATCTCCTCCCAAGAAAACAGAACATCAACACTAACAACAAGCCTAAGGATAACCGAGGTGTTGTTATAGTTGATGGAGAAGGAAAAGTGATTTGGAATGATAAATCTATCCGAGTATACAGGAATAGGAGAAACAGCTGAGAAAGAATAAAGCATCACAAACCATGTGGGTGATGGATAGTGGATGCTCGAAACACATGACAAATCTGAGGGATTTGCTTGGAAGTTTCGTGGAGAAGGAAGGACCATCAGTTACCTTTGGTGACAACTCAAAAGGTCACACCAAAGGCTATGGTACCCTTGAAACCAATCATGTTTCTATTTCTAATGTTTCATATGTTGATGGATTGAAGCATAACTTGCTCTCCATCAGCCAATTCTGTGATAATGGTTTCTCTGTCAAGTTTGATGCATAGGGCTGCAGGGTTAAAAATGTTGTAACGAAGCAGTCATATTGTTGGGAAATCGATCCCCAACCAGGAATGTCTACTATACAGATTGGAACAGTAGTCCTCCTGAAACCTGTCTGTTATCGAAGAGCAGTTCAGATGTGAGCTGGTTGTGGCACAAAAGGCTCAACCATCTGAATTTCAAGACTATGAACCGACTTGCAGAACAGGAACATGCAAAGGGCATTCCAAACCGAGTGTTTTCAACAACACATATCTGCAGTGCATGTCAGTTGGGAAAGCTCGCTAGATCCTCCTTTCGGTTGAAAACGACTCCCTCAACAGACCGAGTATTGCAGCTGATCCATATGGATCTCTTCGGGCCGGTTACACCAAAAGAAATGAATGGTAACGAGTATACGCTTGTTGTTACTGATGATTATTCTAGGTACACGTGGACCATTTTCATGCGTCACAAGAGTGAAACCTGAGATGAGCTACCCAAGCTGATGGATCGGATATCGAACCAACAAGAGATGAAAATTATTTCCATCCGATCAGACCGTGGAACCGAGTTCCTCAATGAAACCATCATCGAGTACTGCGAGAAGCATGGAATCACTCATCAAACATCGGCTGTGCGTACTCCACAACAGAATGGAGTAGCCGAGCGAAGGAACCGGACGCTGAAGGATGCGGCTACATCCATGTTGACAAGCTCAGCTCCGCCAAAGAGATTTTGGGCTGAGGCAATCAACACAGCTTGCTACACCCAGAACCGGTCTCTTCTAACCAAGCGGTTGGGAAAGACTCCATATGAGCTATGGAGACGCAGGAAGCCTGATATTTCATATTTTCGCGTTTTTGGTTCTAAGTGTTATATTCACAACAATGGGAAGACTCAGTTGAAAACTTTGACGCCAAGGCTTCGAAGGTCATATATCTCGGATATGCCGCTCGGATCAAGGCTTATAGAGTTTTCAACAACAGCTCTCGTGTTGTGGAGATAACACCTCATGTTAATTTTGATGAATCTACTTTTGAATACAGGGAACAGGCTAAAGGACAACAAGCTGATCCACATGTTCCACCAGCTCTCACCAGATCGCAGATTCTAAGGCAAAAGAATCTAGCTGAACCATTGGTATGGGCAACCGAGGATGATGATCCATGTTCCTCTGAAGATGAATGTGAGGACCCCAGCTTATCTCAAGGGGGAACCTCAGCTGATGTTACTCCAACTGCATCAGCATCTGAAGCCCAACCGAGCCCAGTTCGAGATAATATTGTTCATGTTGAGGATCCATACTCCACAACTGATAAATCACCAGTTCAGAAGATCCCAGCATCTCCCACAGCTCAGGTTATCCCATCAGTTGAAATCCCGGAACAGCCACTATTGGAAGAAGAAGGAAGACGCAACAAGAGATGGTATGAAGATCATTCCAAGGACAACATCATTGGAGATCCAATCGAAGGTGTGCGTACAAGGAGCAGAGTTACAAATCCAGATTCAACCGAGAAAGATTCCAACAATTACGCCCAATATGCTGAGGAGTTGGTAGTTCTTGAGGAGTTCGAGCAAGCCGGAGATGTTGCCATGATTTCTTGTTTCGTAGCTGATGTGCTAGAACCGAATAATGTTGTGGAAGCTCTCAACTGTGTTCACTGGACAACATCCATGCAAGAAGAACTGAATGAATTTCTACACAACTGTGTATGGGAGTTGGTAGAAAGACCAAATGGTGTCAAAGTAATTGGATTAAAGTGGATTTTCAAGAACAAGAGAGATGCCATTGGATTCATCGTGAGGAATAAGGCAAGGTTGGTAGCTCAGGGATATTGCCAACAAGAAGGAATCGATTTCGAGGACTCCTTTACGCCAGTTGCAAGGTTGGAAGCCATCCGGATATTTCTAGCCTATGCTGCATTTCACAAATTCAAGGTCTATCAGATGGATGTGAAGTGTGCCTTCCTCAACGGTGATATTAAGGAAGATATTTATGTTGAACAGCCTCCTGGTTTTGAGACTGGAGATGGAAGAGTGTATAAGTTAAAGAAAGCTATCTATGGCTTGAAGCAAGCACCCAGGGCTTGGTATGACACTCTATGTGGTTTTCTTCTTAACTCAGGGTTCAAACGAGGGTCAGTTGACAAAACACTGTTCACCATAAAAGTTGGAGAAGACATACTTGTTGTGCAAATCTATGTTGACGACATCATATTCGGTTCCAAGTCGGAGGAGTTGTGCGAGAAATTCTCAACTCTCATGAAGGAGAAATTCGAGATGTCGATGATGGGCGAGATGAATTATTTTCTTGGATTACAGGTGAAGCAGTCATCAAAAGGGATTTTTATCAATCAGTCGAAATATACAAAGGAGCTCATCACAAAGTTCGGTTTGCAGTCAAGTAAAACCACAAGGATCCCGATGAATACTAACTGGAAGATTGAACCCGGATCTGAGGGAAAACTCGTGGATGTCAGTAAGTATAGAGGGATCATTGGTTCTTTGCTATATCTAACCGCCAGTCGGCCAGATATACCTTACGCGGTTGGAGTGTGTGCTCGGTTCCAAGTTCAACCGAAGGAAGCACACATGTTGGCAGCAAAGAACATCGTCAAGTATCTGAAGGGTACAGTTAATGTTGGGTTGTGGTATGTAACCGACGACAATATTCAACTGTCCGGATACTCAGATGTGGATCTAGCCGGAGATCGGTTGGACAGGAAGTCCACATCTGGACACTGTCAGTTCATGGGAAGCAAGCTAGTTTCATGGTTCTCCAAGAAACAAGCATGTGTTGCCACTTCTACAACCGAGTCAGAATACATGGCTGCCGGTAGTTGTTGCATGCAAGTGTTGTGGCTCAAGCAACAGCTGAGAGATTATGAAGTCACAACTGGACAGGTTCCCATTCATTGTGATAGCTCAAGTGCCATTGCTTTCTCTTTTAATCCTGTTCATCACTCTCGGACAAAGCACATTGACATCAGACATCATTTTATCCGAGATCATATTAAGAAGAAGGATGTATCTATGGAGAAAATTCCAAGTGAGATTCAGAGAGCCGATATCTTCACCAAACCTCTAGCCGAAGCGGGGTTAAAGATGCTATGTGATCTACTTGGATTGTTGGATCCATCAGATGAGGAACCAGCCGAGGTGAAGAGATAGATATCCATCTGAGGGGGAAGCTCAGATGAAGGGGGAATTTCAGATGCGGATCACCAACCAAAGACATCAGACGTCAGCTGAACAGACAAACTCGAGTCAGCTGACGGTATGCCGCAACATCGGAACACAGCTGATTCCGACATCAGCTGGGATGTATTACACAGCTGATTCTGACATCAGCTGGCAGGTAACATTTATGGCTGAAGGTGTTTGTGTCTTAAATGAGAATGTTTGAAATAAATTCAAACATTCCTGAAGCATGTCAGTTAGATTAAAATAGCCATCATAGCGCATTTAATGTAAAGTACGGCTGAACATCAATAGCCTACTTTATAGTGCGACTGGGCTGACATGAAAACATTTCACCTTCTCACGTGCTGGTTGGAACTCAGATTGTGACGTCAAGTCAAAGCTAGTCAACAGTCGCGAGATCTCAGCCGTTGATGGATTCGCGCCATTCAACCCTAGCCGTCGATTTCAACCGAGCCACTAACCTACAAAAGGCGGAAAATCAGGAAGTGATCTCTTACCTTCTACATTTGTGTTTATCTGCAGTAACTGTTCATTTTCGTCTCCGATTTGTCTCACCATTTTCTGCAAGTTTTCTCTCTATATATATATCTTCACAGAATTATTAAATGGCACCAAAAGGAAAGAAGATGCTTCTTCTGGACCTTCCCTTGTCCCTACTTCATATGACGAGTCTTTTGATATGCTTCTCTCCAAGATCCACTTCGAGCAGATTCTATCAGAAGATGAACTGGAGTCGACGGTGTTGTCTCCCCTCGCCGATACTCTCAGAGAGAACGGCCTCCTGGACTGGGCGACGCTCTTCCCGTCCCACCTTCTCAGGCGACAGGTCGGGGAGTTCTACTTGAACTTGCGATCACCTATCGACAGCCGAGATGGCCTCGTCACAGAAATTTCTTGCCGACAACGCGATGTTCCAGCCAGAACGATTCGTCGTGTCACCGTCTCCATTCAAGTCTCCGACATTCTTTTCCAAGTCATTCCTCCAAATCATTCCGCCACAGACACCATCGAGAACATCACCGATGCGGAAGCCGATGAATTTCTGGAGAGTGCTCTCATCACTCCAGAAAAATTAAGGAGCAATATGCAGCGAACAAAGTTGAAGCTAGAACATCGACTTCTGTTCGATGTTGTGTCCAAAGTTGTCTTCGGTTACAGCGGGGCCTTTGGAGACATCAGCCGACCGAAGCTCAAGCAACTGATTGCTTTGGAGCACAAACACAAACATGACATCAACTAGTCCCAGTATTTTGAACACCAGTTGACTCTAGAGAAGCAGAATATCTCCGAATCCACAACCGAATCAGGAGAGAAGTTGTTGAGTGTCAAGGGAACTCTCAACTTCGGTTGTAAAATTTCTGCTCTGATCCTTTTCGCAACAAAGGATCAGAACATGGTCTGGGACAATTGTGAGGAGACTCCTGTGAAGAAGCTAATACTGTTCCCAAAAGCTAAGAAGGCTCAGGATGTGATCAGGAGTGTCTACACTCCCAAGGATAAACGAGAAGCTGTGAAGACAGCTGAAGAAAAAGACACAGCTGAGATTCAGGATAAAAACTTTCTTCTGTTATACGATTCAACTTGACGTACAATATCTCTTTGTCCAAGCTCTGAATCACAAAGTTATTTCAATACCATGTTATAACTGTGCTAACCCTTTGATGTTTTAATCTTATAGACTGTCTAGAATTTCAGCTGAGATTTTAGATAGGTCAGTAGGGTTTAGATTAGTTTGATCAGTAAGGGTTTTGGCATCAACAAAAAGGGGGAAATTGTTGGGAAATTTAAGTAAAGTTTTGATTGATTCCAAAACCAACTAACCCCAACCGAGTAGATGTTGTCAGATCCTAATATTAGTAGTTAGGGTCGCTGTTTGAGCAATGTTGAGATTTTATCTTTACAGGTCTCCAGCTGAAGACGGCAACATGGCGTTACTCGAATAGAACATCAGTTGTAAGAAAGACAACTCAGCGTTTAAAGGGAAAGATGTAAGAGAACATCAGATGGAAGAAAGTCATCTGAGCGTTCGAGCCGACTGATCAGATTCAGAACACAAGAAAGACAACTGAGCGTTCAAGATACAGAACATCAGTTGAAGGACTCGAACTGATAAGATCGACAACATGAAATTCAAGGCAGCTGAGAGTTCAACTGTTCCTATTCAGACAAAAGGTCAGATGAAGATATCGATCAGATGGAACATCAGCTGAAGACCACTCAGATGAAGACCAAAACTTCTCAACCGACTAAACAAGGTTGAAAGTCAAAGGTTGAAGATTTCAATTTCAAAAAGAAAGTCACGTGAAGGTTTGACGTTCTGTCATTACCTCATTTAGCCCAACACAAGGTTGTCTCAGATGGAAAGCAGAAGCACTTAGTAGCCAAATTAGGAAAGTCTGCAGAGATGAGAGACAAGCCATCGCTTTCACAAGAACAGAGATCAACGACTCTTCCAACGGCTAGTTGATTCTCTCCGCCTATAAATAGAGGCCTTCATCCTTTCACCAAGACTTAGAAGACAGACAAGAGATAGACGAGCGAAAGAACGACTTTATTCTACACGAGCTAAACTGCATTCAACCTCTAAGAACATCACTAGTTGAGGGTTCATAGAGTATTAGATTCTGTCTTGGTGTTTTTAGATCTTAGTTTGAGTCATCTTTTGTTCAAGCTTAGATCCTAGCTCACTTCTTGATCGAGCTAGTAGTTGGAAACCCCACCCTTTTACACATCCTCTTAAAAGGATTGTTAGGACCCTACTCTTTCCGGAATTGAGTAGATAGGTTGATAAGTACCCGTAAACTTATCTGTAAGGTTGATAAGTACCCGTAAACTTATCTTAATGGTTGCAAAGCCCGCGTAAGCTTTGTGGTTTCAGTCCTAAAGAACTTGGACTGAGTTGTGTGGACTCACAACTCCCCGTGGACGTAGGAGTTCTCTCCGAACCACTTAAATCTTTGTGTTTTTGTGTTTATTATTCACTTATTTATTGCATATTCAACTGACCAACTAACCAGCACTCAAACTGCATTCTTACATTCTCAACTGATTTGGTTATTGACCGACCTTGCATATCTGAGCGTGAGTTATATTTTACGTGTTGTTATTTCCACAACATTCCGCACAGCACTATACTTCCAGCTGAGTATCCTTACTCAGTTGTGACTCCAGCTGAGACCTTTTACTCGGTTGGGATAATTTTTAGGGGGTTGTTTTTAAATTTCTTAACTGGTGTATTCCCCTCCTCCATACACCAGAACTCGTATCGGGACCATCAGTGTGATTCAGATATTTAGAGATGATGGAATAAGAGAAACGAGAAGAATAACTCTTTGCGAAAATTTTCTTGAAAAATTCGAACCAAATAGGATAATGAAGTTGATGATTTTTGGTGTTGCATGTTAGTTTTGATTAATATGATAATTTGATGAGGAAGATGAAGTTGAAATAATTAGATTTACTTTTCAAAATTCTTGAATCCGAGTTAATACGTAAAAGTTATCGAGTAATAAAATTTGGTTAATGAAAAATCGAGTTAGACTAAGAAACGAGCATTTTAGTAAAGTTCAAATAGAAATAATAATATTAATCAAGTTAATAAGTAATTAGAACAAATTAGAATAATTTTACCGAGTTTGGTAATTTTTCCGAGTAATGACACGTTTTACAAGAAATAACGTAAACTATATTCCGTTCAAATTTTGAATCCAATCTTATAACAAGTCTTGAATAAAGTTCCCAATTAAACATTTATGATTAAATAAATTAATATAATTTTGTAGAATTTTTCTAGAATATTTAATTATATTTAAAGAATTTTATTTATCGAAGTCGATCGTTTACCTGTTTGTGAATGTTCGATTCTTGATCTGAAAGTTTGTTTGTGAACAATTTGTGACATTAGAACCCGAGAACAAATCTTGAAATTTTCTGAGTTCATTTAACTGGAGAAATCGAGAATAACGAGACGTGTGATGTGAATAGTGTTTTCTGATATTTATGGATTATTTAATTTATAAAATAGTTAGATATTTTTTATTCAAGTATCGGAGTCTGAGAGTCAGTTGGTTTAGTAATTGGGTAGAACCGAGAAACTGAGAAAGATCGAGTTAGATAAGTCGAGATAAGATAAGAAACCCGAGTCGAGTAGAAGTCCTTCAGTCGAGCATTAAAGTTCGTTATGTTTTTCGAGAAAGTAGTCTCGCCCTTATAAGATATTTGTTGGGAAATTTATTAGTATAAGTTTTGATGAATTCCAAAACCGGCTGACCCGAACCGAGTAGATGTTGCCAGTACCTAATGTTAGAATTTAGGCTCGCTGTTTGAGCAAAGTTAAGTTTTTATCTTTACAGGTCTCCAGCTAAAGATGGCAACAAGGCGTCACTCAGACAGAACATCAGTTGTGAAGAAAGACAACTGAGAGTTCATTTGTTCAGATTTAAACAAGGGGAAGTCTTCAGAACATCAGTTGAAGGAAACCAACTGAGCGTTCATCAAATGAGAAACAGTTGAAAGGAAGAGAACATCAGATGAAAAAGAAATCATCTGAGGGTTCAAACCCAACTGAGTAAAGAAGTGGAAGACAACTGAGGGTTCAGTTTCAGAACCTCAGTTATAGAATCTGAACAAGGAGTTCAATTGTTTTGAAGTTCAAAATCAGCTGAGAACTCGACAGATCGGAACATCAGCTGAAGATCACTCAGATGAAGGTCAAGACTTTCAACCGACAAACCGAAGTTGAATGTCAAAGATTTGAATTTCAAAAGGAAGTCAGATGAGGGTTTGACCGTTCAGTCATTACCCCATCTGGCCCAACACAAGGTTGTCTCAGATGGAAAGCAAAGGAGCACAGATGCCATATCGGGAAAGTCTGCAGAGATGAGAGACAAGCCATCGCTTTCAACCGATCAGAGATCAACTGCTCCTCCAACGGCTAGTTGATTCTCTCCGCCTATAAATAGAGGCATCATCTCATTCGAGAAGCAGGAGATGCAGATAGACACATAGACGACTAAAAATTCAAAAGCTTTCTCGAGAGAAATCAAAGCAAATCTGCAAAATCATCATCTAAGAGCATCAGCAGCTGAGAGTTCCAATTTGAGAGAACATTAGTAGCTGAGGGTTCCTAGAATTCGAAACTGTTTTTGATCTTAGGTTGAGTGTTTATTCGTTCAAGCCTTAGATCCAGCTCTCATTCTTGATCGAGCTGTAGTTGGATATCCTACCCTTTCTCACACCCTAAAAAGTGTGCTAGGACCTTACTCTTCCTGTAATTGAGTAGTCAGGTCATCAAGTACCCGTAAACTTGACTTAGGCTGTTTAGTGCCCGGAAACTAAACTGTAACGGTTACTCAGCCCGCGTAAGCTGAGTGGTTCTGTCAAGAAGAACTTGGACTGAGGTGTGTGGACTCACATCTCCCCGTGGACGTAGGAGTTATCTCCGAACCACGTAAATCTTGTGTGTCGTGTTTATTTTTTTTAGTCCATATTGCATTTCTAACTGACCGAACTAACCAGCATTCAAACCTCTTTTGCACTTTTTCAACCGAGCTGTTTTGGTTCTTGACCAACCGAGCTGATTTGCGTGAGTTGTTTTTAACGAGTTTATTTTCCACCACATTCCGCACAGCACCGCTCTTCCAGCTGAGTTTGCTTACTCAGCTGTGAGATCTCACCTGAGTCCTTTTACTCAGTTGAAGTTGTTTTCAAGTGTCAAGTTTTTCGAAAGCTGAAAAATCCTAACTGGTGTATTTCCCCCCCCCCCCCCATACACCAGTAACTCGTTTCGGGACCATCAAGTGGTATCAGAGCAGTGGTTCAAAAGACTGCTGACTCTGTTTCACGAGGTGTGAATTCGAGAATTTTCTTCAGTGGTCCACTGAACAGATCTTTTCACGCTAGTGCATTCTTGCTCGCATTTTTTGTTGTCCTGTTTTTGTTTGTGCAGATGGACGTCAAGGACAAGATCACAGTCATGTTCTCTGTTGTCAACTATACATCATGGAGAACTCGAATGAAGAAGATCCTTTTGTCCAAGCATCATAGGATGCAACAAGTTCTCACATCTGGACCAATCGTCATACGAGACAGAGTACTTCGCACTCCCACAAATCCCAACGATGGAGATGCAGTGGTGGAGTATGTGGAGAAACAGCCAGAGGACTACACTCCGGAGGAGGCCAAGGTGAGCCAGTTGGATATCTGGGCTCAGAGCACAATAATGTCCACGGTTGGACAAGATTATCTGCCCTGGATAGAGGAATGTGAGACCGCAAAAGAGATGTGGGACATCCTGGCCTCGCTAAGTGAAGGAAGCGACGAGACAAAGGAAAACAAGTTCTCGCATGCATGTCAAGATTTTGACAATTTCAGTCTGCGACCTGATGAGACTATAGATCAGCTAGAGCTCCGGTTTATGGACATCATCAGAAGAATTCAATCCATCCGGAAAGGAAAATACACTCTAAGAGAGATAAACCTCAAAGTGTTGCAAGCTCTACCGGCTGAGTGGGATACTTTCACAAATATCCACGAGAGCCGAGCTGACCTAGGTGAAATGGGAACTGAAAGATTGTTCTCAATCTTGAAAGGAAATGAGTATAAGGTCAACAGAAGGAGGTCGCAGCCCTCAAGTCAGACAAATAGAATTGAGGACGTCGGCTCAGCATCAAAGTCAGTTGCCCTCCGAACTGACTACTCAAAGTCGAGATCGTCAAGGCCAACCAGGTCGGCTGACACGACTGCAAAGGAGCCGAGCAGAGAAGAACTGCAACAGAACATTGCAGCATTGTCAAAGAAGTTAGCCGATATGGATACTCGGTTCGGCAAATATAAACATTTCTATAAATCAAACCGAACTCGAGACAATTCGAAGTCAGTTACCAATGGTTGCTTCGAATGCGGCAAGGAAGGACACTTCAAAGCTGATTGCCCAGACCTCTCAAAGAAGGAAAGAGAAGCATTGAGGGCGAAGCAAACTGCAAAGAATAAGGCCATGGTAGCTGAAGAGGCAGCTGACGATATGGACATCTTCACAGACACTGAAGATGAGGATGATCTGACCTCTACCAACAAAGTCATCAGTCCGGATCAATGCCTCATGGCACTTGGAACCGACCAAGATGATATTGAGGTACAATCTAATCCTGCTCGCTTAAATTCTTCCAATACTTCTAACATGTAGGAATCTATGAACGATGAGTTGGAACCCTCCTGGAATGATTTTCAAGAACTTAATGAGGAACTGCATCAGTAGTCGGTTGAGTTTAAGAGTCTTCAAGCCCAGTTCGCCAAGCTTGAAGATTCCTTAACCGAAAAGGACGATCTGATCAAGAGACAAGCTGAAGAAATTGACCAGCTGAAAAGTCAACTGAGTACAGCCAACCAAACTGAGGCTTCAACCGATGAATAGTTGAAGGAACAGATCAAGGCACAGAACGAACAGTTGAACAAGCAAGAGGCTCAGATCGACCAGCTTATGAAGACATCAGATGCCCAGACCGAACATATAGTTGTTCTTCTCAAGGATCTTCAAACTGAGAAGGACAACCTGACAAAACTATATCAGTCATCCGAGATCATCGAGAATCTCATCAAATACAGACGGCAAACGGATGATGTGTCTGGACTCGGATACGACGTGGCAAAGGACACTGGAATTCCACCAGCTACCTTCACCAGGGCTGAGGAAGTCATGGTTGCCAAACCTAACACAGTTGAGTATGCAACTGAACAAACACCCTCACAACCGATAAAGGTAACTACGGCTGAGAAAGGCAAAAGAGCTGCAGATGGAGCACCAATGAAACAGTCCCTGGAGTCTACAACCGAGGGGGAATGTTCCAAGACTCAACGGAGGAACCGGAGACGTCGGAGTCACAATCAAGCTCAAAATCGACAACATATCCAAGCTCAGAACCGACGTGATAACCGACCAACAAACCAACCACAGCAGAGATGGAACCAACAGAACCGACCAAGCTTCAACCGATATAATCAACAACGGTTCCATCACCACAACAATCAGAGGTTCCAACAGAGTCAACCTATGTGGAAAAGTTACGACAGCTATGGTTACTCATGCCACAACATGAATCAACATCCGGGCATGAACAACCATCGTCAACAGCCAAGGCAATGGAATCAGAATCAGCCAAGAAGATTCCACAAAGCCGTCCGACCTCACAGACAAACTCAACAGGATAAGAATCGCCATCAAAACAGGGGGGAAGCCTCACTTCCTAAACCCCAACATGGGAGAAATCCAACTCCTCCCAAGAAACAGAGCATCATTTCAAACAACAAGCCTAAGGATAACCGGGGTGTTGTTATAATTGATGAAAATGGGCAGATCATTTGGAATGACAAGGCTATTCGAGTGTACAGAGAAAATCGACGCACAGTTCCAGCGGGAATTGGTTCTAACCCTCCAGGACCCAACTGAAATTGGGGACCTAAGCGAGTTTCTCCTTGCAGGTACAGGAGAAACAGCTGAGGAAGAAGAAGGCGTCTACAACAATGTGGGTGATGGATAGTGGATGCTCGAAACACATGACAAATCTGAAGGATTTGCTTGGAAGTTTCGTGGAGAAAGAAGGTCCATCAGTTACTTTTGGTGATAACTCAAAAGGTTATACCAGAGGTTACGGTACCCTTGAAACCAATCATGTTTCAATTTCTAATGTTTCTTTTGTTGATGGATTGAAGCATAACCTGCTCTCCATCAGTCAATTCTGTGATAATAGGTTCTCTGTCAAGTTTGATGCACAGGGTTGCAGAGTTAAAGATGTCGGATCAAAGCAGGTGATATTGTTGGGAAATCGATCTCCAACAGGGAATGTATACTACGCTGACTGGAACAGCAGCCTCCCTGACACTTGCTTGTTGTCAAAGAGCAGTTCGAATGTGAGCTGGCTGTGGCACAAAAGGCTCAACCATCTGAATTTCAAGACGATGAACCGACTTGCCAGACAAGAACATGCAAGAGGCATACCTAACCGAGTGTTTTCAACAACACACATGTGCAGTGCATTCCAGGTGGGAAAGCTCGCTAGAACCTCCTTCCGGTTGAAGTCAACTCCTTCAACCGACCGAGTGTTGCAGCTGATCCATATGGATCTCTTCGGGCCAGTTACACCAAAAAGCATTAATGGAAACGAATATACTTTGGTTGTAACTGATGACTACTCAAGATATACGTGGACCATCTTCATGCGCCACAAGAGTGAAACCCGAGATGAGCTGCCCAAGCTAATGGATCGGATATCGAACCAACAAGAGATGAAGATCATATCTATCAGATCAGATCGTGGAACGGAGTTTCTAAATGAAACCATCATTGAGTATTGCGAAAAGAATGGCATAACCCATCAAACATCAGCCGTGCGTACTCCACAACAGAATGGCGTAGCTGAGTGAAGAAATAGAACTCTGAAGGATGCAGCCACATCCATGTTAGCGAGCTCAGCACTACCTAAGAGATTTTGGGCTGAAGCGATCAACACAGCATGCTACACACAGAATCGATCTCTTCTCACCAAGCGGTTGGGAAAGACGCCCTACGAGCTGTGGAGACGCAGAAAGCCAGATATTTCTTATTTTCGTGTTTTTGGATCTAAGTGTTATATTCACAACAATGGAAAGATTCAGTTGAAAACTTTTGATGTCAAAGCTTCAAAGGGCATATTTCTTGGATATGCAGCTCGGATCAAGGCATATAGAATTTTCAACAACAGCTCTCGTGTTGTGGAAATAACACCTCATGTTAGTTTTGATGAATCTACCTTTGAGTGCAGGGAACAGGTAAAGGAACAACACGCGAATCTAGCTGTTCTACCAGTTCTCACCAGATCGCAAGCTCTTCGGGAAAAGAACCGAGCTGAACCACTGGTATGGGCAACTGATGATGAGGACCCATACTCCTCTGAAGATGAATGCGAAGACCTCAGCTCGTCCCTAGGGGGAACTTCAGCTGATGTCCATCCAACTGCATCAGCATCCGATGCCCAACCGAACTCAGTTCAATCTATTGTAAATGTTGAGGATCCAGACTCAACAGCTGATCATTCACCAGCTCTGAAGACTCCAACTCAGATGTCTGAACAGCCACTGTTGGAAGAAGAAGGAAGACGCAACCGAAGATGGTATGAAGTTCATTCCACCAACAACATCATCGGAGATCCAACCGAGGGTGTGCGCACACGGAGCAGAGTTGCAAATCCAGAATCAACCGAGGAAGAATCCAACACTTATGCCCAATATGCTGAGGAATTGGCAGTTCTAGAGGAGTTCGAGCAAGCTGGAGATATTGCCATGATTTCTTGCTATGTAGCTGATGTTCCAGAACCGAAGAATGTTGGGAAAGCTCTCAATTGTGTCCACTGGACAACAGCCATGCAAGAAGAATTGAATGAGTTTCTACGCAACTGTGTATGGGAGTTGGTAGAAAGACCAAATGGTGTCAAGGTGATTGGACTAAAGTGGATTTTCAAAAACAAGAGAGACGCCATTGGATTCATTGTGAGGAATAAAGCAAGGTTGGTAGCTCAAGGATACTGCCAACAAGAAGGAATTGACTTTGAAGATTCTTTTGCACCAGTTGCAAGGCTTGAAGCCATCCGGATCTTTCTAGCTTATGCCGCACATCACAAGTTCAAAGTATATCAGATGGATGTGAAGTGTGCATTCCTCAATGGAGATATAAAAGAAGATGTATATGTTGAACAGCCTCCTGGTTTTGAGACTGGAGATGGAAGAGTGTACAAGCTAAAGAAAGCTATCTATGGTCTAAAGCAAGCACCAAGAGCATGGTATGACACTCTTTGTGGATTTCTTCTGGACTCGGGGTTCAAACGAGGTTCAGTTGATAAAACTCTGTTCACCATCAAAGTTGGAGAAGATATACTTGTCGTGCAAATTTATGTCGATGACATCATTTTCGGGTCCAAGTCGGAGGAGCTGTGCAAGAAATTCTCCGATCTTATGAAGGAAAAGTTCGAGATGTCAATGATGGGCGAGATGAATTATTTCCTTGGATTACAAGTGAAGCAGTCACCTGAAGGGATCTTCATCAACCAATCCAAATATACAAGGGATCTCATCACCAAGTTCAGATTGCAGACAAGTAAGACAACCAAGATCCCTATGAACACGAACTGGAAGATCGAACCAGGAGCTGAGGGAAAGCTCATTGATGCCAGCCAGTATAGAGGGATCATCGGTTCGCTGCTCTACCTAACTGCCAGCCGACCAGACATTTCATACGCAGTTGGAGTGTGTGCTCGTTTTCAAGTCCAACCAAGAGAAGCACACATGTTGGCAGCAAAGAACATCATTAAGTATCTGAAGGGAACTGTCAATGTTGGATTGTGGTACCCAACTGATGACAATATCCAGCTGACTAGATACTCAGATGCCGACCTAGCAGGAGATCAGTTGGACAGAAAGTCTACTTCTGGACACTGTCAGTTCATGGGAAGCAAGCTGGTTTCATGGTTCTCCAAGAAACAAGCGTGTGTTGCTACTTCGACAACCGAGTCAGAGTACATGGCTGCCGGAAGCTGTTGCATGCAAGTATTGTGGCTGAAGCAGCAGCTGAGAGATTATGAAGTCTCAACTGGACAGGTTCCCATACATTGTGATAGCTCGAGTGCCATAGCTATCTCTCTAAACCCTGTTCATCACTCTCGGACTAAGCATATCGATATTCGTCATCACTTCATCCGAGATCATATTGAGAAGAAGGATGTGTCCATGGAGAAGATCCCAACTGAGATTCAGAGAGTTGACATCCTCACCAAACCTCTTCCTGAAGCCCGGTTCAAGATGTTGTGTGATCTTCTAGGACTTTTGGATCCGAGCTAAAAACTCATCCGAGCAGAAGAATCATCCGAGCTGACAAGGATTCATCCGAGCTGAAGAATCGGATATCGACTTAAGGGGGAAGCTCAGATGAAGGGGGAAGCTCAGATGAAGGGGGAAGCTCAGATACGAATTGCCAACTGAGGACATCAAACTTCAGCTGAGGAGATGAACTTGAGTCAGCTAATGGTATGCTGCAATAATGGAACAGACGTCAGCTGAACAGACGAACTCGAGTCAGCTGATGGTATGCGGCAACTGAGGAATTCAACAAATGAACACAGCTGATTCAGACATCAGCTGGCAGGTATCATTTATGACTGAAGGTGTTATGATATTAAATGAGAATGTTTGAAATAAATTCAAACATTCCTGAACATGTCAGCTAGACTAAACAAGCCATCATATCGCATTTAATGTAAAGTCTGGCTGAACACCTATAGCCTTACTTTATAGTGCGACTGGGCTGACACCTCAAACTATTTACCTTCTCACTCACGCGCGTGGTATATCAGTCAAAATTACTCAATAGTCGTGAAATCACAGCCGTTAATAGATTCGCACGATTTAACCCTAGCCGTTGATTTTATCCGAGTCAAAGATTATATAATACGGCAAATCAGGAAGTGATCCTTACTTTCTCTCTTCGTGCATATCTTTACTCACTATTCATCATCTTCTCAAATCTTGTTTCGCCATTTCCAGTAAAGTCTTTCACTCTTTCTTTGCATATATATCTCCTCGAGATGGCGCCCAAGTCAAAAGCTTCTAAAAAGATGGTTTCCTCAGAGCCTGCAACGTTCCAGGAATCGTTCGACATGGTGATGTCGAAGATTCATTTCGAACAGATATTATCCAGAGCGGCTCTCTCCTCGCCTGAGCTCGCTCCAATCGCCGCCATCCTCTCCGACCACCATCTGCTTGATTGGGCCACCCTCTCTCCGGCCCTGTTGCTCAGGAAGCAGATCGTACATTTCTACCGTAATCTGCAACGAGTCGCAAATGACGGGCTTGTCACGATATCCCGTGCAAGCAACACCACAGAACCTCCCGAATAGTAGAAGACTCCGTTGTGGAGATAAAGGTGTCGAAGGAGCTGGAGAAGCTCATCCCCAGAAACCGTGAAGCCACAGACGTGGTGGGGAACTTTTCTGACAAGGAAGCTGATGCCTTCCTTCAAACCATTCTTCTTGTTCCCGAACCATTGAAAGGGAGCATGCAAAGGACAAAGCTGAAGGTGGAGCACCGACTTCTTTTCGATGTAATCTCCAAATGCATCTTCGCATATGGTGGAGCCTTCGGGGACATCAGCCGTCCTAAGCTCAAGCAGCAGAAGGCCCTGGAAGAGATGCACCAGGTCGACTGGTTGGGATATATAGAGAGCCAGCTGGTGTCGGAGAAGCAGAAGATATCTGAGACGACAGCTGAGTCCGGGGATGTTCTGTTGAGTGTCAAGGGGACTCTCAATTTCGGGACAAAGATATCAGCCCTCATCCTCCAAGCCACAAAGGGTCTGGCGCTGACATGGGAAGGGAGTGAGGACACTCCAGTCAGCAAGCTGTCACTGTTCCCCTCAGCCAAGAAGGCCAGGGATGTTGTAGAAGCTGTCTACACCCCCAAGGGTGTCCCCAAGCCAGCTGTGGAGGCAGCTGCTCGTCGCCCTTCGGGGACCAAGCCGGTGAAGCGCCAGCTGGAAGACGTAGCTGAGGAGGAAGAAGACGAAGAGGAGGAAGAGGAGAAACCTCTGCAGAAGAGGCCAAGGATAAGAATCATCCAGCCAGCGGCTAAACCATCCACAACAAGTCCAGTGGTGGTCAAGCCGGCTGAGGAGAAGGAGTCAACCGAATCCAGTCAATCGGTGGACCCAGCTGGGTTTATTCTTCAACCTCGCCAGGAGGACGTGGTTGAGGAGGCAGGTGGAGACGTGGAGATCCAAGTGGTGGATGCCAGCTCCTCCTCAGATGACTCTTCTTCATCTGAGGAGTCCCACGACAGTCGGTCTAGAGCTGATGCCAGCCAGGTTAACCCACCTGTGACTGAAGAAATCCTCCAGCCAGCCAACTCTCCATCCAAAGAGGATCAGGTTCTCTCAACTGGTCCCCAGTCAGATATTCCGAGCCTCTCGCTCGATGCCAACGTTGTGACCACTTCTTCAGCCAACGTTGATGAAACCATCGAACCCTTAACCTTCGATATCGACCCCCCTCAGATCGATGAAGAAGCCAACCGTCAGGCGATCCTGGCTGAATATGAAGGAAGACTCAGCTACTGCTTCCGCAAGCTGATTGGTATGTTCCCTGAGACAACATCGATGCCTATTTTCTCTGTTCTCGGGACGGAGCTTCTATACCAATTCAGTGTCATATTCAGCTACTGGTACGTGAAGGAGGAGACCCTCAGGATCCATGGCTGGGACAAGTTAAAGGTCAAAGAGTCCAACCTGAGGGAGTGCTTCGACTACCAGAGCCTGGAGGTGGCCTACAACCAAAAGGTGGCTGTGCTCCGACGACGTCTGGACAAAAGCATCCAAGAAGGGACAGACACCAGGGAGCTGTGCAACAACCCTGAAGCTGTTCACTTTCTTGATGACATGCTCACCAAAAATGCCTCCTGCATGGACGACGTCGACGCAGCTGATGAGGCGGCCAAGAGAGAAGAAGACAAGCTCAAGGCCTACCTCGCCAGCCGATCTGCCATGGTTGTCCTGGAGTATGCTGCCCAGCCACAACCACCGCTCCTGCCCGGACCCTCCGATCAGCCAGCTCTCTCAACCGACGTCATCTGCGAGCTGATCTCGGAGAGGGTCAACCAGCTCAGGACGGAGATGCTGTCCAAAATCCAGCTGGGCAAGGAGGAAGAAGCTGATAGGATGCAGCAGCTGAAGGCAGAAAATGTCAGCCTGAAGAATCAGCTAGATCACCTCTCTTCTTCTCTGCAGCACAAGCTCGAAGATCTCTCCACTTCTTCCAGCTCGGAGGTCTCGGCTCTAAGGAAGGCCGTTCAGAGCCTCATCTCGGATTTCAACCAGTTCAAGACCGTTGCTGAATCTGACCTCGCAAAGTCCCAGCAGACTCAGGACCAGGAGTGGATGGCTCAGTTCGCCTCTTTCGGAGCTGAGTTCATCTCCCTTCACAAAGAGGTCTCTGCGACCTTTGCAGCTGTGCAGCGAGCTGAGCAGGAGCGCCAAGACTTGGAGTTGGCAAAGAAGGTGGAAGAGAAGGACGCTGTTGAAGAGCTGTTTTCCCGCATTCAACAAGCTGAAGCCAAGTTGACCTCTCTGGATGGCACTGTTGCCACCCTTTTGGATGATGCCAAAAAAGGGGAAGACAAGGAGCCAGCAGCTGGGGAAGACAAGGAGCCGGCAGCTGGGGATGGACAAGGGAAAGCTGTTCTCCAGCAAGGAGAAGGAGTGCCAGCTGAAGCTGAAGGGTCGCAGCCCGAACTGGAAGTCTCCCACGACCTTGTAGCCGAGCTCACAGCCGAGCTCGATGCAGAACTTGACGGGATATCCGTTGAAGACTGTATCGGAGCTGCCAAAGCTATGGAGGTGCCTAAGGAGAAGTACTTGAATCCCTCTTGGATCAAGAAGTTCGTTGCCGATCAGGCCAAGAAGGTGGCCAAGTTCGAGAAGGAGCTCGCCAAGGTGGAGAAGAACGTCGACAGAAACAAAGCCAGCCGGAGTGTGTGAAGAATCAACAAGCACCAGATGAAGGCTGAGGCTAGAAGGTCAACGCATCAGCTGCAGAAGAACGCTCCGCTCCCGTCTCGATACCCACATGTTGACAAGTGGATGAATGCGGAGTGGAACGATGACTGGGAACAGTTCAAACATGAGTTCGTCAATGACTTCTATTACAGGAAAGTCTACTCGACTGAAGACCCAAGGCTAGCCTTCAAGGAAGCCCTGTGGGAACTCAGTTCTGGAGACCCTGGAATGTTTAGTCAGTACAAGCGAGCTATGCTGAATGCTCAGCTTGATCCCAACACTGTTTCAGTTCCAAAGAAGTGCATATACCGCCCTCCGATGATCAAAGGCACAAGCACGCCAAATAGAAATACGATCTTAGCTGAGGCGAGGCAAGTATGCAAGGAACACGGAATCAACACAGGGATTGAGTCGGAAGCGAAGAAGGAAATCTTCAACCGTATCTTCAACAAGTACGGTCAACAGTATTTCTGAGCTGTCAAAGTTTTTGAGCTGATAATGTTTTTGGATGTTGTAGTTTTTGAAGCAACTGTTGTATCTTTCTATGTTTTGCGCTTAACTTTGTAACCTTCAGATGTAACAAAAACTTCAATGTATATAATACGATTCACCTTGATGAACAATTCCTCATTGTCCAAGCTCTGAATCACAAAGTCTTTCAATTTCATGTTATAACTGTGCTAACCCTTTGATGTTTTATCTTATAGACTGTCTAGAATTTCAACTGAGATTTTTAGATAAGTTAGTGAGGTTTAGATCAGTAGTGGTTTCAAGCTGTAAGTGGTTTTGGCATCATCAAAAAGGGGGAAATTATTGGGAAATTTATTAGTATAAGTTTTGATGAATTCCAAAACCGGCTGACCCCAACCGAGTAGATGTTGCCAGTACCTAATGTTAGAATTTAGGCTCGCTGTTTGAGCAAAGTTAAGTTTTTATCTTTACAGGTCTCTAGCTGAAGATGGCAACAAGGCGTTACTCAGACAGAACATCAGTTGTGAAGAAAGACAACTGAGAGTTCATTTGTTCAGATGTAAACAAGGGGAAGTCTTTAGAACATCAGTTGAAGGAAACCAACTGAGCGTTCATCAAATGAGAAACAGTTGAAAGGAAGAGAACATCAGATGAAAAAGAAATCATCTGAGGGTTCAAACCCAACTGAGTAAAGAAGTGGAAGACAACTGAGGGTTCAGTTTCAGAACCTCAGTTATAGAATCTGAACAAGGAGTTCAATTGTTTTGAAGTTCAAAATCAGCTGAGAACTCGACAGATCGGAACATCAGCTGAAGATCACTCAGATGAAGGTCAAGACTTTCAACCGACAAACTGAAGTTGAATGTCAAAGATTTGAATTTCAAAAGGAAGTCAGATGAGGGTTTGACCGTTCAGTCATTACCCCATCTGGCCCAACACAAGGTTGTCTCAGATGGAAAGCAAAGGAGCACAGATGCCATATCGGGAAAGTCTGCAGAGATGAGAGACAAGCCATCGCTTTCAACCGATCAGAGATCAACTGCTCCTCCAACGGCTAGTTGATTCTCTCCGCCTATAAATAGAGGCATCATCTCATTCGAGAAGCAGGAGATGCAGATAGACACATAGACGACTAAAAATTCAAAAGCTTTCTCGAGAGAAATCAAAGCAAATCTGCAAAATCATCATCTAAGAGCATCAGCAGCTGAGAGTTCCAATTTGAGAGAACATTAGTAGCTGAGGGTTCCTAGAATTCGAAACTGTTTTTGATCTTAGGTTGAGTGTTTATTCGTTCAAGCCTTAGATCCAGCTCTCATTCTTGATCGAGCTGTAGTTGGATATCCTACCCTTTCTCACACCCTAAAAAGTGTGCTAGGACCTTACTCTTCCTGTAATTGAGTAGTCAGGTCATCAAGTACCCGTAAACTTGACTTAGGCTGTTTAGTGCCCGGAAACTAAACTGTAACGGTTACTCAGCCCGCGTAAGCTGAGTGGTTCTGTCCAGAAGAACTTGGACTGAGGTGTGTGGACTCACATCACCCCGTGGACGTAGGAGTTATCTCCGAACCACGTAAATCTTGTGTGTCGTGTTTATTTTTTTTAGTCCATATTGCATTTCTAACTGACCGAACTAACCAGCATTCAAACCTCTTTTGCACTTTTTCAACCGAGCTATTTTGGTTCTTGACCAACCGAGCTGATTTGCGTGAGTTGTTTTTAACGAGTTTATTTTCCACCACATTCCGCACAGCACCGCTCTTCCAGCTGAGTTTGCTTACTCAGCTGTGAGATCCCACCTGAGTCCTTTTACTCAGTTGAAGTTGTTTTCAAGTGTTAAGTTTTTCGAAAGCTGAAAAATCCTAACTGGTGTATCCCCCCCCCCCCCCCCATACACCAGTAACTCGTTTCGGGACCATCAATATTACTTTTGAAGGAACGAGCGGGACCGAGAAGTGAGAGCGAAGAAGGAAAACAGCTAATCCGACAAACCCCTTTTGTAGTCAGGTGGGCTTTTTAACCGAAAACAAAGTGATGAATGTGATTATTATTATCATATTATGTAAGTTTTGAAATTAATTGACTTGCCATTTTATCTGAGTTTTGGTATGTTTAATCATCTACTTGAGTTATTATTATTATTATCCTATGTGAGACAAGAACACACGTGTTGTTATTAATTGTTTGACATGATTGTGAGCCCTGCTTTGGTTAGGTCGGTCACAGTGTTTGAGAAGGAGGCCTACTTCTTGACACACGAAAACTATCTGGTAGATTGATTCATACCTGCTATTCAAATTATATATGTTGACTGTGCAGTCGTTTCAAGAAAAGAAAATAATTTTTGCATACACAAGTTAAACGTTTTAAACTGTACTAACACTTGTGATGCAGGGGCAAGGCAAGTTCAATTATATAGCTCTATAGAGAAAAGTTTAAATTATTTTGGCATGTGTTCACTAAGTACGCAGCGCTCAGCCCTGCATGTATTTCTAAACGTGCAAGTTAGCATGGATGATAGTGGCGGAAGATTCTCGGCGGTGTGTAGTGTTTGGAGTCAAGTCTTGTTTTGGTTTAAGCTTGCAATTGCATATCTTCATATATGTAGTTGTACGACTTGAGACGTTATTCCGTTGCATGATAAACAAACTTGTTTATTTATTTGAATTATAACACCTGACGTTGTGTCGATACAATGAGCTTGATGCTCGAAACTATTTCTGTACTTCCTTTTTATTCTACTTGACTTGGATTATATTGCTTCAATTGCTTTCGACACTTGAATTATTTATTTATGCTCGTTGTTTGAGATTAGATTTGAAGGCATGTTCTATTTGTTACCGCTTTCAATCTATACTACCTTGTTCCCGAGCATGTTCCCTAGTTGAGTTATGTTTCTTATTCGAGGTTTCACCTTACTGCCCAATGGATGTTCGTCATTTTCACACATCATGAAAACGGGCTGTGACAAAGATAGACCTGGGGTTTTGGGGTTGGGGTGTTGTTGGGAAATTTATTAGTAAGAGTTTTGATGAATTCCAAAACCAACTGACCCCAACCGAGTAGATGTTACGAGAACCTAATGTTAGTAGGTAAGCTCGCTGTTTGAGCATTGTTAAGATTTTATCTTTACAGGTCTCCAGTTGAAGATGAAAGAAAGCCATTTGAGCGTTCAAACCCAACTGATCAGATACAAGGAAGACAACTGAGTGTTCAGTTTCAGAACATCAGTTGTAGAACTCAATCGAGAAGATCAACAGCTTTGAAGATGAAGTCAGCTGAGAGTTCAACTGTTAGTTGTCAAATAAGAACATCGGCTGAAGAACAAGTTAGTTGAAGATCGAAAGTCTTAACCGACCACTCCTTGTTGGAAGTCTGTTGTTAAGATTTGAATTTCAAAAAGGAAGTCACGTGAGGGTTTGACCGTTTAGTCATTACCCCATTTGGCCCAACACAAGGCTATCTCAGATGGAAAGCAGATGAGCACAGATGCCATATCGGGAAAGTCTGCAGAAATGAGAGACAAGCCATCGCTTTCAAAGATCAGAGATCAACAGCTCCTCCAACGACTAGTTGATACTCTCCGCCTATAAATAGAGGCATTCATTCATTCGAAAGATGGAGAAGATACATACGCGAGAAGAAACCAGAGAGCGAAAGAAAGAGCAATATTCTTCACAAGCTGAACCGAATTTAATCTCCTAGAACATCACTTGTTGAGAGTTCTAGAGTTAGTTAGTTTTTGTGTCTTTAGATCGAACCTTGAGAACATCACTTAGTGAGAGTTCGTAGAAAGTTAGATCATAGCTCACTTCTTGTTCGAGCTTTTTGTTGGAACCCCATTTACTTTCACTTGAAAAGGTTTAGGATCCTACTCTTCCTGCAACTGAGTAGATAGGTTGTTTAGTATCCGGAAACTAAACTGTAAGGTTGATAAGTACCAGCAAACTTATCCTTAACGGTTGCTCAACCCGCATAAGCTGAGTGGTTTGTCCAGAAGAACTTGGACAAAGTTGTGTGGACTCACAACTCCCCGTGGACGTAGGAGTGTTATCTCCGAACCACGTTAATTCTCTATGTGCTTGTGTTTTTCTTTATTCAGTTATTTCTTGCATTCTCAACTGTTTAGGTTTTTGACCAACCGTGCATAAAAGCGTGAGTTGTTTTACGAGTTTAATTTCCACCGCATTCCGCACAGCACTACACTTCCAACTAAGTGTTTTTTACTCAGTTGCGATTCCAACTGAGCTACTCTACTCAGTTGAAGTTATTTTTGGGGGTTAAGTTTGAAAATCGTAACTGGTGTATTCCCCCCCCCCCATACACCAGTAACTCGTATCGGGACCATCAAGTGGTATCAGAGCAATGGTTCAAAAGACTACTGACTCTGTTTCACAAGGTGTGAATTCGAGAAAGTTTCTTCAGTGGTCAACTGAACAGATCTATTTTTCACGCTAGTGCATATTTGCTTGCAAATCTGTTCTGTTGTTGTGTGCAGATGGACGTCAAAAACAAGATAGTTGTCATGTTCTCGGTAGTAAATTATACATCCTGGAGGACACGGATGAAGAAGATCTTACTGTCGAAGCATCATAGGATGCAACAAGTACTCTCTTCCGGACCGATCATCATCAAAGAAAGAATAGCTCGCACTCCTACAAATCCCAACGATGGGGATACAGTTGTGGAGTTTGTGGAGAAGCAGCCGGAAGACTACACTCGAGAGGAAGCCAAGGTGAGCCAGTTGGATATCTGGGCTCAAAGCACGATTATGTCCACTGTTGGACAAGATTATCTCCCTTGGATTGAAGAGTGTGAGACTGCCAAAGAAATGTGGGATATCCTGGCATCGCTGAGTGAAGGAAGCGATGAGACGAAGGAGAACAAGTTCTCACATGCTTGCCAAGACTTCGACAACTTTTATCTGAAGACAGATGAAACAATTGATCAGCTAGAGCTCCGGTTTATGGACATCCTCAGAAGAATCCAGTCCATCCGAAGAGGAAAATACACACTAAGAGAAATCAATCTCAAAGTGTTGCAAGCTCTACCGGCTGAGTGGGATACTTTCACCAATATCCACGAGAGTCGAGCTGACCTTGGTGAAATGGGAACTGACAGACTGTTCTCAATCCTGAAAGGAAATGAGTACAAGATGAACCGACGAAGATCAACTTAGTCCTACCAACTGAGTGGGACACCTTCACCAACATCCATGAGAGCCGAGCTGATCTTAGAGAAATGGGAACTGACAGACTGTTCTCAATCCGGTTTATGGTAGCAGAAAGAACAAGGCCATGGTAGCAGAACAAGCGATGAGGGCCAAGCAAGCTGGAAAGAACAAGGCCATGGTAGCAGAAGAAGCAGCTGTCGACATGGACATCTTCACTGACACTGAAGATGAGGATGAGCTGACTTCTACCAACAACGCCATCAGTCAGGATCAATTCCTCATGGCACTTGGAACCGACCAAGAGGATATTGAGGTACACTCTAATCCTGCTAAGTTAAATTCTTTCAATACCTCTAACATGCAGGAATCTCTGGACGAAGAGTTGGAACCCTCCTGGAGTGACTTTCAAGAACTCAGTGAGGAACTGCATCACCAATCGGTTGAGTTTAAGAGTCTTCAAGCTCAGTTCGCCAAACTTGAAGATTCCTTAACCGAAAAGGACGATCTGATCAAGAGCCAAACTGAGGAGATTGAGAATCTCAAGAGTCAACTGAACGAGGCTAAGGCTCCAACTGATGAGGAGTTGACGAAGCAGATCAAGGAGCAACAAGATCAGTTGAAAAATCAAGAGGCTCAGATCGACCAGCTGATAAAGAAGTCAGATGGACTAACCGAGCAGATAACTGTCCTCCTCAAGGAGTTGCAAACTGAGAAGGATAATCTAATCAAGCTGTATCAGTCATCCAAGATCATAGAGAATCTTATCATTTACAGCAGACAGATGGATGACGTGTCAGGACTCGATTATGATGTGATTAAAGATCGTGGAATTCCTCCAGCAACCTTCATCAAAGCTATTGAGGTCAAGGTTGTCGAACCTAACACAGTGGAACCTGAGTCACCACAAAGTAATTCAACCTCCACCTCTCAGCAAGCTCAACCAACCAAGGCAACCACAACTGAGAAGGGAAAAGAAACAGTAGATGAAGGACAGAATGTTCCATCGGTTGGGGTATCAACCGAGGGGGAATGTTCCAAAAGTCAGAAGAGGAATCAGAGGCGTCGAAGGCATAATCACAACCGAACTCAAAATCAGAACCGACAAGGGTTCAATCATCTGACTCAACAGCGGTTCCAACCTCAGTTCAACCAAAGGTTCCAACCGAGTCAACCAATGAGGAACAGGTCGAACAACTGGAGATATTCATGCCATAATAAGAATCACCAACAGGGCATGAATAGCTACAGACAACACTCAGGGAGTTGGAATCAGAATCAGCCACAAAGATTCTAACATGGCGTCCGACCTCACAGACAAATTCAACAGGATAAGAATCGACATCAAAACAGGGGGAAAGCCTCTCCTCCGAAAGATCAGAATGGGAGAAATTCAACTCCTTCCAAGAAACAGAACATCACTACTAACAACAAGCCTAAGGATAACCGAGGTGTTGTTATAGTTGATGATGAAGGAAAAGTGATCTGGAATGATAAATCCATCCGAATATACAGGGAAAAGCGACGCACAGTTCCAGGGGGAACTGGTTCTAACCCTCCAGGACCCAACTGAAATTGGGGACCTAAGCGAGTTTCTCTTTGCAGGTACAGGAGAAACAGCTGAGGAAGAATAAAGCGTCTGCTACAATGTGGGTGATGGACAGTGGATGCTCGAAACACATGACGAATCTGAAGAATTTTCTTGGAAGTTTCGTGGAGAAAGAAGGTCCATCAGTTAACTTTGGTGACAACTCAAAAGGTTACACCAGAGGTTACGGTACACTTGAAACCAATCACGTTTCAATCTCTAATGTTTCTTATGTTGATGGATTGAAGTATAACTTGCTCTCCATCAGCCAATTCTATGATAATGGTTTCTCTGTCAAGTTTGATGCACAGGGTTGCAGGGTTAAAAATGTCGGATCAAAGCAGGTCATATTGTTGGGAAATCGATCGCCAACCGGGAACGTCTACTATGCTGATTGGAATAGCAGCCTCCTTGACATCTGCCTGTTATCAAAGAGCAGTTCAGATGTGAGCTGGCTGTGGTACAAAAGGCTCAACCATCTGAACTTCAAGACTATGAACCGACTTGCCAGACAAGAACATGCAAGAGGCATTCCAAACCGAGTGTTTTCAACATCACATATCTGCAGTGCATGCCAGTTGGGAAAGCTCGCTAGATCCTCCTTCCAGTTGAAGTCGACTCCCTCAACCGACCGAGTGTTACAGTTGATCCATATGGATCTCTTCGGGCCAGTTACACCAAAGAGCATGAACGGGAATGAGTACACCCTGGTTGTAACTAATGACTACTCAAGATATACGTGGACCGTCTTCATGCGCCACAAGAGTGAAACCCGAGATGAGCTACCCAAGCTGATGGATCGGATATCAAACCAACAAGAGATAAAGATCATTTCTATCCGATCAGATCGAGGAAGTGAGTTTCTAAATGAAACCATCATCGAGTACTGCTAGAAGCATGGAATTACCCATCAAACATCAGCTGCGCGTACTCCGCAACAGAATGGAGTAGCTGAGCGAAGGAACAGAACGCTAAAGGATGCAACTACATCCATGTTAACCAGCTCAGCTCTGCCAAAGAGATTTTGGGCTGAGGCCATTGATGCGTCTTCGACTTTTGGGCCTTTTGGCCCTATTTTTCATGTCTTTTTGTGTCATTAGAGTCTGTCCAGGGGAAGGAAACTGTTGTTCGAAGGAAAGAAGCTCAGTCCAAGTCAAACAGAGGAAAGGTGGTCAGAATGAGCAGAACTGGAGCGAATCCAGTCAGTTGCAAGGACTAGGCAAAGGAGTATGCAGAGCAGGAAATGAATTGAAGCAAGAGACGAGGTTGAAAGGAGGATTCCATGTGAACCCTGAAGCTAAGTTGCTCTTCATCATTCGCATTCGTGGTATTAACGCAATGCACCCAACAACAAAGAAGATTTTGCAGCTGCCTTGCCTACGAGGAATCCAACCATGAAGCATGCAACCAGTTTGACCACTACAAAGATTGCCAGTCAGTCGCCAAAGCTCAAGAAGGAAAGCCGCGTAGAGAAGATTCGCCCAATATCTGCCAAGCATCTATGAAAGGAAGGATTTGGAGGTCAGCGCCCTACCCTAAATAAACCAATCAATCCAGCCAATCGCAGATATTCAGAATCTCGCTCAACATGGAAACTGCCAATCACGCCATTTCAATCTACCCGCCTAGGGTTTGCTCGCTGCCACTTCAGCTATAAAAGTCCAGCCAAAGCGGCTGGCACAATGTTGGTGAATTGATCAGTCTACAGTTCTTAGTTCGAAGAAAACACTTTTATATTTTCTGTTCAAAATAGTCTTTATCTGTTTTTATTTACATTCCGCTGTAAAGAACAAATCCAAGGCTGTTGCCTTAGGTACGCTTAATCCGAGTATTTCGTATTTCTTCTATTCATGTGTTCTTTTTCGCTTATCATATTAAATTCAATTATGTGTGAGTAATTTACTCGGTGAGATTTGGGTATGGAAATGATTGATTGTTGATGTGTGAAATATTCGCGAGGCACTTGTGCCATCGGTTGAGTCCAGTAGTTCCGGAAGGACTGGAGCATAATTCATGGGCAGTCCTAACCTAACGGGTGATCTCCGTTCGGTTGGAGCTGTACCATGTCAAGCAAAGGCAGGGCATGACAAACGGCAGCGTTTGATGTGCCCATGACCGAGTAGCTAAGCAGCACCTGGCATGGTGCTGTAGATCTGGATGGTGAGAATTGGACAAGGGGATACTGCGTCCTTCTTCAGTCTTGGGCTTCTCTAACAATCACCCATCAACTGTGACGAGGCATCAAGCCATGGTTATCGACCAAAGGACTCATCTCGCGTATCGTAGGCATTCCAATGACCGGTTGGACATGGTCCCGGAAATGAGTATCCCGTGAGTTATGTCTACTCTGTAGGTGCGGACATGGGAAGTTTGGAAGAGAAGGTTGGTGAGGGTCATACTTGGAGAGATCGGGTATGACTACTATCTAAGGAGGAGTGAAGCACGGCCTTGTGACCGGGGTGAAGCGTGACCTTCGGACCAGGACAACAACAAGGGATTCAACCATCCCAAGTGTGGAGTATGAATTCTTGAAACGCCTCAATGTCTTTGGGCCACGCCTTGAGTTTATATGAAGCATGGACGGATCTTTAGTGTGCCCATGACCGAATAAACATATCAACAATGATCATGACCTACCCCAAATCTTACCCCCCTTTTATATTTGATTTCCGTCTATTTTATTGTGCAGATACACAGATTGAGATCGTGACAACTCGATTTGTATACTGAAGAGTAAGGTGGTTCATCACTCTCCGTGGGATCGACCCTAGCTTGCCGCTAAGACTAGCCAGTCCGGTAGTGGGCATAGGAGCATGTACTGTTCGTCTGGGGCATACACATGTATTTTGATCGTACCACACGACGGGTGCGTGTCAGCCATCAACACTGCATGCTACACTCAGAACCGGTCTCTTCTAACCAAGCGGTTGGGAAAGACACCATACGAGCTATGGAGATGCAGGAAGCCAGATATTTCTTATTTTCGCGTATTTGGTTCTAAGTGTTATATTCACAACAATGGGAAGACTCAGTTGAAAACTTTTGATGCCAAAGCTTCGAAAGGTATATTTCTCGGATATGCCGCTCGGATCAAGGCTTATAGAGTTTTCAACAATAGCTCTCGTGTTGTGGAGATAACACCTCATGTTAGTTTTGATGAATCTACTTTTGAGTGCAGGGAACAGACTAAAGGACAACAGGGCAATCCACAAGTTCCACCTGTTCTCACCAGATCACAAGCTCTAAGGGAAAAGAATCAAGCTGAACCACTGGTATGGGCAACCGATGATGAGGATCCATACTCCTCTAAAGATGAATGCGAGGACCCCAGCTCATCTCAAGGGGGAACTCCAGCTGATGCCCCTCCAACTGCATCAGCATCCGAAGCTCAACCAAGTCCGGTTCAAAATAATGTCAATGTTGAGGATCCAGACTCAACAGCTGATCAATCACCAGCTCTGAAGACTCCAACTCAGATCATGGAACAACTACAGTTGGAAGAAGAAGGAAGACGCAACCGAAGATGGTATGAAGTTCATTCCACTGACAACATCATCGGAGATCCAACCGAAGGTGTTCGTACAAGAAGCAGAGTTGCGACTCAGGATTCAACCGAGGAAGATTCCAACACTTACGTCCAATATGCTGAGGAGTTGGCAGTTCTAGAGGAGTTCGAGCAAGCTGGAGATGTTGCCATGATTTCTTGCTTTGTAGCTGATGTGCCAGAACCGAAGAACGTTGTGGAAGCTCTCAACTGTGCAAGAAGAACTGAATGAGTTTCTACGCAACTGTGTATAGGAGTTGGTAGAAAGACCAAATGGTGTCAAGGTGATTGGATTGAAGTGGATTTTCAAAAACAAGAGAGACGCCATCGGATTCATAGTGAGGAATAAGGCAAGGTTGGTAGCTCAAGGATATTGCCAACAAGAAGGAATCAATTTCGAGGACTCCTTCGCGCCGGTTGCAAGGCTGGAAGCCATTCGAATCTTTCTAGCTTATGCCGCACATCACAAGTTCAAGGTGTATCAGATGGATGTGAAGTGTGCATTCCTCAACGGAGATATCAAGGAAGATGTATATGTTGAACAGCCTCCTAGTTTTGAGAATGGAGATGGAAGAGTGTACAAGTTGAAGAAAGCTATCTATGGACTAAAGCAAGCGCCAAGGGCTTGGTATGACACTCTTTGTGGTTTTTTTTCTAAACTCGGGTTTCAAACTAGGGTCAGTTGACAAAACCTTGTTCACCATCAAAGTTGGAGATGACATTCTTGTTGTGCAAATCTATGTTGACGACATCATATTCGGATCTAAGTCGGAGGAACTGTGTGAAAAATTTTCAAACCTCATGAAGGAGAAGTTCGAGATGTCAATGATGGGCGAGATGAATTATTTTCTTGGATTACAAGTGAAGCAGTCGCCAGAAGGGATTTTCATCAATCAATCCAAGTATACAAAGGAGCTCATCACCAAGTTCGGATTGCAGACAAGTAAGACGACAAGGATCCTAATGAATACTAACTGGAAGATTGAACCTGGAACTGAAGGAACGCTCGTAGATGCCAGTAAGTATAGAGAGATCATTGGTTCTTTGCTATATCTGACTGCCAGCCGGCCAGACATATCATACGCAGTTGGAGTGTGTGCCCGGTTCCAAGTTCAACCGAGGGAAGCACACATGTTGGCAGCAAAGAACATCATCAAGTATCTGAAGGGAACTATTAATGTTGGATTGTGGTATCCAACTGACGACAATATCCAACTGACCGGATACTCAGATGCAGATCTAGCAGGAGATCGGTTGGACAGGAAGTCCACATCTGGACACTGTCAGTTCATGGGAAGCAAGCTGGTTTCATGGTTCTCCAAGAAACAAGCATGTGTTGCCACTTCTACAACCGAATCGGAGTATATGGCTGCCGGAAGCTATTGCATGCAAGTGTTATGGCTAAAGCAACAGCTGAGAGATTATGAAGTCGTAACTGGACAGGTTCCCATTCATTGTGATAGCTCGAGTGCCATAGCTATCTCTTTGAATCCTGTTCACCACTCTCGGACAAAGCATATCGACATCCGTCATCATTTTATCCGAGATCATATTGAGAAGAAGGATGTATCCATGGAGAAGATTCCAACTGAGATTCAGAGAGCTGATATCTTCACCAAACCTCTAGATGAAGCACGGTTCAAGATGCTATGTGACCTCCTTGGACTGTTGGATCCATCAGATGAGGAGTCAACTGGGGAACAGAGATAGATATCCATCTGAGGGGGAAGCTCAAATGAAGGGGGAATCTCAGATGCGGATCGCCAACTGATGACATCAGAAGTCAGCTGAACAGACGAACTCGAGTCAGCTGATGGTATGCCGATCAGATGCAGATTGCCAACCGAAGGAATCAGACGTCAGCTGAACAGACGAACTCGAGTCAGCTGATGGTATGCTGCAACATGGGAACTCAGCTGATTTCGACATCCGCTGGCAGGTAACATTTATGGCTGAAGGTGATATGTTCTTAAATGAGAATGTTTGAAATAAATTCAAACATTCCTGAACTAGTCAGTTACATTAAAAATAGCCATCTTGTCGCATTAATTGTAAAGTACGGCTGAACATCCATAGCCTACTTTATAGTGCGACTGGGCTGACAAGATAAACTGTACACCTTCTCACGCGCTGGTGGGAATTCGGATCAAAACGTCAAGTCAAAGATAGTCAACAGTTGCGTAATCTGAGCCTTTGATAGATTTGCGCCATTTAACCCCAGCCGTCGATTTTATCCGAGTCAAAGACCTATATAAGGCGAAAAATCAGGAAGAAATCTCCTACTTTTCTCATTCGTGCATATCTGATTTACCTGTTCATCGTCTTCACAGTTTTTGCCTAACCCTTTTCTGTAAAAGATTTTCTTTCCTTTCTTCTATATATTCCCTTTGCAGTGATCATAAATGGCACCAAAAAGTAAGAGAATGGCTTCATCCGGACCATCCCTAGTCCCTACCACTTATGAAGAATCGTTCGAAATGCTAGTATCGAAGATACACTTCGAGCAAATCCTCTCCGACGAGGATCTGGAGTCACCGGTCTTGGCCCTGCTCGCCAACACACTCAGAGAGAATGGCCTTCTCGAATGGGCCAAGCTTTGCCCCTCCCACTTGCTCAGGCGACAAGTCGGGGAATTCTACGTCAACCTCAACCGCCCCCTTGGCAGTACAGAGGGAGTATCTACGGAGGTGTCCTGCCGACAAAGAGATGTTCCGGCCAGGACCATACGTCGTGTCTCCTTCCCCATCGATGTTTCCGATGTCCTCCGGTACATCATTCCCATCAACCACACCGCCACCGAGTTCCTGGAGAATATTACCGACGAGCAGGCGGATGAGTTTCTGCAGGATGCTCTGATCGAGCCGGAGAGGTTAAGGAGCAACATGCAATGGACGAAGCTGAAGCCAGAACATCGCCTGCTATTCGATGTTGTGTCGAAGTTGGTGTTCGATTACAGTGGCTCATTCGGCGACATCAGCCGACCCAAATTGAAGCAGTTGGTGGCCTTGGAGCACCAACACCAGATCAACTGGTTCCAATATTTCTTGAACCAGTTGATGGTGGAGAAGTCGAAGATCTCCGAGACAACAACCGAGTCTGGAGAGAAGCTGCTGAGCGTAAAGGGGACACTCAACTTCGGCTGCAAGATCTCTGCCCTCATCTTGCTCGCAACCAAGGACCGCAACATGGTCTGGGAAGATTGTGAGGAGACGCCGCTGAAGAAGCTGCTGTTGTTCCCGACAGCCAAGAAAGCACAGGAGGTGCTCAGGAGTGTCTACACTCCTAAGGAAAAGAGGGAGTCTGGAAAGACAGCTGAGTCAACAGCTGAGGGGGAACCAGCCGCTGCTCGCCCCGCCAAGTACAAAGCTGCACGCCGACGTGCTGAGTCGAAGAAAGAGTCAACTGAGGAACCTGCCCAGAAAAAGCTAAGGGTACGGTTCAAGAAGTCGACCAAGAAGGCAGCTGATGTAACAGCTGATGAGCCAACTGAGGTGCCAGCTGATGAGTCAGCTGAGGAGCCAGTTGATGTACCAGCTGAGGAGCCAGCTGAGGAGCAAGCTCCAGCTGAGGAGGAGGCACCGGTTGAGTCGACACCTGCTGAGGAGCCTTCCGAATCCAGCCGCTCAGCTGTGGCTGCCTCATTCGAGATCGTCCCTCGAGCCCCCGGAGCTGATGATGTTGAGGGAATGGAGACAGACGAGACGTCGGATGCATCCTCCTCATCTGAGGACGTTGAAGATGTTACCACCTCCCCCACGGCAGGAGATAATGTCGTACCGCCCCCAGAGCCTCTTGCTCTTTCTACCCTTCCTCAACCAGATATTCCGAGCACTCTGCTCGATGCCAACATCGTGACCGCTCCTTCGGCCGATGTTGAGGAAACCATTGAAACCACTCTCCCAACCGAATCCCAAATTTCGAGCTCTCAGCTCGATGCCGATGTTGCGACCGACTCTTGGGCCAACATCGATGAACCTCTTGAACCTCAGCCATATAATCTTACCCCTTCCCCAATAAATGAAGTGGAGGACCTTCAGGCAGTTGCACAGGAGCACGAAGGAAGGGTGGCCTACTGCTTTCAAAAGCTGCTAGGCTTGTTCCCTGAGGCTCGCAACAGGCCCATCTTCGCCACTCTGGGAACCGAGCTCTTGTACCAGTTCCACCTGATCTTCAGCCATTGGTATGTTAAAGAGAATACGATCAGGGTGCATCTGCAACAGCCGAGCGGTGTCTTGAGCATTTGGCTTCCTGAAGTACCTGTTGCCGAAGTGCTTGATGATAGCTTTGCAAAACTTGCGGAGGCAAAGACGGCCCGTGCTATCTCCGATCTTGAGGTACTCGTCGAAGACATCCGCTGGACCACCGGTGGCTAGTTGTGACACCATCATGCATTTTTACACCGACGTCAGCCCCCATATTCCCCATGCATCTTTTCTGTGCTTGAAGTAGCGAACAACGTCCTCCAAAGTTTTGAAAATGCACAAAAAAAGATGCTTATGCATCCGGAAACGGCATCGAAAAGATGTCTCGACATAAATGGGGTTGTCGGCCGATTACGCAATCGGCCTGTAGGAGCTTGCATGCCCCTTCACGATCGCGGTAGACGAATGACCTCAGCCTCTTCTTCTTCTTCTTCTTCTTCTTCTTCTTCTTCTTCTTCTTCTTCTCCTCAATTTGTGCACGAATGGCTCGATCCACATTACAGACAAGCTCGAAAACCTCATCGTCAGTGCCGTGAAATTCATACTCCATTGACGAAATTGAGATCGACGATGATGAAGACATTTTTGGAGTGAAAATTTGAGAGCAAATGAGAAAGAAATTAATTGTATGTGAGATGAAATGACGGAAGAGGTTTTTTGTAGGGTAAAAAAGGAATTAAAAAAAAGGAAAATCGTACCGTTTCCAGCAATGTTACCGTATTTTGCACCGTTGGCGCGTGCAATGCATGCGAGATTTGATTTTTTTTTTTGGGAAATCGAGCCAGTCTCCAGCCACCCCCTCCCGCATCGCGTTGTCTCCATCGCATGCCCGTCTCATTCCTGCCTCGAGACGGCGCCAAGCGAACAGCTTTACAATTTTTCTCTCATTAAAAAATTGATTCAATTTAAATTTTAAACGAGCATTTAAAGACAATTGTAGTCAATTTGAAGAGCATCCTGCCACATTCTGAATCTCTTTCTGCTCCCCACCCTTCTCTCTCTCCCGCTCTCTCCCTCCCTCCCTCTTAACATCAAGCTGTTCTTTCTGGACCCAGTAAATGAGTCATTTACGTGTCACTCCAATCTCCAATTAGACCTTTTCATTCATCTTTCAGCTTCATTGTCATCTTCTTCCTACACCAAGATTCTCATTTCTCAAGTATTATTTTCTTTTTCAAATTCATTTTAATATCTTTGAGTTCCGAGCCTTTTCCCTTTCCATTTCCTCCTTTTTTACAGACACCCTTTTAGGGTAAAAGACTTCTCTATTTTTCCCTTTGCATATGTATGGTGTGCTACTACTCCATTGTTCGATATCACATAGAATAAAGTTAACCGCAACTTTTCCCTGAAAATTATTTTTCAGTTAGCTCGGTCTGTATAAATTGCTGCTCCTTGATACTAAAAAAGGCAACCACAGCAAAATAAATGTGAAGAAGCTTCGGTTTTTTGAACAATGAAAATTTGAAGTTTGAAGGCAAAATGGGGGAGAAGAAGAAAGATACTCCGTCAACAGTTTGGTTTTCGCTAAAGAAATCACTGCACTGTAAATCGGAGCCGTCCGACGTGCATAATCCGAAGACTAGGAAGCAGCTGAGTTCAATCTTAACTAGAAAATCGGGTAGATCAGGTTGTTCGAGGTCGATTGCAAATCTAAAAGACGTAATTCACGGCAGCAAAAGGCAACTTGAACGCCCGCCTAGTGGCAGTCCGAGATCCATAGGAAGCAGTGAATTTCTCAACCCCATAGCGCATGAGGTGATCTTGAACAACACGAGATGTGAACTTAAGATCACCGGCTTTGGCGCCTTCAACACCGCCACCAGCGGTGTTGAAGGCGGCGGGGCGGCATATGTTGGGACGTTGAGGCCAGGGACTCCTGGTCGTGGAGGCAACCCCACGATGCATTACTTCAATCCCTCGTTCTGCACCAAGAATTCTGCAACTCCGCCTCGAAAGGCAGCTGCCGACGCTGCCTCTTATGCGGCGGAGAGGGAGGGGCTGCAGCCGCAGAGAAGGCCGTCTTTTGAGAAAGATAGTGATGGTGTTACATGTCACAAGTGTGGAGAGCGTTTTGTGAAGTCGGAACTTCTTGAATCGCATCATCTTTCCGAGCATGCTGGTACTTGTTTGGCTTTTTCTTGGTTTCTTGAGTGTTTGCTTCTTTAAATGTTTATCTGGATTCTCTTGGAAAAAGTATTTCTACGTTTGGTGTTAAAGTAAAAATCTGAGTTAGCATTATAGTAATTTCTCAATTTCTGAATATCTGAAAAAGGCAGAAATGTTTGAAATCTCGGAACGAGGAACCTTTTTTTAGTCCATTGAAGTAAAATAGTCCTAGTGAAAACAAATATTTATTCTATTTTGTAATTTGGAGATTTGGGTGTAATTAATCTAATGTTTAATCTGGTTGTGGTGGTCAGTAAGTGAGCTAGTGGAGGGAGATTCATCAAGAAAGATAGTAGAGATAATATGCAGATCAAACTGGGTAAAGTCAGACAACAATTGTGTTAGGATCGAGAGGGTTTTGAAAGTGCACAATATGCAGAAGAGCCTAGATGCATTCGAGGAATACAGGGAAATGGTGAAAATGAAGGCGAGTAAGCTCCCCAAGAAGCACCCTCGTTGCTTAGCCGATGGGAACGAGCTTTTGAGGTTCTACGGAACAACTCTAGCTTGCTCCCTCGGCTTGAATGGGTCGTCCAGCCTCTGTGTTTCAGCAAAATGCTCTGTATGTGGGATTATTAGAGAAGGTTTCTCGAAAGTGAAAGGGGGCATCGGAGTGTTCACCACTTCGACAAGTGGGAGGGCATTGGAGTCGATCGAGTTAAAGGAAGGAGGGGATGGGACTTGTATAAGGAAGGCGTTGATTGTTTGCAGGGTGATTGCCGGAAGGGTGCATCGCCCTCTAGATAACATCCACGACATTGCAGGCCAGGCGGGGTTTGATTCTTTGGCTGGAAAACTTGGTCTTTATTCCAATATTGAGGAACTTTACTTGCTTAATCATAAGGCTCTTCTGCCTTGTTTTGTGGTTATTTGCAAGAACTGAAAATTCCAGCTCCAGAATTGCCATGATTTTGGTCTGTGGTATGTGTCATTACTGTAATTGAGAAAATATAGAATCTCATAGGGATGTATAGCCTTCTGCTTGTGTTCTGAAAATTGTCTTCTCTTGCAGTGAGAGTGATTTATCTAACTATGTGTAATTAGCTCAGCTTTGAAGTATACTTTTATGATATGTATCCCAATTCTCCCGTACAAGAAAGTGAGACTACGGTTCTTTAGATGGAGTATGTATTCACTATTCTAGTATCTAGTTTTCTTAAATTTGAATTTCACTTGTAGGTCAAATCGGTCTCACTAGATTTTTGTAGTGTGAGTTTAAATTTTTTGTGTGGTTTGCAGGCTATTCCAAATTTACGAGACTTTTTCTGGTATGCAATTCCGGAGTAACGGCTATAGATTATACTCATCATGAAATAAATCAAAACAACTTGAGAAAAGACCAATTGGCTACAACATCTTTTAGAAATTTATGTCGTGAACAAAAAATAGAGGAATTGAAGGAATGTGCTAAATACATAACCAATGGTCAAGTCATTGTTGATCCCCCTACTTAAGATTTGAGAGTTGTAGGAAATATATAATATTGGATCTTAGTCCCATGTGATTAAATTTATGGGGGAAATCTTGAAAACTTCATAATTAATTATTGTCATGTGGTTGTA
This sequence comes from Schizonepeta tenuifolia, assembly GCA_029490685.1. NCBI lineage: Eukaryota > Viridiplantae > Streptophyta > Magnoliopsida > Lamiales > Lamiaceae > Schizonepeta > Schizonepeta tenuifolia. The sequence goes on from JANLIY010000016.1 coordinate 1,054,149, forward strand.
GTGACTAGACAGCAGCAAATGCTTGGGGATAATGAAAATGAAGTAGTTATTGGCAATTTGAATAAGGAAGGACATGTGGTCCTTGATTCCTTGTAGACCTTATTGATGGTCGAGTTCGAAATGTAGAACAAAAATGTAGAAAAGAACAAGCAATGCCATGTGGCCACTTTAGACAATGTTATTTTGTCTCACTAATCACTATCCTTTTGCACCCATCTCTCTCGCAAAAACACACACATTTACCTGATTATTTGCACCAGAAAAATCAAAATCATAGAGATTTGAGCACTGAGCAAATGGAGGTCTTTTTTTTTGTTTGTTTTTTAGGGTGGGAGAGCAAATGGGTTTTCTAAATTTCATGTTAAGAGTTTCTGAAAATAATTTTCTTGTAATTGGATGTGATGATGTTGTTTTTGCATAATAACTACTAATAATTTGACGATTTCATAAAAATTATAATTAGGTACTCTTGTGTGCGGCAGTAGGGATATGAGATTAGGAAAAATGTATATACACAAGGACAAACACTCCTCTATTCAGAGGCTCTCTATACCTGCCTCGTGATGTAATTAGTATAGGACAAACGCTGCTCTATTCCAAAGGTCTCCGTCAGAAAAGCCAATTGCTAATAATATAAAGTTTTCCTAAAGGATTTTAGAGGAAATAAATATTGTTCTCTCCATCCCACTTCTAGTAGCCTTTGGTTACGGTGGAAGAATTAAAAAATAAATAGATTGAAAGTGATGGAGTCCACACTTTTTTACAAGAGAATTTGACATCCTTTTTAGAATAGGCCATAACTATTTAATTTTTTCACGCAATTTTAAGAAGGGTTATAGCATATATATGTCCTCATACTTTAGCATCAAAATATATATATATATATATATATATATATATATATATATATATCACTAAAGAAAGGTTAGGACTTGGAGTTGTCATGTCTCTAATGTACCATTAAGTGGTACAGATCGAGTCCTAAGGTTAGGGATTGTCATGCCTCTATCATACCTTCAATTTCTACAACTAGTAAAACTTCAAGCTCGGATTCTCAATTGTCCACGAAGTCAATCTAGGTGCATTGACGACCCTCATTCCATTAATTTCACAAAAATAAAATCTTGAACATCTTCATAGTGCAATCCCATTTTGAGCATCGTTTCGTAATGCTTGCCCATGAACCACTAAAAGAATTTTAGCTAATTTCTTATGCAAACCAACAACACAAAAATCCACCAATTCAATTATTTAATTTTTAAAATCCTAGCCATAATTGAATATTCTTTAGTTATGATTCTTTATATATAAAAATTTCGTAATTGAATATCATTTCTTCCTGTTTATAGTCGATATTACTTGTAGTACTCACAAAAAAACAATTTTTTTTTTCACGTAGCCTGTTAGCTGAGGGGATCGATCTGTAGCACTTAATAGTACCCTAAATTTTCCTTATGGATGTACATGTACTTCGATATAAAAGTATAAGGTGAATATGCAATCACAATATTCCCAAATCTATATGTTATTAAAATAATTGTGCTACGAGGCTTCTACTTAATTTAAGATCCTACGTGGCACAACCTCCATTTAGTATTCATATTTATCTTAAATCCCAATTTATGCATTTCTAATTGAGAAATTTAGCTATTATAGCACTTCTTATATTATCCCAAATTTCTAACGTGTGAAACGACTAGAAAACAAGGGCGACGAGGGTGAAATACGGAAAATAAAACAAAGGAACATGCTCGGGAATAAGGAAATATCAGTTGAAAGTGATAACAAATAATAACATGCTTTCAATTGTCAAGTTCAACATTTACTAAAGTGATATGATAGGAGTCGAATAGAAGTCATGAAGTAATATCTCGAGCACAAGAGCTCATTATTCAAACATTAGAGTTATCATATAGAAACACGAATAAAATTAAAGTGTTGTTGCGGAAAACATCAACTCCCGAAGCTATATGTATGCAGACATATAACCCCAACTTATACTACTAAACAAAAATAATGAACGCCGCCAAGCACACTCTACCATCATCATCCGAGCTAACACGCATGTTTTAGAAATAACACATAGGGCTGAGTATGAACACATGCCAAAATAACTTGAAATCATGCTCATTAAAAGCCATAAATTGAACTTGCCTTTTTGCCATATCACAAGTATTTAAGTTATAAAAACAGATAACTTGTGCATGCTTGAAAGCATTTTCTCTTTTAGAAAAAACCACTCAATCAATAATATATAATCAAGCATGAATCAATATACAGTCAAATAAGAGTGTCGAGAAGTAGGTCTCTTTCTCAAACACCACGACCGGACAAACCGAAGAAAGATGCACAATCACTAACAAGTATATATGTCATAGCCCGAATTTAAGTGTGTAGGAACGACTAGAATCCATTGGACAGTGATGGTGAAACAATGAAATAAAGTACAACTTAACAAGGGAACATGCTCGAGAACAAGGGAATATAGTTTGAAAGCGATAACAAATAACAACATGCTTTCAAATCTTAACTCAAGCATAAAACAACATAGTATTAATCAAGTAGAAGTCGGGAGAATTAGAAATTGTATCGAGCACAACGCTCATTGTATCAACCACAATCAGAGTATAAAGTTAAAACATGAATAAACAATATTTATTTTGCAGCGGGATATCAAACTTTATGTCCCACAACTGTATGTATGAAGACACACAATTGCAAGCTTAAACCAAAAAAACTCGACTTATTAACACGCTGCCGAGCAATCCACGCCATCCACATCCGAGATAAAAAACAAATTTAGAAAACACATGCAGGGCTGAGTACTTCATACTCAGTTAACACATGCCAAAAATAATTTAAAAACTTGCTCTATAGAACTATATAATTGAACTTGCATTACCACTGCATCACTAGCGTTAGTACAATTAGAAACATTTTTCTTGTGAATGCAAATTTTTTTTTTCTAAAATGATTGCGCAGTCAACATATATATAACAGTAGGTATGAATCAATCTACCACATCATCTTTGTGTTGAGAAGTAGGCCTCTGTTCCAAAGGTCTCCCTATTCAGAGGCTCTCTATACCTGCCTCGTGATGTAATTAGTATAGAACAAACGCTGCTCTATTACAAAGGTCTCCCTCAGAAAAGCTTATTGCTAATAAAATAAAGTTTTCCTAATAATGTTTAAAGGATTTTAGAGGAAATAAATATTGTTCTCTCCATCCCAGTTCTAGTAGCCTTTGGGTAGGAAGAGTGATTAAAAAATTAATAGATTGATGGAGTCCACAGTTTTTTACAAGAGAATTTGACTTCCTTTTTAGAATAGGCCATGACTATTTAATTTTTTCACGCAATTTTAAGAAGGGTTATAGCATATATACGTCCTCATACTTTAGTATCGAAGTACATATATATCACTAAAGAAAAATTAGGACTTGGAGTTATCATGTCTCTAATGTACCATTAAGTAGTGCAGATCGAGTCCTAAGGTTAGGGATTTTCATGCCCCTATCATACCTTTCAATTTCACAACCAGTAAAACTTAAAGCTCGGATTCTCAATTGTCCAGGAAGTTGATCTAGGTGCATTGACGACCCTCATTCCATTAATTTCACAAAAATAAAATCTTGAACATCTTCATAGTGGAATCCCATTTTGAGCATCGTTTCGTAATGCTTGCCCATGATCCACTAAAAGAATTTGAGCTAATTTCTTACACACACCGACAACACCAAAATCCACCAATTCAATTATTTAATTTTTAAAATCCTAGCCATAATTAAATATTCTGTAGTTATGGTTCTTTATATATAAAAATCTCATAATTGAATATCATTTCTTCCTGTTTATAGTCGATATTACTTGTAGTACTCACAAAAAAATAATTTTTTTTTTCACGTAGCCCATTAGCCGAGAGGATCGATCTGTAGCACTTAATGGTACCCTCAATTTTCCTTATGGATGTACATGTACTTCGATATAAAAGTATAAAGTGAATATGCAATCATAATATTCCCAAATCTATATGTTATTAAAATAATTGCGCTACGAGGCTTCTGCTTAATTTAAGATCTTACGTGGCACAACCTCCATTTAGTATTCATATTTATCTTAAATCCCAATTTATGCATTTCTAATTGAGAAATTTAGCTATTATAGCACTTCTTATATTATCCCAAATTTCTAACATGTGAAACAGCTAGAAAGCAAGGGCGACGAGGGTGAAATACGGAAAATAAAACAAAGGAATATGCTCAAAACAAGTGAATATCAGTTGAAAACGATAACAAATAATAACATACTTTCAATTGTCAAGTTCAACATTTACTAAAGTGATATAATAGGAGTCGAATGTCATGAAGTAATATCTCGAGCACAAGAGCTCATTATTCAAACATTAGAGTTATCATATAGAAACACGAATAAAATTCAAGTGTTGTTGCGGAAAACATCAACTCCCGAAGCTATATGTATGTAGACATATAACCCTAACTTATACTACTAAACAAAAATAATGAACGCCGCCAAGCACACTCCACCATCATCATCCGAGCTAACCTGCATGTTTTTGAAATAACACAAGGCTGAGTATGAACACATGCCAAAATAACTTGAAATCATGCTCATTAAAAGCCATAAATTGAACTTGCCTTTTTGCCATATCACAAGTATTTAAGTTATAAAAATAGATAATTTGTGCATGCTCGAATGCATTTTGTCTTTTAGAAAAAAATGCTCAATCAATAATATTTAATCAAGTATGAATCAATATACAGTCAAATAAGAGTATCGAGAAGTAAGTCTCTTTCTCAAACACCACGACCGGCCCAACCGAAGAAAGACGCACAATCACTAACAAGTATATATGTCACGGCCCGAATTCAAGTGTGTAGGAACGACTAGAATCTATTGGACAGTGATGGTGAAGCAACGAAATAAAGTACAACTCAACAAGGAAACATGCTCGGGAACAAGGGAATATAGTTTAAAAGCGATAACAAATAACAACAAACTTTCAAATCTTAACTCAAGCATATAACAACATAGTATTAATCAAGTAGAAGTCAGGAGAATTAGAAATTGTATCGAGCATAAGGCTCATTGTATCAACCACAATTAGAGTATAAAGTTAAAACATGAATAGAAAGTATTTATTTTGCAGCGAGATATCAAACTCTAAGTCCCACAACTGTATGTATGAAGACACACAATTGCAAGCTTAAAAAAAACTCGACTTATTCACACGCTACCGAGCAATCCACGCCATCCACATCCGAGCTAACCAACAAATTTAGAAAACACATGCAGGGGTGAGTACTTTATACTCAGTTAACACATGCCAAAAATAATTTAAAAACTTGCTCGATAGAGCTATATAATTGAACTTGTATTGTCACTACATCACAAGCTGATGGTCCCGATACGAGTTCTGGTGTATGGGGGGAGGGGAAGAAATACACCAGATAGGAATTTTAAAAATAACCCCCTGAACATTATCACAACCGAGTAAGAGGACTCAGCTAGAATCACAACTGAGTAGGAAAACTCAGCTGGAAGAGTGGTGTTGTGCGGAATGTGGTGGAAACAACAATAACTCGTATAAAATAACTCACGCTCAGATGCAAGGTCGGTCAATAACCAATTCAGTTGAAAATGTAAAGATGCAATTTTTAGTGCTGGTTAGTTGGTCAGTTGGATATGCAAAAAGTAACTGAACAGAAAACACAAACACACAAAGGATTTACGTGGTTCGGAGAGAACTCCTACGTCCACGGGGAGTTGCGAGTCCACACAACTCAGTCCAAATTCTTTAGGACAGCTACCACAAAGCTTACGCGGGCTTTGCAACCGTTCAGATAAGTTTGCGGGTACTTATCAACCTTACAGATAAGTTTACGGGTACTTATCAACCTTTCTACTCAATTTCGGGAAGAGCAGGATCCTAACAACCTTTTTAGGGGATGTGTATAAGGGTGGGGTTTTTAACTACTAGCTCGAACAACGAAGTGAGCTAGGATCTAAGCTTGAACAAATGAAGACTCAAACTAAGATCGAAAACACCAAGACAGATTCTAACACTCTATGAACTCTCAACTGGTGATGTTCTTAGAGATTAATTGCAGTTTAGCTTGTGTGCAGGATATCGTCGTTCTTTTTGCTCTTTAGTCTCTTCTCGCACTTGTCTTGTATCTTGGTGAATGAATGAAGGCCTCTATTTATAGGCGGAGAGAATCAACTAGCCGTTGGATGAGCCGTTGATCTCTGTTCTGTGAAAGCGATGGCTTGTCTTTCATCTCTGTAGATTTTCCCGATTTGGCAACTGTGAACTTCTGCTTTCCTTCTGACACAACCTTGTGTTGGGCCAAATGAGGTAACGACAGAACGTCAAACTTTCACGTGACTTCCTATTTGAAATTCAAATTTCAACCTTTGTCTTTCAACATTGGTTGGTCGGTTGAGAAGTTTGATCTTCATCCGAGTGGTCTTCAGCTGGTGTTCCATCTGATCGCTACCTTCATCTGACATTCTGTCTGAAGAGGAACAATTGAACTCTCAGCTGCCTTGAGCTTCATGTTGTCGATCTATCAGATTGAGTCCTGCAACTGATGTTCCATCTGAACAGTTGGCTTGAATGCTCAGTTGTCTTTCTTACATCTGATGTTCTGTATCAGAACAGTTGGCTTGAATGCTCAGTTGTCTTTCTTACAACTGATGTTCTATATCAGAACAGTTGGCTTGAACGCTCAGTTGTCTTTCTTCCATCTGATGTTCTATCCGAGTAAAGCTATGTTGCCGTCTTCAGCTGGAGTCCTGTAAAGATAAAATCTTAACATTGCTCAAACAGCGAGCCTAAAAACTAACATTAGGATATGGCAACATCTACTCGGTTGGGGTCAGTTGGTTTTGGAATCAATCAAAACTTTACTAAATTTCCCAACACAAGCGTTAGTACAATTAGTAACATTTTTCTTGTGAATGCAATTTTTTTTTTCTAAAACGATTGCGCAGTCAACATATATATAACAGTAGGTATGAATCAATCTACCACATCATCTTTGTGTTGAGAAGTAGGCCTCTGTTCCAAAGGTCTCCCTATTCAGAGGCTCTCAGAAAAGCCAATTGCTAATAATATAAAGTTTTCCTAATAATGTTTAAAGGATTTTAGAGGAAATAAATATTGTTCTCTCCATCCCACTTCTAGTAGCTTTTCGGTACAGTGGAAGAGTGATTAAAAAATAAATAGATTGAAAGTGATGGAGTCCACACTTTTTTACAAGAGAATTTGATTTACTTTTTAGAATAGGCCATGACTATTTAATTTTTCCACGCAATGTTAAGAAGGGTTATAGCATATATACGTCCTCATACTTTGGTATCGAAGTACATATATATCACTAAAGAAAGGTTAGGACTTGGAGTTACCATGTCTCTAATGTACCATGAAGTGGTGCAGATCGAGTCCTAAGGTTAGGGATTGTCATGCCCCTATCATACCTTTCAATTTCTACAACCAGTAAAACTTCAAGCTCGGACTCTCAATTGTCCACGAAGTCAATCTAGGTGCATTGACGACCCTCATTCCTATAATTTCACAAAAATAAAATCTTGAACATCTTCATAGTGCAATCTCATTTTGAGCATCGTTTCGTAATGCTTGCCCATGATCCACTAAAAGAATTTGAGCTAATTTCTTACGCATCATCTTTATGTTGAGAAGTAGGCCTCCTTCTAAAACACTGTGACTGGCCTAACCGAAGCAAGGCTCACAGTCACCTTAAACAAATCAACTAACAACACGTGTGTTCCTGTCTCACACAAGATAATAACTCAAGTAGATGATTAAAACACACCAAAACTCAAATAATTGGCAAGTCAATTAATTTAAAAACTCATGTAATAATAATCACTAAGTAATAGTATTCACCAGTTCTCAGTTCAAAAAGCCCACCTAACAAAAGGGGTTAGTTGGGGCAAACTCTTCATCCTTTCTCGCTACTTCTCGGTCCCGCTCGTTCCTTCAAGATAATATCTTATAAGGACGAGTCGACTTTCTCGAAAAACGAAACGAGTTCTAACGCTTGACTGAAGGATTTCTACTTGACTCGGGTCTCTTAACTTATCTCAACTCGACTAAATCGATCTTTCTCGATTCCTTGACTCTAATCAAGTACTAAACCAACAGAGTTCTCAGACTCGAACACTTAACTCGATATCACCAGACAAATTAAAATTTAAACAAATAAGGGAAATCGAGAAGTTATTATTCATTCCATAAATTTAGTATGTTTCGATTTCTCAAATCAAACCAACTCAGTAAATTACAAGATTAATTCTCAACTATTTTAAACATAAATCATTCACATGCATATCATCAAATCAAAAATCGGACATTCACAGATATGTAAACGATCGACTTCGATAAATAGACTAAAAAGAAATTTTTCCAAACTTCTCAAAATATTCTCAAAATCACATAAATTAACACGAACTCAGATATCAACTCAGAAATTGGTCACAACCCCAAATTCCGAGGGATGGCAAAGCCAGGGTGCGACTAAGGATTGGATTAAAGAAGCGGGGAAGAAGGGGGAATAAATACTGAATAGATGCCTTAACTGTTAATAATAAACAAGACGATATCTATGAACTGATTTCATTAACAAAAGAGAGTCGATCTCGAAGGATCACTCGACATAGTTGCTTTCAGAGTAGACTAGGTTTTAAGTACGAAACTTAAAACGAGAAGTTATACAACCAAAAAGTGTAGTAGTTTGCAGCGGAAAGACGTAGAACTGAATACACTATTCTTCATTCCTATATACAACCTCTACTCAACTTCCGCCATCTTCGTCACTCAACCTGCACATTTATAAATACATGCAAGGCTAAGTATAATCATACTAAGTGGGCACAGTTCCGAAAACAACGGGGTTTTTCTTTCAAAGGCCCGTGCTTACTAAACACTTTCTCTTTTCAAAAATAGCTTGCAAGCATTTTTCTGATTGTTGTTACGTTCAACTTGCCCAACTTCTGTTTCAACGCCGGGGAAGAGTTAACCTCTTCCGTGCACGTTCTATTCACCGCGGCTGGCTACCCCTCGACAGAGTACCACACACACCGGCTACCGTGTACACTAACTTTGGAAAAGCAGTCGGCTAACTCAGAGTCCGATCGATTTAGTTAGCAGTCGGCTAACTCAGAAAGGTACAAAAGAACTCACATAAAACAAATCCTTTTATGCACTGATAATCAATTTGAAAACACACTTATCAAAGCAGTAAGTAAACATTTTTCGAGCATCGCTCATTTTGTTTGATATAGAAAAGCCCACCTCAATCGTTTACAGAACAAACTTTAACCTTCTTTCTTCCATCCTGTCTTCAACTCCGACTTCCTCCTTTTATTGCAAATATTCAAACTTTAATAATTGATCGAGACGATTAAAGAAAAAGGAATCAAAATCGGTTAAGTCTTTTAGGCGTTTGCACTTTACTAATCTCTTTTGATTAACGAAGAAACGAGACTCGAACACACCTCGTTTAGAACTAACTCGGTTTCTTACTCGACATTTAGAACATCATAATGGAAGTCGATAACTCATAATGACTTACCAGTTCTTAAAGAATTAAGTTAAAAAGAATTCAACTTAAGAAAATGAGTTTTAGAATTTTTTCTGCACAAGGCAGTAAGTCTGGAGTCTTTATAGAACAGAATTCTGCGAAGAAGGGGATGTTCTTGGTACCAAAAGAAAGACACTGATGTCTAGTTTACTTTCCAATTTACGGATCTCGATTTCGTTAAACGAGCTAAGAGTTATGGTCGTTTCCGTGAAGGGTCGCAAAACTGCCGAGAAACCCTAATCGCTTTTAAAACTCGACGCACGATTACCTAGGTTCTATCAATGCTATACAACCTTTATGTGCGTGAAATTTCTATCACATTACAGTCAAGTCTCATACTTATCTAACGTGCATGCTTTCTTGTTCCTCGATTAAAACTACGATGATTACTTCTAGTCTTTTCAACCAATCATTTATACTTAGAAATTCCATTTCAATTTCAATCCAATTTCAATATTCAACTTCTATTTTCTATTTCATACCCTATATGAAATCTTCATCAACTTCATTCCTACTTATTAATCAACTACAAACTCAAATCCATCAACATATAAGGTCTCGATTCCTTATTTCTTCTTTTACGTACTTACTTACTTTCTTCGTTTCTTGAAGTTTTACTAATTCAATTCAAATCAAATTAGTTTCTATCATCATCTTACTTAGAAATGAACATCTTAATGCATTAACATCATTATAAACCATTACTTAACTAATCCACGTCATTTATATCGGTCTAAGAACTCGATTTTCCAAAGTTGTTAGTTAATTCTCAATTAATTCAACAACTATCCTAACATATCAACAATTACTAATATTCAATTAGTTTTCTCGTTCGATTTTCCTATCGACGATTATGCTCGACTCTTCGTCTCTTACGAAAAGTTCGACCTTCTTAGATTTCGTTCAAACTTTCCAATTATCATCATTAACCACCTAGATTAACTCATATGCAAACCATAAACTTATATCCTTATCGAAACTAATTCTATCGACGATTCTTCGTCTCCAACGATTTCGTTTTTATTTTTAGAAAAATCTACATTAAATCTATGTTGAACTACATGCTTCCTACATCATAAATATCAAATCATATCATCAATATCATATCATTTACTCATTCAAACTCATGCTTCTTCATCTCTTACATTTTCATTTTTATTTTTAGAAAATTCTAAAACAATTCATACATCAATATACTAATACCTAGAGTGATAATCTACCAACCAATCATTTAAAATCATGAATTTAAAACATCAAACCCTAACCCTCTAAATTTTCGGTATTGACAAAATAATAAGGAGGAATAATTTTCACTTGATTCTAACCATGGAAATCTATTTCTAAGCATAAATAATCAAGTCTTACATTTAGAACATCATCTTCTTCCTCTCCTAATAATTTTCGAAAATTTCAACATTAAAGGATTGGAATTTTATTCGGATAGAAGTGAAGAGGAGGCTCTCACATTTCCAAATATGAACTCGGAATTGAAATCGATCGGAAGATGAAAAAGTTATGTAACTTTGAATGCTTGAAGATCTTGATGAACACACTTGAAGATGAAGAACAAGAGAGAGAAGAGAGTGTTTGGGGGGGGAGGGGGGTGGTTATGAGGGAAGAGAGAGAGAGTGTGATGACTTAATAGATGATATTAAGTTAAATAAGTGAAAAAGATGACTAGGGGAGGAGGGTATGTGGCGGTTGGGAGGTGGCATTTAATTCAAAATATCTCAATTACGGATCTAATATGGCGTATTGAAATCGATTAATCATTTTCTTAGATGGTTACGTTTCCGGCGAAAACTAATTCGACCATTGGATTGGAAATAATTTACTTAGTCGGAAAGCATAATTCGATTTCCGAAATCCAAAGAAAAGTTGAGACATGACAGTCCAAATTTCGCCCGGAAAAATAATTAAAACTGACTTTTACTAGAAGACTCGTATCGCAAAATAAGTGAATGTAAAGTCACATGGTTTTTTCGATCTGAGTTCTCGAACGAAAATTCTATCGGACGCGAAAACCCTAATACAGTAGTCGGTCGAATGACTTCTGGATTTTATTTTCAGTAACGGATTTCACCATTAGTCTTAAAACTGAAATTCCTTAACTTAGGCATGCAAAACCTTAATTAATTATCAAATTTATATTTTAGTGACGGAAGAAATATCCGGGATATTACATCCTACCCCTCTAACAAAAATTTCGTCCTGAAATTTGCATATCTTCTTTAAACTGTTCGGGGTACTTCTTCCTCATCTCTTTTTCGAGTTCTTACGTGGCTTCTTCCTGCCCGTGGTGATTTTATAACACTTTTACTAACTGCGTTGACTTGCTTCTTAACTCTCGCACTTTTCGATCCAAGATCGATTGCGGTCTTTCTTCATAACTTATAACTTAAATCAAAATCAAGAACTACGTCTTGTTGATGAATCACGTGTGTAGGATCGAACACGTACTTTCTCAAATGAGATACACAAATATAGTAAACATTCCATAGACTTGGTGACACGGCCAATCTATTCACATTTAAAACTATCTTTTCCAAAACATCTACTAATCATACAAATCTTTGTCTAAGCTTATACTTGACACGAAAATAATTACCATATCCCTAACAGGAAAAATCATGTGGAAAAACTTGTCCCCATTCTCTAATTTGAAGTCTGATCGGCATATATTACTTAAGACTTTCGTCCTCTCTAGATTTCTTTCTTTCGTCAACTCTAAACTTTGATTTAACACTATCATTCTTAACATATCTTCTGGTACTTGAATCGTTCCCTCGGATTCACCTTAAATTCTCTATCGTAGGTTTGGTATAGCTACTAGTGCTGCTATTTGGTTGGTTATTGTCTCAGATGTATCGATCACCTCTAAATCTATTATCTCTAATTCCTGTACGATTTCTATGTCTCATATGATTTCTTCAGTTCCAATCCTCCATTTAGGCTTGTAGTGCAGATATTATAGACATCCGTTCACCCATCGGTATTCCATGAAAATCTGTAGGGTTCTTCTCAGGCTAATTGAAGGAAATCTTTCTCTTGCGGCAGAAAATCATGGCGTAGTCGCTCGTATATCCAATCCATTCCAAGTATTATATTTATCACATTCAGATTTGTTCACTACAACCTTAGAAGATCCTAAGTTAAATTCTAGTTTTGAGCAAACAAAAGAAGTGGTGTTGATTTCTCTCCTGAGGGCGTGGTTACTCTCATTTTATGATTAGCGCACTTTGGTTTTATTCCTATAGTGTCTATACGAGCTCTAGTAATAAAAGAATGTGAAGCTCTGGTATCAACTAATTTATGATTGGGTGATGGAGAAGTTTTACCCATACCTGCCAAGTAACCCTTATCCTTATCCTGCTGGTCCGACTGTTGAGACTGTTGTTGTTGCAGATGTGGCTGAGCTTGAATAGCTCTCAAGAGTTGGGGCTGACCATACTGAATTGGTCTCACTGTTTGCAATGGTTTCGGGCAATCTCTCTTCATATGCCCTTTTTGTCCGTAGTTAAAGCAAACACCCGTGCCTGCTTGATAAACATCGGGATGCGTCCCATTACACTTAGGATAGATAGGAAAAATGATCTTTCCTTGGTTATTTCCTTTCCGAATATTGTTCCTTTGCTGTCCTTGCATCTGTCCTTGTGGATTATTTCTTTGCCACTGATTTCCACCTTGGTTTCCCTGATTGTTATTGTATTGATAGTAGCCACTATTATTTCCTCCTTCCCATTTCCTTTTTCCTCCATAATTGTTATTATTGTTGTCAGAATGGTCTTGAGTTGAAGCCTGGTTTGGTGTTGGTACGGGCGCTACCATCTTTCGGTCGACCGGCACAACTGCCTTCATGTCCAGAGCTCGCCCTAGTATGTCTGTGTAGCTCAGTTCTCCATGACTGGCTAGTGCCACTCCTAGTTCGTGTTTAAGTCCTCCACGAAACTTGTTTGCTATCTTCTCGTCGGTATCTACCTGCTCGGGTGCATACCTTAACAATTCACAAAAGGTTGCATTGTATTCAGTTACTGTCATCTTTCCTTGTTTTAGATTGTAGAACTCTGCTTCCTTCTTTGCTCGGTAGGTTTTAGGGACAAACTTATCATAAAATGCTTCCTTAAACTGGTCCCAAGTAAAATGAGTCAGATGCTCTGCTGGTATAACCTTCTGTCTAGCTTCCCACCAGTAATCAGCTAGTCCGGATAGTTGGAACGCAACACATGACAGACGCGCTCCTCATCAGTACATCTGAGAAGTTTAAAGATTCTTTTTACGGATCGTACCCAAAGCTCAGCATCGCTCGGGTTTCCGGATCCATTAAAGACATGTGGATTTCTTTTGAGGAAAAGATCCTCAATATCATGACGAGGTGGTAGTGGAGGTGGTGGTGGAGAATTTTCATGGCGTTCTTGTTCCTCTTCCCTTTCACCTTGTGCTTGATGTCTACCTTGTCCCCTAGGCCTACCAGGTCCTCCTCTGTTATTCACTACTCTTGGTGGCATTTTGAAACTAAGAAAATCAAGAATTTTTCATTAACCCTTCGCTTTAGGCCACCCACATACTTATATTATTTTTTTCAATCTTTACCTTAAGCATCTAGCAATTTCTCAAATTGCATACAAATTCTTAATGATTCTTAGCTTACCTTAACCATCTTAACTTACCTTAATCATCTTAGCTTAGATTTCTTAGTCTTCTTGAAGAAAAACTCTTAACGGTTCTTAATATTAAAACAAGTCGACTCCAAAGTGACTTTGTTCATGTCACTTATACGTATGTGACATTCGTCTATAATAGGTTCTGTCCTTCTCGTTCTGATCGCATCTTTTGAGTTATTTTGTTCAGAAATGATTCACGCTTCTTATTAGCTCTATGTTCTCAAAGAAATTGGGAAGACCTTTAAAAACTCTATATTTCTCTAAGGCCAACATACATCTCGATAATAAGGAATTATAACTTTAAATAATCCCAATAAAATAATTCAACCATCTTATGTTGACATGTATCTCAATCAAAAGAAATTATAACTCACATAATTTCACCTAATACCACAAAGGTATAACAATCATACTTTAATCAGTTAATACTTTTATTCCGTAAAAGTATAACTATCATACTTCAATCAATTCATACTTAGTACTCAACATAAGTATATCTCATACTTCAATCATAAACCTTCTGTAAAAAGAACAATACTTCTGAAACTTTTCTTTCCTTTCTTCGGTTGAGTCGACGGAGCGGGAAGTTAAGTTGGTAACTACACTCTTAAGTCTAGTGATACGAAATAAACTTTAATTTCTCAAAAGAAGACTCAGGTACAAAGCAGAAACGATTGCTCTGATACCACTCTGTGGTATCACTAGAAAAATAACTTACGACCAGAGCAGAACCGACTGCTCTAATACCACTCTGTCACAGCCCCAAATCCCGAGGGACGGCAAAGCCGGGGTGCGACTAAGGGTTGGATTAAAGAAGCGGGGAAGAAGGGGGAATAAATACTGAATAGATGCCTTAACTGTTAATAATAAACAAGACGATAACTATGAACTGATTTCATTAACAAAAGAGAGTCGATCTCGAAGGATCACTCGACATAGTTTCTTTCAGAGTAGACTAGGTTTTAAGTACGAAACTTAAAACGAGAAGTTATACAAACAAAAAGTGTAGTAGTTTGCAGCGGAAAGACGTAGAACTGAATATACTATTCTTCATTCCTATATACAACCTCTACTCAACTTCCACCGTCTTCGTCACTCAACCTGCACATTTATAAATACATGCAGGGCTAAGTATAATCATACTTAGTGGGCACAGTGCCGAAAACAACGGGATTTTTCTTTCAAAGGCCCGTGCTTACTAAACACTTTCTCTTTTCAAAAATAGCTTGCAAGCATTTTTCTGATTGTTGTTACGTTCAACTTGCCCAACTTCTGTTTCAACGCCGGGGAAGAGTTAACCTCTTCCGCGCACGTTCCCCTCGACAGAGTACCACACACACCGGCTACCATGTACACTAACTCTGGAAAAGCAGTCGGCTAACTCAGAGTCCGATCGATTTAGTTAGCAGTTTGCTAACTCAGAAAGGCACAAAAGAACTCACATAAAACAAATCCTTTTATGCACTGATAATCAATTTGAAAACACACTTATCAAAGCAGTAAGTAAACATTTTTCGAGCATCGCTCATTTTGTTTGATATAGAAAAGCCCACCTCAATCGTTTGCAGAACAAACTTTAACCTTCTTTCTTCCGTCCTGTCTTCAACTCCGACTTCCTCCTTTTATTGCAAATATTCAAACTTTAATAATCGGTCGAGACGATTAAAGAAAAAGAAATCGAAATCGGTTAAGTCTTTTAGGCGTTTGCACTTTAACTAATCTCTTTTGATTAACGAAGAAATGAGACTCGAACACACCTCGTTTAGAACTAACTCGGTTCCTTACTCGACATTTTGAACATCATAACGGAAGTCGATAACTCATAATGACTTACCAGTTCTTAAAGAATTAAGTTAAAAAGAATTCAACTTAAGAAAATGAGTTTTAGAATTTTTTCTGCACAAGGCAGTAAGTCTGGAGTGTTTACAGAACAGAATTCGGCGAAGCAGGGGATGTACTTGGTACCAAAAGAAAGAAACTGATGTCTAGTTTACTTTCCAATTTACGGATCTCAATTTCGTTAAACGAGCTAAGAGTTATGACCGTTTCCGTGAAGGGTCGCAAAACTGCCGAGAAACCCTAATCGCTTGTAAAACTCGACGCACGATTCCCTAGGTTCGATCAATACTATACAACCTTTATGTGCGTGAAATTTCTATCACATTACAGTCAAGTCTCATAATTATCTAACGTGCATACTTTCTCGTTCCTCGATTAAAACTACGATGATTACTTCTCGTCTCTTCAACCAATCATTTATACTTAGAAATTCCATTTCAATTTCAATTCAATTTCAATATTCAACTTCTATTTTCTATTTCATACCCTATATGAAATCTTCATCAACTTCATTCCTACTTATTAATCAACTACGAACTCAAATCAATCAATATATAAGGTCTCGATTCCTTATTTCTTCTTTTACGTACTTACTTACTTTCTTCGTTTCTTGAAGTTTTACTAATTCAATTCAAATCAAATTAGTTTCTATCATCATCTTACTTAGAAATGAACATCTTAATGCATTAACATCATTATAAACCATTACTTAACTAAAATCCACGTCATTTATATCGGTCTAAGAACTCGATTTTCCAAAGTTGTTAGTTAATTCTCAATTAATTCAGCAACTATCCTAACATATCAACAATTACTAATATTCAATTAGTTTTCTCGTTCGATTTTCCTATCGACGATTATGCTCGACTCTTCGTCTCTTACGAAAAGTTCGACCTTCTTAGATTTCGATCAAACTTTCCAATTATCATCATTAACCATCTAGATTAACTCATATGCAAACCATAAACTTATATTCTTATCGAAACTAATTCTATCGACGATTCTTCGTCTCCAACGATTTCGTTTTTATTTTTAGAAAAATCTACATTAAATCTATGTTGAACTACATGCTTCCTACATCATAAATATCAAATCATATCATCAATATCATATCATTTACTCATTCAAACTCATGCTTCTTCATCTCTTACATTTTCATTTTTATTTTTAGAAAATTCTAAAACAATTCATACATCAATATACTAATACCTAGAGTGATAATCTACCAACCAATCATCTAAAATCATGAATTTAAAACATCAAACCCTAACCCTCTAAATTTTCGGTATTGACAAAATAATAAGGAGGAATGATTTTCACTTGATTCTAACCATGAAAATCTATTTCTAAGCATAAATAATCAAGTCTTACATTTAGAACATCATCTTCTTCCTCTCCTAATAATTTTCGAAAATTTCAACATTAAAGGATTGGAATTTTATTCGGATAGAAGTAAAGAGGAAGCTCTCACCTTTCCAAATATGAACTCGGAATTGAAATCGATCGGAAGATGAAAAAGTTATGTAACTTTGAATGCTTGAAGATCTTGATGAACACACTTGAAGATGAAGAACAAGAGAGAGAAGAGAGTGTTTGGGGGGGGGGGGGGGGGGGGGGGGGGAGGGGGGCGGTTATGAGGGAAGAGAGAGAGAGTGTGATGACTTAATAGATGATATTAAGTTAAATAAGTGAAAAAGATGACTAGGGGAGGGGGGGTATGTGGCGGTTGGGAGGTGGCATTTAATTCAAAATATCTCGATTACGGGTCTAATACAGCGTATTGAAATCGACTAATTATTTTCTTAGACGGTTACGTTTCTGGCAAAAACTAATTCGACCATTTGATTAGAAATAATTTACTTAATCGGAAAGCATAATTCGATTTTTGAAATCCAAAGAAAAGTTGAGACATGACAGTCCAAATTTCGCCCGAAAAAATAATTAAAACTGACTTTTACCAGAAGATGTATCGCAAAATAAGTGAATGTAAAGTCAGATGGTTTTTCGATCTGAGTTCTCGAACGAAAATTCTATCGGACGCGAAAATCCTAATACAGTATTCGGTCGAATGACTTCTAGATTTTATTTTCAGTAATGAATTTCACCGTTAGTCTTAAAACTGAAATTCCTTAAGTTAGGCGTGCAAAGCCTTAATTAATTATCTAATTTTTATTTTAGTGACGGAAGAAATATCCGGGATATTACAAAATTCATTCAGGACTCATACACAGTCTCATGTTAACTCTCTATTGCTCGACTTTTAACTCAAAAATAAAAGTTATTGGATATGAACAAAAATAGTTTTATCCTTCTTAAAATAATTTAAGGAATTCAAATATGGAATTGGATTCGAAATCCGAAACCTTAGTTGTAATACCCCTAGCTTCTATAACATTAGAGAGCGTATTAAATAACCTAATAAGTTTAAATGACGAGATTTGAGGAATAAAATTTTTTTTCTAAAAAATTAGAAATGAGTAAAACAACTGAAATGCCCTTATGTGTTATTACGTGAGATTATCAGTTTCTATTGCTTGAAATGATAATGTGATGCATATATTGAGTTTGTTTGTATGAGAATGAGTACGAGTATGATTTTCAGAAAACTCCGAAGATTTTGATTTGAAGTGAATATTGTTGATAACCGAGAAATCGCTATTCACCGATGAACTTAGAATAGATTTTAATTAGAATCTCTGAACCTAGAATTGATTCTAAAATCACTAAGATAAGATAGAAGCTTATCCGAGATTATTTGAGAGAGTTACAAGAATTGAATTATTAAAGGATTAATAAGCCGACTAATTTTAATTTTCTCCGTTATATTGGAATTTAGGCCTAAAAATTTGATAATCGGAATCCTTAATTTATTTAATGAAATGTGAGTTAGGTTTGAGATGATTTTAGTGTCGGAAACGAGACGAGGAGAGATTAGCTCCGTTTTAGCATAAATGGAATAATACGGACTTTTTATCCAGAAAACTTTTACGACCGGGTAATTAATACCCGTAATTAAATAATGAGAAAAATCCCTCTCATCTCTCTCCCTCTCCACGTCATCTCTCTCCATCTCTCTCCCTAATCTCTCTCTCTCCAAACCTACTAAATGGATTCATTATGAATATTCTTTAGCAAAGAATATAATCTTAGTAAATTGTGCAAATAAAGTTTGCATGCATTATCCCATCCCATCAATCCATCTATCTTTCTCTCTTAATCCAAGTTCCAACACCAACATCATCATTATTATTCTATATGTTGGAGGAAAATCTTGGCAATATCTAATAAGATGAATGAATACATGCATTCTACATTTCCATTTACACACTCTCTCTCTCTTTCGATCTCTCTCTCTATTCAAGAGAAGAAATTCTTTCATTCTACCTATCTCTCTCTCTAAAACTCTCCATCAAACAACAAGGAAGAAAAATCTCTCTCTCCCTCTCCCCCTTGTGCCGTGACACACACACACTACACACACTTGGAGATTTCCTCCATTAAAGCTTAATATTCAAGCTCCAATCTCATGAAGATCAAGAGAAGATCATCATCATCATCCTAGTTCTTTCAAATCCTAAGTTGAAAGGTAATAATTCTCCAAGTTCTTGAGTTTGAAATCCAATAATCATCCCCCATTCTTCATAATTTTCGACTAATAAGCCCTAAAATGGATGATTAATTATTGTTTCTTTTTCTTGAGGGATTCAAGATGATTTCTTCCAAGAGAAATCCAAGCTAAGAGTTGAGCCCCATTTCCCCCATCAATTTCGGTTCTAAAAAGATCAAGAGGAGGAGATCCAATTTATTTTCTAAAAGTATGATATTCATTTGATTTCTTGTATATATGTATCCCTATAAGCCCTAAAGGAAAGAGAACATGCATGCATGGTATTTATTTTATGTTTAGGCAAACTAGGGTTATCGATGTGAGGATTGAGTGAAGAGAAATCGATAGGAGAATCGAACTCTAGGATTTAACCTATGAATTGAGTAATACCGAAAATTAGGCAAAAATAGGAAAAAAATCGAATATTATGTTCAATGATGAATTTGATGTTTGATACATGTTTTTGAGCATGTTTTGAATGAGTATATGTGCATGAAAAATTGAGAAATAAATTTCCCTAATTTTGGCCCTAAATGCCGTGAGTTTCACACTTAGGAGAAGAAATTATTTTGTTGATTTTGTTGATGATTTAATTAATGTTTTGAGCATGAAATTATTATGAGATGTGATGATTTAATCTTTTATGTTGTTAAGTGTGATAAAATCGACATATACATGAGGTTTTTGAAGAAAATAATTTTGTGATGATTTAGAAAATTTAATGATGTTGATGTTATAATGTTGTTGATGTGTATTAGAGTATTAATTTGAATCCTAGTTGAAGATAGGATTTAATGTGATGAAAGAATGAAGTTTTAAGCTTTAAAAATGTTAAGAATTGAAAAATACATAGAAAAGAATACCTAGTAGGTGTTCTAAGTGTTCTAAGTGTTCATAAGATGAAACTTGAAGATTTGAGTTTTAATTAAATTAAATCAAAAAGGAAATTAGTAATTAAATTAATAAAATAATCTAGATAGTTATTGAGATAAAAATTAATTAAATAAATAAGAGTCGAGAAAATCGAGTTAAAATAAAGAGAATAAAATGATAAAAAAAGCGAAGAGAAGATTTAATCGAGTCGAGGAAAAGTGTTAGACGAGTTAAGTTTGAATACTCGTATAGTTTAATCAAGAAAATAATGGAATAAAATACGAATAAGATATCGAGTAATGATTTTGAAAGTAATTAATTAAATTAATTAAGTAAGTTGTTTTTCAAACCGTGTGGATTAAGAATAAACCGAGAAGAATTGTCGAGATAATAATCTAAAAAGTAATAGTTTGAGTTAAGAATAAGAATCGAGTTAGAAATAGAAATGAAATTCCTATTTCATAAGAGTTTAATAAAATTAAAAAGAATTTTTATTAATTGAGTAAAGATTTATAGTACGTTTCTATCACAGCCCCAAATCCCGAGGGACGGCAGAAGCCGGGGTGCGACTGGGGTTGGATTAAAGAAGCGGGAAAGAAGGGGGATGAAAGAATAAACATACATACATGACATCTTATCTTCAATGAACATGACTTTATAAACGAAAGGAAAGAGTTAATCTCGAAAGATTACTCGAGCAAGATACATCAAAAGCTTCTAAGTTATAAACAGGACTCAGGCTACAGTGATTTAAATATATATACAACAAAAGTCATAGAGTTTAGCAGCGGAAAAGTGAGATATGAAAACAAGTCTTTCCTATCTTTATTCAACCCTAACTCAACCGTCCACCGCTGCCGTCGCTTCAACCTGCACATTTAGAAAACATATGCAGGGCTAAGTACAAAAGTACTTATTGGGCACGTTGCCGAAAACATAATCATAAGTATAGATAAATAGGCATCTCATTTTATAGCGCATCGGGGTTTTCATTTAAAAGAGCCCGTGCCTATTAAAACATTTGCATTTCATTCATAAAGTAGCTTGATCAAGCATTTTTCATAGATGTTACGTTCAAATCTTGACCAGTCATAATTCACCGTGGCTGGCTACCCCTCAACAGGATACCACATACACCACAGGCTACAGGTGCACTAATTCTGGAAAGCCCCTTTTGACTAACTCAGAGCCGATCGTTAGTTAACCCCTTTTGATTAACTCATAACGTACAAGAGAACTCACATAAAACACAAAACAGTTCATGCCATGATTATCACTTTGAAAACACGATTATCAAAGCGATAAAGAAAAGGTTTTCGAGCATTGCTCGTTTTATTTGATATATAGGAAAAGCCCACCTTATAGATTACAGAACAAGACACGTGCTTCCGTCTTCTGGTCTACGTCCTAACCTTGGTTTCGACTTCCTCCTTCATCGTAAAAATCATACTTTAAATCTCGGTCGCAAACGATAAACGAATACGAAAAGAATCGGATTAAGTTTTAGTTCTTTAGACGTTTTAGGCATTTGCACGCTAACTAAACTCTTTTAGTTAAAAAAAGAAACGAGATACGAACGCATCTCGTTTGACGCTCACTTGGTTCTGTACTCGACAATTTAGGTCGGTAGAAAGAAGGTAGTCGATAACTTGAAACGACTAAAAGATCGAAAGAGTTCAAGTTGAGAAGAGTTCAACTTAAGAAACTACATTTTAAACATGCACTGCACGAGGTCAGTAAGTCTGTCCAGAACAAGGGATTGCGAAAGAAGGGTCGAATCTTATACCAAAAGAAAGGTACGGGTGTCTAGTTTACTCTCCAATTCGCAGATCTCGA
Organism: Schizonepeta tenuifolia; assembly: GCA_029490685.1. Lineage (NCBI taxonomy): Eukaryota > Viridiplantae > Streptophyta > Magnoliopsida > Lamiales > Lamiaceae > Schizonepeta > Schizonepeta tenuifolia. The sequence continues at coordinate 1,076,590 of JANLIY010000016.1, forward strand.
TTCCGATTAACGAGCTAGGAGATATCGCAGTTTCCGTGGAACGTCGCAAAAACTGCCGAGTTAACCCTAATGCTTGATAAAATCGACGCACGCTTTTCTAGGTTCGATTAAAGCTTAAACACTTTTATTTTCACACAAAAACTGACCCAAGGCAGTCACCTCGTATTATTATACGTGATATACCCCTTTCCATTTCCCGATTATAAACACGACGATCAAAACTCGTCGTTCAAACTATACAATTACTAAACCAATTCAAGTTCCTAATTCAATTCCTAATTTCTCGGTTTCAATTATAACCTTTCATTTCATAACTTGGATTAACACGTCGTCAACTACAAACTTGTTCACTTAACGATAAGATTCATTAATATCCAATTATTTTCTTGGTTCGACTTTTCTATCGATACTTAGGCTCGTTGCTTCGTTTCTTACCAAGATTTCAACGTTATTAGAATCTGATTAAAATCTACAACATTATTCAACATCTATCAAGACTCATTATTATGTGATCCATATCCTTGACTCATCAACCAAACTCGGTTTAATTACAGATTTTCGTCTCTTATACTTTACTTAATATTTTTAGAATAATTCCAAATTAATATATATTCGACCTCATGCATTGTATATCTCATTTCCATTAAACAATCGAGCATATCATAACATTTACTAACCTGAATCGAGCCTTGTTCGTCTCTTAGGTTTTGGATTTTATTTTTAGAAAAATCTAAAACAATTCATACGATCAATTAATGTCATAACAAACACTAATCTAACATTCAATCGACAAAGAAATCGAGCATGAAACGAAAGCCCCAAATCTGAAAAATTTCGGTAATAATAGGGGTTAGGGTTCTTGATTTTTCCTTCATGATTTGATCCGTAGAACTCGATTCTAAGCATCCTAGAACATGTATCGATCAAGAAATCACATGCTATTCTATTCCCTAATTTTCAAAATAAATAAAAGAGAGGGGAAAGGAGATTTGTTCGGATCAAATTAGAGACGAAGCTCTTACCTTTCGATATATGAAATCGGATTGGAATTTGATCGGTAGATGCAAGAGTTATCGATCTTGGAAGAGCTTGAACTTGGTGCTTCAATGGAGGAAATTGGAGAAGAATGAGGGAGGAAATGAGGGTAAAGGTGGCGGTATGGAGAGATAAGAAGGGAGGGTTGTCACAGCCCCAAATCCCGAGGGACGGCAGAAGCCGGGGTGCGACTGGAATTGGATTAAAGAAGCGGGGAAGAAAGGGACTGACTGAATAAACATACATAAAAGACAGCATTAATTCTATGAAGAAGACCTTGATATATAAATATTAGGAAAGAGTTTGATCCGAAAAATTAAACGACAAAGTGTTTCAAAAGAAACCTAGGTTATATTACAGAACTCGATTCAAAAGAAATCTAAGTTATTAACAGAACTTAGACTACAGTGATTAATATACATAGCATCCAAAAAAAAAGTTTAGAGTTTTTGCAGCGGAAATGTAAGACGTGAATACAAGTCTTCTCCTAATGACGACTTTAACTCCTAACTCAACCCTCCTCCGCTGCCGTCGCTTCAACCTGCACATTTAGAAAACATATGCAGGGCTAAGTACAAAAGTACTTAGTGGACACATTGCCGAAAATATAATCATAAGTATAGATAATCAGGCATCTCATTTTATAGCGCATCGGGGTTTTCATTTAAAATAGCCCGTGCCTATTAAACATTTGCATTTTTATTCATAAAGTAGCTCGCGAGCATTTTTCTGGTATGTTACGTTCAAATCTTGACCAAATCCTCATTCACCGTGGTTGGTTACCCCTTAACAGGATACCACATACACCACAGGTTACAAAGTGCACTAACTCTGGAAAGCACTTAATAGCTAACTCAGAGCCGATCGATAGTTAACATCCTAGCGGTTAACTTATAAATCTGGAAAACACGAATGTTAACACAGATAGGTACAAGAGAACTCACATAAAACATAAAACAGTTTATGCCATAATTATCACTTTGAAAACACGATTATCAAAGCGATAAAGAAAAGGTTTTCGAGCATTGCTCATTTTGTTTCATATATAAAAGCCCACCTTATAAGTTATAGAACTATTAAACGAGTTTTCTGTCGTCGATCCTTTGTCTTATTCCGAGTGCTGACTTCCTCCTTCATCGTAAATAATCATAACTTTGATAAGTCATCGGGTCAATAAAAGAAAATGGAAATCGAAATCGAATTAGTTCTCATATGTTTTTAAGCTTTTAGGCCTTTGCACGTTATCCTAGATTCTTTTAATTAAACGGGAAGGAGAATCGAACATTTCTCATTTAGAACTCTTACTTGACACTAAGGTCAGTAAATTATGGTAGTCGATACTTGGAACGACTTAAAAGATCGAATGAAATTAAGTTGAGAAGAAATCAACTTAAGAAATTAAGTTTTGAAACTTCACTGCACAAGGCAGAGCTTCTAAGGACTGCCCAGAACAGAGTACCCTGAAACAGGGGAGGTGCTCTGTATCGAATGAAAGCCAAGGAAGTCTAGTTTACTCTCCAATTTACGGATCTCAAATCCGATAAACGAGCTAAGAGATATGGCAGTTTCCGGAAAGGATCGCAAAACTGCCGAAGTTAACCCTAAGGTTTGATAAAAATCGACGTGTGACTTCCTAGGTTCGTTTTATGTTCTCGTACCTAAATTCCCACGAAAATTATACAACAGGGCAGTCAACACGTATTTCCATACGTGATGAACTCCATTTTATTTTCCCGTCTATAAATACGACGATCAAAACCTCGTCGTTCAATCTAACCAATTACTAAACCAAATCAAGTTCCTAATTTAAATCCTAATTTCTCGGTTTCAATTATAACCTATCATTTCATAACTCGGATTAACACGTCGTCAACTACGAACTTGGTCACTTAACGATAAGATTCATTAACATCCAATTATTTCATATAATCATCTAACAACAACTAGAAGATTAATCCATTATCATTTCCTTAATAGAATTAAGCTACATCAAACCCCTAACACCCTTAAATTTTTGGTATTAGTAAATAATTAGGGAAAGTGATTTTATTCATTATTTTCATCCATTAATCCATCAACAAACCTACCACAACTTATATTATCCATTGATTAATCCTACCACATCAATAATTGAAATCCAAGACTCAAAACCCTAAGCTTAAACTCGGTCCCATTAAAAAGATAGGGTAAATGATTTCTCTTTGTTTCTATCATCAATTAAACCTCTCCTAAATCTAATTATCCAAACAATTTAAAGATCCAAACATCCTACCAATATCCCCAAATTTTCGGTTACACCTAGGGTTAGGGATTTTTATTTTTCTTTCACTAATTCATCCATAGGATCAATTTCTAACCAATTAATTACAAGATTTAAAACTTAAACATCCTATAATTACAACTAATAATTTTCGGTCATAATGAAAATGGAAATAATTAAATTCTAATTGGATAGCTTAAGGGAGGAGATGATTACCTTGAACTTTAATAAAAGAAGATTGGAAATTGATGGTTGGATGATGAACTTGATGAATTTCTTGCAAAAGCTTCAAGTGTTTTAATGGAGGAATGGAAGAAAAAGATGAGAGGAAATGAGAGCTAGGGGGGGCGGCAATGAGGGAAGAAGGAGGGAGGGAGATGACTAAGTGTTATTAGATATTTAGTTATACACTTAGGTGTAAAGAAATTTGCATTAGGTGGCTATTATAAAATTATTAGAACATATAATGGAAGATGAGTCATAAAGTGATAATTAATAAAAAATGAAATATCCTATGTGAGTATATGCATGAAGTCGGCAATGAGCAGAATTAATTCTCCAAATACCGCGTTTTCCGGCACGTTACGACGTTTCGAAAATCGACGAATAAAAATACGCATTCGGCACATTATCGTCAAATTCCGATTTGACCAATAAATCTGATATATTTATCTTACTCGGAAAATAATATTTAAAACTTAAAATCCGACAAAATCTCGGAACCTCATAGTCCGGATTTCGTCCGGAAAAATAATAAAAACGAACTTTCTCGGGCGAACTCGTATTGCAATTTCGTGAATGTAAAAATCAGACGGTTTCCCGATCTGAGTTCTTAAACTAAAAAGTTATCGTACGCGATAATCCTAATACAGTAGTCATTTAACTGACTTCCGTAATTTATTTTTGGAAACGGATTTCACCGTTAGTCTTAGAATTTAATTTTATGAACTTAAGCGTGCAAAGCCATAATTATTATTAACTTTGAATTTTTAATGCAGTAGAAATTTTTCGGGGTATTACAAGGGTGATGACTCACCTTTGGTGAGTCATAAAGTAGAAAGAAATATCTAGCAAACATAGTGAGTCGTTAAGGTTTCGTTTGGCGAGGAAATTTTATACGAAAAATCTCGATTCCAGCTCTTAAACGTCGTTTTAAAAGTCGAGAAATACTTTTCTAGTTAGTTACGGAATTGACGAAATCTAATTCATCCGTTAGATTGGAAATAATTTACGTACTCGGAAAACCTAATTTGTTTTTTCAAAATCCGAGAAAAAATCGGGACGTCACAGTCCAAAATTTGTCCGGAAAAACACAAAAATTAACTTTCTCCGGTGAAGTCGTCTCGACGAAAAAGTGAATGTAAATTCTGACGGAATTCGATTCCGAGTTTCCGGGCGAAAAACTTAACGGACGCGAAAAACCCTAGTTGTTCGTCCGATTTCTGGAAATTATTTTCGGAAACGGATTTCACAGTAAATCTTAGGATTTAATTTCATGATCTTAGGCGTGCAAAGCCGTAATTATTATTAACTTTAAATTTTTAACGCAGTAGAAATTTTCCGGGGTATTACATCCTACCCCCCTTACGAAAAATTTCGTCCCGAAATTTGCATATCTCCTTTAAACTGTTCGGGGTACTTCTTCCCGAAATCTTCTTCGAGCTCTCACTTGGCTTCTTCTTGCTCGTGATAAACTTATAATATCTTTACCAATCGAATCGACTTGGTTACTTAAATTTTCGCGCTTCTCGATCCAAAATCGATATCGGCTTCTCTTCATAACTTAAGTCAGATTCACGAACAACGTCTTGCTGACTTATAACGTGCTTAGGATTATAGACGTGTTTTTCTTAATTGTGAAATGTGAAAACATGTTAGGGACACTTCCTAGATTTGGTGATAAGGCCAATCTATAAGTAACGGTCCTATTTTCTCGAGAATCTTATAAGGTCTTGAGAACCTTGGTATTAGTTTACCCTTACGTTGAATCTAACGATTTCTTTTGAAGGCGTAAATCTTGAGGAAAACTTATCTCCAATTTCAAACTTAAAAATTCTCACAACGGTCGTTGGCGTATGATTTCTGTCGGCCTTGAGCTTCCTTTATTCTCTCTCTGATCTGCCGAACATTCTCGATCATTTCATTAACCGCATTTGATCCTAAATTCTTTCTTACCATACCTTAACTTACGATAATAGAGCAGTTATGTAAAGCTTCTTCTTAGACAAGACCTCGTACGGTGCAAAAATTTATCGAAGCTCGATAACTATCGTTGTATGCGAATTTAATTCGATAATTTTTTTTCCAACTTGTGCTTGGATCTAATACTATCGTTCTTGGTATAATAACGAGTATCAGAATCGTTTCTCTCAGATTATTGTTCCATTTGAGGGCGAAAAAACTATACTGAAGTTAAGCTCGGTACTTAACTCCTTCCGCATCGTGATCCAAGATCGCGAAGTAAGTTTGGCATTTTTTTTTATCTCATATTATCGATTTTTGGTATTTCGTGCCGATGTACAATCTCACGGACCTTCGACTGCGCTGACTTCCCTGACTCGTAGGTAAACTTAATCGGTAGAAAGTGAGCTGATTTTGTGAGTCCATCCATTACTACCTAGACGGCAGTGTTTCCTTTTCTGGACTTAGGCAAGCCTGTCACAAAATCCCTAGCTCTATCTTTCCCATTTCCATTCTGGGACATCCAATGGCCGCGACAATCCATACGGTCGTCGATGTAAAGCCTTGCTACGTGGCTTCTTCTTGCTCGGGAAGATCTTATACCACCTTTACTAGTCGAATCGATTTGCTTACTTGAATTTTCGCGCCTTTCGATCCAAAATCGATTATGGTTTTCTTCGTAACTTAAGTCAGATTCAAGAACTACGTCTTGCTGACTAATTATAAGCTTAGAATTATAGACGTGTTTTTCTTAATTGTGAAACGCGAAAACATGTTAGGGACACTTCCTAGATTTGGCGGTAAGGCCAATCTATAAGTAACAGTCCTATTTTCTCGAGAATCTTGTAAGGTCCTGAGAACCTTGGTATTGGTTTACCCTTACATGAATCTAATGATTTCTTTTGAAGGCGTAAACTTGAGGAAAACTTATCTCCAATTTCAAATTTAAAAAAAAAATCTCACAACGGTCGTTGGCGTATGATTTCTGTCAGCCTTGAGCTTCCTTCATTCTCACTCTGATATGCCCAACGTTCTCGATCATTTCATTAACAGCATTTGATCCTAAATTCTTTCTTTCCCTTAACTTACGGTAATAGCGCAGTTATTTAAAGCTTCTTCTGAGACAAGACCTCGTAACGGTGCAAAAATTTGTCGAAGCTCGATAACTATTGTTGTATGCGAATTTAATTTGATATAAAGTTTCCAACTTGCGCTTGGATCTAATACTACCGTTGTTAACACATCAACGAGTATCTGAATCGTTTCTCTCGGATTATCGTTCCGTTTGAGGGTGAAAAAAAAAACTATACTGAAGTTAAGCTCGGTACTTAACTCCTTCTGCATCGTGATCCAAGATCGCGAAGTAAGTTTGTCATTTTTATCTGATATTATCGATTTTGGTATTTCGTGCCGATGTACAATCTCACGGACGTTCGACTGCACTGATTTCCCTGACTCGTAGGTAAACTTAATCGGTAGAAGGTGAGCTGATTCTGTGAGTCCATCAATTACTACCCAAACGGCAGTGTTTCCTTTTCTGGACTTAGGCAAGTCTGTCACAAAATCCCTAGCTCTATCTTTCCCATTTCCATTCTAGGACATTCAATGGCTGCGACAATCCATACGGTCGTCGATGTAAAGCCTTAAATTGTTGATAAGTTAAACATCCTTCCACAAAACGAGGCAACGTTTCGTTTTAGTCCATTCCACCAGAAATCTCTTTTTAAATCTTAATATATTTTTGCACTCTCCGGGTGCGCGGCATATGACATATCGGGAGTTTTACTGATGATATCGTATTACGTTGTTTCATAATAATCCTCTGGTACCTCCGTTCTTATTCTCAGTCGTAGCTCTTTGATCAACTCGTTCTTCCTCTATCTCTTATCACTCTTTCTCATAATTTGGTGTCGTTACCAGTGCCGCTGTTCGACCTGTGATCGTTGCTGACGTATCGAGCACTTCTATATCCATCATCTCGAATTCTCGTACAAGCGTTTCTTCTTCGATGAAGAGATACCTATACTTAGTTGGAGTCTTACGACTCAGCGTGTTTGCTATTACGCTTAGCTTTTCCTAGATGATAATTGATACCACAATCTTAAGTCTCATGTAATTCGCGCCGTCTTCTTTGTCTTATGTTATTTCCTTCTGCTTGAATAAATACTTCAACTCCTTATAATCTGTGAAGATCTTAACCCTTATACCATAACGATGATGTCTCCGAATCTTCAGTGCGTGCCCAACGGCTGTAAGTTCTAGGTCATAGGTTGGATACTTGATTTTTGTGGGGTTTAAAATTGTCGTGAGACGGAGGCTATCACATTTCCCTCTTACATCCAAAATACATCCCAATCCATTCTTCAATGCGCCAATATATACTATGCGTTCCTTGTTTGTTTTCTGAAAGGCAAAAATTAGGGCGATAATCCATTTTCTTAAGCGTCTATAAAATCATTTCGCACTCGTCGGTCTATTCTGAAGTGTTTTCCTTCCGAAGTAGTTATGTCGTAGTTCTAGGACTCGTGAAAGTTAACTTATTCGTGTTCTTTCTCATTCTTGGAGTGCATAAGAATGTCGTTAATGAATACTATGGCAAATTGTCCAAATACGAGTGAAATAACCCTATTCATGAGATCCATGAATACCGCAGGGCGTTGGTCAAACCAAATGGCATTACTAGAAATTTGTAATGGCCATATCGGGTTCTAAAAGCAGTCTTAGGTACGTCCTCAGGTTTAATCTTCAGCTGATGGTACCCTGACTTCAAATTTATATTCGAAAAGACTCCTGCACCCTTAAGCTGCTTCCGGCTCTAAGTCGATCGTGAAATTTGCGTAACGGTCGGGTGGCAATCCTGGCAAAACTTCTAGGAAAACATCGTCATGTGTATTCACTACTTTCACGTCCTGAACGGTCTTCTTAGCTCCTGGTTCTCCGTCTAGGTACAAAAGGTAGGTATTGGTACCGTTCTTCCTTTTCAACTTCGTAGCTTGTAGCGCTGATATTGTTGGTACTCCTCTACCCATCGAAAATCCATGAAAAGTCGGTCGGCTCTCTACCCGGTAGTTGAAAAGAGATTTTTTTCTCGTTGCAGAGAATCGTGGTATAATTCTATGACAACCAGTTCATCCTAGGATTATATCCAAGTCGTACATTTATCACGTTCCAATTGTTTGCTATGACCTTAAAAAGACTGATGGTCCCGATATGAGTTACTGGTGTATGGGAGGGGGGGGAGAATACACCAGTTAGGATTTTAAAACTAAACTCCTGAAAAATACTTCAACCGAGTAAAAAGACTCAGTTGGAATCTCTCAGCTGAGTAAGCAACCTCAGCTGGAAGAGTGGTGCTGTGCGGAATGTGGTGGTAATTAAACTCGTATAACAACTCACGCTTTTATGAACGGTTGGTCAAAAACCAAAACAGTTGAGAATGCACAGATGAGGTTTGTATGCTGGTTAGTCAGTCAGTTGAGAATGCAAGAAATAACTGACTAAAGAAAAACACAAGCACACAGAGAATTAACGTGGTTCGGAGATAACACTCCTACGTCCACGGGGAGTTGTGAGTCCACACAACTCTGTCCAAGTTCTTCTAGACAAACCACTCAGCTTACGCGGGCTGAGCAACCATTAAGGATAAGTTTGCGGGTACTTATCAACCTTACAGTTTAGTTTCCGGGTACTAAACAACCTATCTACTCAGTTGCGGGAAGAGTAGGATCCTAAACCTTTTCAGGTGAAAGAAAATGGGGTTCCAACTAAAAGCTCGAACGTGAAATGAGCTATGATCTAACTCTCTACGAACTCTCACTAAGTGATGTTCTCAAGGTTCGATCTAAAGACACAAAAACTAACTAACTCTAGAACTCTCAACAAGTGATGTTCTAAGAGATTAAATTCAGTTCAGCTCGTAAGAATATTGCTCTTTCTTTCGCTCTCTAGTTTCTTTTCGCGTGTGTGTCTTATATTCTCTTCGAATGAATGAAGGCCTCTATTTATAGGCGGAGAGTATCAACTAGCTGTTGGAGGAGCTGTTGATCTCTGTTCTTTGAAAGCGATGGCTTGTCTCTCATCTCTGCAGACTTTCCCGATATGGTATCTGTGCTCATCTGCTTTCCATCTGAGATAGCCTTATGTTGGGCCAAATGGGGTAATGACTGAACGGTCAAACCCTCACGTGACTTCCTTTTTGAAATTCAAATCTTAACAACAGACTTCCAACAAGGAGTGGTCGGTTAAGACTTTCGATCTTCAACTAACTTGTTCTTCAGCCGATGTTCTTATCTGACAACTAACAGTTGAACTCTCAACTGACTTCATCTTTAAAGCTGTTGATCTTCTCGGTTGAGTTCTACAACTGATGTTCTGAAACTGAACACTTAGTTGTCTTTCTTGTATTTGATCAGTTGGGTTCGAACGCTCAGATGGCTTTCTTTCATCTGATGTTCTCTTCCCCTTTACTGCTTCTCATCTGATGAACGCTCAGTTGTTTTCCTAACAACTGATGTTCTGTCCGAGTGATGCCATGTTGCCATCTTCAGCTGGAGTCCTGTAAAGATAAAATCTTAACAATGCTCAAACAGCGAGCCTACCTACTAACATTAGGTTCTGGCAACATCTACTCGGTTGGGGTCAGTTGGTTTTGGAATTCATCAAAACTCTTACTAATATTCTCCCTTTTTGATGATGCCAAAACCACTTACAACTTTAAACCGCTACTGATCTAAACCTTACTAACTTATCTAAAATCTCAGCTGAAATTCTAGACAGTCTATAAGATAAAACATCAAAGGGTTAGCACAGTTATAACATGGTATTTAAAAGACTTTGCGATTCAGAGCTTGGACAATGAGGGATTGTTCATCAAGGTGAATCGAATATAAATACTTGAAGTTTTCATTACAACTGATGATTACACAGATAGGCGCAAAACCAAAAATTACAACAGTTGCTTAAAAAACTAACTCAGCTAAAATTGTAGCCCATACTTACTAAAGATCCTAACAAAAATCTCTTTCTTGGCAGGTGACTCCTTGGAAATGTCCACTCCATGCTCCTTGCAGACCTGCCTCGCCTCAGCTGCGATCTTCATGCAGTTCGGGTTGCTTGAGTCTGGGAGAAGAGGAGGCCGATAAGTAACCCTCTTGGGAACTGGAACTGTGTTCAAGTCCAGGTTGGCGTCAATCATAGCCCGCCTGAATTGACTGAACATGCCAGGATCCCCTGAGTGCAACTCAGTCAGCGCTTCCTTGAACGCTTTCCTCGGGTCATCAGTTGCGTAAACCTTCCTGTAGTAGAAGTCGTTCACGAACTCCTGCTTGAACAACTCCCACTCTTCATTCCACTCGGTCGGCATCCACTTGTCAACATGCCTGAATCGACTCTCTACCTTGGACTTTGCTGGCAACCTTTGTTACTTCAACCGAGCTTCCGCCTTTGATTGATGCTTGTTGATGCGGCGTCAGCTGCGAGAGGCAACGTTGCGGTCCAAATTTTGGGACAACTTCTTCAGCTTATCCTCGAACTGGTTCACCCTCCTCACCTGGCTGGCTGCAAACTTTCTGATCCAGCTCGGGTTCATATAGTCCTTCTCCTCTACATCCATAGCCTTGGCCGCTGCAATGCACTCTTCGGTTGTTATCCCGTCGAGTTCAGAATCCAGCTCGGCTGGGATCTCGGCTATGGAGCTGTAGAAAACTCCAAACTTCTCTGCCTGCTCCAACTTTTTAGACATCTCAGCTCCACTGACTTCGGTTGACTTGGGAGCAGCAGACTTCCTCTTCCTCAGCTGAGATTTGGATGGTTGAGCAGCTGTCAATCCTTGTTCTTGGGTCTCTTCTTCTTCCTGCGCCTCAACCTCTGTCTCCTTCTTTTCCCCCTTTTTGGCATCAGCAACAAGGCTTGCTATTGAACCATCCAGAAAGTTGAGTTTATCCTCGGTTAGTTGAACACGGTTGAAGAGTTCATCGACCGCACACTCCAGCTCGATCTTCTTCGCCAGTTCGGAGTCCTGGCGCTCTTGTTCGGCCTTCTTCAAGACAAAGAGGTTGTCGATGACCTCTGTCTGAAAAGCAGCGAACGCAGCCCAACGCGACTCAAACCTGGACTCCCATTCTGCATCCTGTGTCTGTTGGGACTTGGCAAGATTTGAGTCAGCCAAGGATTTGAAGATGTTGAGCTCCGACTTCAATCCCAACAGAGTTGTCTTCAACTCCGACACATCTTGACTGGTGGAGGAGGAGAATTCATTCAGCTTGGTCTTCAGAGCAACATTCTCCTCCACCAGTTGTTGGTTCTTGAGTTCTTATGCTTCCAACGCCCTCAGCTGGTCATCTTTTTGGTGCTGGAGGTTGGCAAGCAGTTCACTCCTTAGCTGGTTGACCCTTTCAGCTACCAGCTCGCAGATTTGTTCAGTTGATGGAGCATGCTGATCAGCTGGAGGGGCTTGAGCGGTCAGAGCTAGAGGCTCAGCTGTGACCATGGCTTGTCTGTTGGCCAGGTACAACTTCAGTGCTTCTTCTTCTTCTTTTGCTGCTGCGGCAGCTGCATCCACATCCTCAAGAAAATCAGCTGATTTAATCAACATGCTGTCGAGGAAGTCTACACACTCCTTTCCAGCTGTTTTCCTGGTGTCCGTCCCTTCAGCTCGACTCTGGTCCATCCGACGAGTGAGCAGCGCAATCCGATTGTTGTAAGCCACCTCCAAGTTGGAATAGTTGAAGTAGGCTCGGATGCGGGATTCATCTGACTTCAGCCTGTCCCAGCTCTGCACCCTGATCATATTTTCTTTGACATACCAGTGGCTGAAGATCAGTTGCAACTGGTACAAGAGCTCGGTTCCCAGAGTGGCGAAGATGGGCATGTGGCGAGCCTCAGGGAACAAGCCTAGAAGCTTTTGAAAGCAGTAGGCCACCCTGCCTTCGTGCTCAAGCTCAACTGCCTGAAGGTCCTCCGCTTCATTTATTGGGGAGGGGGTAAGATTATATGGCTGAGGTTCAAGAGGTTCATCGATGTTGGCCAAAGAGTCGGTCGCAACATCGGCATCGAGCTGAGAGCTCAGAATTTGGGATTCAGTTGGGAGGATGGTTTCAATGGTTTCCTCAACATCGGCCGAAGGAGCGGTCACGATGTTGGCATCGAGCAGAGTGCTCGAAATATCTGGTTGAGGGAGGGTTGAAAGAACAAGAGGCTCTGGAGGCGGTACGACATTATCTCCTGCCGTGGCGGAGGTGGTAACATCTTCAACGTCCTCAGATGAGGAGGATGCATCCAACGACTCGACTGTCTCCATTCCCTCAACATCATCAGCTCCAGGTGCTCGAGGGACGATCTCGAATGAGGCAGCCTCAGCTGAGCGGCTGGATTCGAAGGCTCCTCAGCATGTGTCGACTCAACCGGTGCCTCCTCCTTCGCTGGAGCTTGCTCCTCAGCTGGCTCCTCAGCTGGTACCTCAACTGGCTCCTCAGCTGACTCGTCAGCTGGCACCTCAGTTGGCTCATCAGTTGGCACATCAGCTGTCTTCTTGGTCGACTTCTTGAACCGTACCCTTAGCTTTTTTTGGGCAGGTTCCTCAGCTGACTTCTTCTCCGACTCAGCTCGTCGGCGTGTAGCTTTGGACTTGGCGGGGCGAGCAGCGGCTGGTTCCCCCTCAGCTGTTGACTCAGCTGTCTTTCCAGACTCCCTCTTTTCCTTAGGAGTGTAGACACTCCTGAGCACCTCCTGTGCTTTCTTCGCTGTCGGGAACAACAGCAGCTTCTTCAGCGGTGTCTCCTCGCAATCTGCCCAGACCATGTTGCGATCGTTGGTTGCGAGCAAGATGAGGGCAGAGATCTTGCAGCCGAAGTTGAGTGTCCTCTTTACACTCAGCAGCTTCTCTCCCGACTCGGATGTCGTCTCGGAGATCTTCGACTTCTCCACCATCAACTGGTTCAAGAAATATTGGAACCAGTTGATCTGGTGTTGGTGCTCCAAGGCCACCAACTGCTTCAATTTGGGTCGGCTGATGTCGCCGAATGCGCCACTGTAACCGAACACCACCTTCGACACAGCATCGAACAGCAAGCGATGTTCTGGCTTCCGCTTCGTCCATTGCATGTTGCTCCTTAACCTCTCCGGCTGCATCTTGCTCCTTAACCTCTCCAGCTCGATCAGAGCATCCTGCAGAAACTCATCCACCTGCTCGTCGGTAATATTCTCCAGGAACTCGGTGGCGGTGTGGTTGATGGGAATGATGTACCAGAGGACATCGGAAACATCGATGGGGAAGGAGACACGATGTATGGTCCTGGCCGTAACATCTCTTTGTCGGCAGGACACCTCCGTAGATACTCCCTCTGTAGTGTCAAGGGGGCGTTTGAGGTTGACGTAGAATTCCCCGACTTGTCGCCTGAGCAAGTGGGAGGGGCAAATCTTGGCCAATTCGAGAAGGCCATTTTCTCTGAGTGTGTTGGCGAGTGGGGCCAAGACTGGTGACTCTAGATCCTCGTCGGAGAGGATTTGTTCGAAGTGTATCTTCGATACTAGCATATCGAATGATTCTTCATATGTGGTAGGGACTAGGGATGGTCCGGATGAAGTCATTCTCTTACTTTTTGGTGCCATTTATGATCACTGCAAAGAGAATATATAGAAGAAAGGAAAGAAAATCTTTTGCAGAAACGGGTTAGGCAAAAACTGTGAAGACGGTGAACAGGAAATTCAGATATGCACGAATGAGGAAAGTAAGAGATTTCTTCTTGATTTTTCGCCTTATATAGGTCTTTGACTCGGATGAAATCGACGGCTGGGGTTAAATGGCGCGAATCCATCAACGGCTGAGATTACGCGACTGTTGACTATCTTTGACTTGACGTTTTGATCCGCGCGTGAGAAGGTGTACAGTTTATCTTGTCAGCCCAGTCGCACTATAAAGTAGGCTATGGATGTTCAGCCGTACTTTACATTTAATGCGACATGATGGCTATTTTTAATGAAACTGACTGGTTCAGGAATGTTTGAAATCAGCTGTATACCTCAGTTGTGTTCCTCAGTTGCTGCATACCATCAGCTGACTCGAGTTCGTCTGTTCAACTTACGTCTGATGTTATCAGTTGGCGATCCGCATCTGAGATTCCCCCTTCATCTGAGCTTCCCCCTCAGATGGATATCTATCTCTTTTCCCCAGTTGACTCCTCATCTGTTGGATCCAACAATCCAAGGAGGTCACATAGCATCTTGAACCGTGCTTCAGCTAGAGGTTTGGTAAAAATATCAGCTCTCTGAATCTCAGTTGGAATCTTCTCCATGGACACATCCTTCTTCTCAATATGATCTCGGATGAAATGATGTCGGATGTCAATATGCTTCGTCCGAGAGTGGTGAACAGGATTCAAGGAGATAGCTATGGCACTTGAGCTGTCACAATGAATGGGAACCTATCCAGTTGTGACTTCATAATCTCTCAGCTGTTGCTTGAGCCACAACACTTGCATGCAACAGCTTTCGGCAGCCATATACTCTGATTTGGTTGTAGAAGTGGCAACACATGCTTGTTTCTTGGAGAACCATGAAACCAGCTTGCTTCCCATGAACTGACAGTGTCAAGATGTGGACTTCCTGTCCAACCGATCTCCTGCTAGATCTGCATCTGAGTATCCGGTCAGTTGGATATTGTCGTCAGTTGGATACCACAATCCAACATTAACAGTTCCCTTTGATGATGTTCTTTGCTGCCAACATGTGTGCTTCCCTTGGTTGAACTTGGAACCGAGCACACACTCCAACTGCATATGATATGTCTGGCCGGCTGGCAGTTAGGTATAGCAAAGAACCGATGATCCCTCTATACTTACTGGCATCCACGAGCTTTCCCTCAGATCCAGGTTCAATCTTCCAGTTAGTATTCATCGGGATCCTTGTGATCTTACTTTTCTGCAATCCAAACTTGGTGATGAGCTCTTTTGTATACTTGGACTGATTGATGAAAATCCCTTCTGGTGACTGCTTCACTTGTAATCCAAGGAAATAATTCATCTCGCCCATCATTGACATCTCGAACTTCTCCTTCATAAGATCTGAGAATTTCTTGCACAGCTCCTCTAACTTGGAATCGAATATGATGTCGTCAACATAGATTTGCACAACAAGAATGTCATCTCCAACTTTGATGGTGAACAGGGTTTTGACAACTGACCCTCGTTTGAAACCCGAGTTCAGAAGAAAACCACAAAGAGTGTCATACCAAGCCCTTGGCGCTTGCTTTAGTCCATAGATAGCTATCTTCAACTTGTACACTCTTCCATCTCCAGTCTCAAAACCAGGAGGCTGTTCAACATATACATCTTCATTGATATCTCCGTTGAGGAATGCACACTTCACATCCATCTAATACACCTTGAACTTGTGATGTGCGACATAAGCTAGAAAGATTCGGATGGCTTCCAGCCTTGCAACCGGCGCGAAGGAGTCCTCGAAATCGATTCCTTCTTGTTGGCAATATCCTTGAGCTACCAACCTTGCCTTATTCCTTACTATGAATCCAATGGCGTCTCTCTTGTTTTTGAAAATCCACTTCAATCCAATCACCTTGACAACATTTGGTCTTTCTACCAACTCCCACACACAGTTGCGTAGAAACTCATTCAGTTCTTCTTGCATGGCTGTTGTCCAGTGAACACAGTTGAGAGCTTCCACAACGTTCTTCGGTTCTGGCACATCAGCTACAAAGCAAGAAATCATGGCAACATCTCCAGCTTGCTCGAACTCCTCTAGAACTGCCAACTCCTCAGCATATTGGGCATATGTGTTGGAATCTTTCTCGGTTGAATCCTGAGTCGCAACTCTGCTTCTTGTACGCACACCTTCGGTTGGATCTCCGATGATGTTGTCAGTGGAATGAAGTTCATACCATCTTCAGTTGCGTCTTCCTTCTTCTTCCAATTGTGGCTGTTCCGTGATCTGAGTTGGAGTCTTCAGAGCTGGTGATTGATCAGCTGTTGAGTCTGGATCCTCAACATTGACAGTAGTTTGAACCGGACTTGGTTGGACTTCGGATGCCGATGCAGTTGGAGAAGCATCAGCTAAAGTTCCCCCTTGAGATGCGCTGGGGTCTTCACATTCATCTTCAGAGGAGTATGGATCCTCATCCTCAGTTGCCCATACCAGTGGTTCAGCTAGATTCTTTTCCCTTAGAGCTTGTGATCTGGTGAGAACAGGTGGAACTTGTGGATCTGCCTGTTGTCCTTTAACCTGTTCCCTGTACTCAAAAGTAGATTCATCAAAACTAACATGAGGTGTTATTTCCACAACACGAGAGCTGTTGTTGAAAACTCTATAAGCCTTGATCCGAGCGGCATATCCAAAAAATATGCCCTTCGAAGCTTTGGCATCAAAAGTTTTCAACTAAGTCTTCCCATTGTTGTGAATATAACACTTAGAACCAAATACATGAAAATAAGACATATCTGGCTTCCTGCGTCTCCATAGCTCGTATGGTGTCTTTCCTAACCGCTTGGTCAGAAGAGACCGGTTCTGAGTGTAGCATGCAGTGTTGATGGCCTCAGCCCAAAATCTCTTTGGCAGAGCTGAGCTGGTTAACATGGATGTAGCTGCATCCTTTAGCGTTCTGTTCCTTCGTTCAGCTACTCCATTTTGTTGCGGAGTACGCGCGGCTGATGTTTGATGGGTAATTCCATGCTTCTCGCAGTACTCGATGATGGTTTCATTTTGAAACTCAGTTCCTCGATCTGATCGGATATAAATGATTTTCATCTCTTGTTGGTTTGATATCCGATCCATCAGCTTAGGTAGCTCATCTCGGGTTTCACTCTTGTGGCACATGAAGATGGTCCACGTATATCTTGAGTAGTCATCAGTTACAACCAAGGTATACTCGTTCCCGTTCATGCTCTTGGGTGTAACTGGCCCGAAGAGATCCATATGGATCAGCTGTAACACTCGGTCGGTTGTGGGAGTTGATTTCAACTGGAAGGAGGATCTAGCGAGCTTTCCCAACTGGCATGCACTGCAGATGTGTGTTGTTGAAAACACTCGGTTTGGTATGCCTCTTGCATGTTCTTGTCTGGCGAGTCGGTTCATTGTCTTGAAGTTCAGATGGTTGAGCCTTTTGTGCCACACCCAGCTCACATCTGAACTGCTCTTTGATAGCAGGCAGGTGTCAGGAAGACTACTGTTCCAGTCAGCATAGTAGACATTTCCGGTTGGGGATCGATTTCCAAACAATATGACCTGCTTTGATCCGACATCTTTAACCTTGCAACCCTGTGCATCAAACTTGATAGAGAAACCATTATCACAGAATTGGCTGATGGAGAGCAAGTTATGCTTCAATCCATCAACATAAGAAACATTAGAAATCGAAACATGATTGGTTTCAAGGTTACCGTAACCTCTGGTGTAACCTTTTGAGTTATCACCAAAAGTAACTGAGGGTCCTTCTTTTTCCATGAAACTTCCAAGCAAATCCTTCAGATTTGTCATGTGTTTCGAGCATCCACTATCCATCACCCACATTATAGCAGACGCTTTATTCTTCCTCAGCTGTTTCTCCTGTACCTGCAAAGAGAAACTCGCTTAGGTCCCCAATTTCAGTTGGGTCCTGAGGGTTAGAACCAGTTCCCCCTGGAACTGTGCGTTGCTTTTCCCTGTATACTCGGATGGATTTATCATTCCAGATCACTTTTCCTTCATCATCAACTATAACAACACCTCGGTTATCCTTAGGCTTGTTGTTAGTAGTGATGTTCTGTTTCTTGGGAGGAGTTTAATTTCTCCCATTCTGATCTTTCGGAGGAGAAGCTTTCCCCTTGTTTTGATGACGATTCTTATCCTGTTGAATTTGTCTGTGAGGTCGGACACCATGTTGGAATCTTTGTGGCTGATTCTGATTCCAACTCCTTGAGTGTTGTTGATAGGTGTTCATGCCCTGTTGATGATTCATGTTGTGGCATGAGTATCTCCAACTGTTCGACCTGTTCTTTATCAGTTGACTCGGTTGGAACCTTTGGTTGAACTGGGGATGGAACCGCTGTTGATTCAGATGATTGAACCCTTGTCGGTTCTACAGTCGGTTCCATTCTTTCTATTGTTGACTCTGAGGTTGATGCAGAGGTCGGTTCTGATTCTGAGTTCGGTTGCAATTATGTCTTCGACGCCTCTGATTCCTCTTCTGACTTTTGAAACATTCCCCCTCGGTTGATGTCCCAACCGATGGAACATTCTGTCTTTCATCTACTACTCCTTTTCCCTTCTCAGTTGTAATTCCATTGGTCGGTTGAACTTGCTGAGAGGTGGAGGTTGGATTAACTTCTGGCGACTCAGCTGTGTTTGGCTCGACAACTGTGACTTCTACAGCTTTGATGAAGGTTGCTGGTGGAATTCCAGTATCCTTGATCACATCATAACCGAGTCCTGACACGTCATCCATCTGTCTGCTGTAACTGATTAGATTCTCAATAATCTTGGATGACTGATACAACTTGATTAGATTGTCCTTCTCAGTTTGCAACTCCTTGAGGAGGACATTTATCTGTTCGGTTTGCCCATCTGACTTCTTTATCAACTGGTCGATCTGAGTCTCTTAATTTTTCAACTGATCTTGCTGCTCATTGATCTGCTTCGTCAACTCCTCAGTAGTTGGAGCCTTAGCCTCGTTCAGTTGGCTCTTGAGATTCTCAATCTCTTCGGTTTGGCTCTTGATCAGATCGTCCTTTTCGGTTAAGGAATCTTCAAGTTTGGCGAACTGAGCTTGAAGACTCTTAAACTCAACCGATTGCTGATGCAGTTCCTCACCGAGTTCTTGAAAATCACTCCAGGAGGGTTCCAATTCTTCATCCAGTGATTCCTGCATGTTAGAAGTATTGGAAGAATTTAACTTAGCAGGATTAGAGTGTACCTCAGTATCATCCTGGTCGGTTCCAAGAGCCATGAGGTATTGATTCTGACCGGTAGCGTTGTTGGTGGAAGTCAGCTCATCCTCATCTTCAGTGTCAGTGAAGATGTCCATGTCGCCAGCTGCTTCTTCTGCAACCATGGCCTTGTTCTTTCCAGCTTGTTTGTCCCTCAATGCTTCTCTCTCTTTCTTCGATAGATCTGGGCAGTCAGCCTTGAAATGACCTTCCTTGCCGCATTCAAAGCAACCGTTGGTCACAGGCTTTGAACTGTCTCGAGTTCGGTTGGATTTGTAGAATCTTTTGTATTTCCCAAACCGAGTGTCCATGTCGGCTAGTTTCTTTGACAGGGCTGCAATGTTCTGTTGTAGTTCCTCTCTGCTTGGCTCCTTTGCAGTTGTGTCAGCTGATCTGGTTGGCCTCGATGTTCTCGATTTGGAGTAGTCAGCTCGAAGAGCAACCAACTTTGAGGCTGAACCAACATCCTCAAGTCGACTCGTCTGAACCGAGGACTAAGATCTTCTTCGGTTCACCTTATACTCATTTCCCTTTAAGATTGAGAACAATCTTTCAGTTCCCATTTCACCAAGGTCAGCTCGGCTCTCGTGGATATTGGTGAAAGTATCCCACTCAGCCGGTAGAGCTTGCAACACTTTGAGATTGATTTCTCTTAGTGTGTTTTTTCCTCTTCGGATGGACTGGATTCTTCTGAGGATGTCCATAAATCGGAGCTCTAGCTGATCAATTGTTTCATCGGTCTTCATACAAAAATTGTCATAGTCTTGGCATGCATGTGAGAACTTGTTCTCCTTCGTCTCATCGCTTCCTTCACTCAGCGATGCCAGGATATCCCACATTTCTTTGGCAGTCTCACACTCTTCAATCCAAGGGAGCTAATCTTGTCCAACAGTGGACATAATCGTGCTTTGAGCCCAGATATCCAACTGGCTCACCTTGGCTTCCTCTGGAGTGTAGTCTTCCTGCTGCTTCTCCACAAACTCCACAACTGTATCCTTATCATTAGGATTTGTAGGAGTGCGAGCTATTCTTTCTTTGATGATGATCGGTCCGGAAGAGAGTACTTGTTGCATTCTATGATGCTTCGACAGTAAGATCTTCTTCATCCGTGTCCTCCAGGATGTATAATTTACTACAGAGAACATGACAACAATTTTGTCCTTGACGTCCATCTGCACACAACAACAGAACAAATATGCAAGCAAATATGCACTAGCGTGAAAAAGGTCTGTTCAGTTGACCACTGAAGAAACTTTCTCGAATTCACACCTCGTGAAACAGAGTCAGTAGTCGTTTGAACCACTGCTCTGATACCACTTGATGGTCCCGATATGAGTTACTGGTGTATGGAGGGGGGGGGGGAATACACCAGTTAGGATTTTAAAACTAAACTCCTGAAAAATACTTCAACCGAGTAAAAAGACTCAGTTGGAATCTCTCAGCTGAGTAACCAACCTCAGCTGGAAGAGTGGTGCTGTGCGGAATGTGGTGGAAATTAAACTCGTATAACAACTCACGCTTTTATGAACGGTTGGTCAAAAACCAAAACAATTGAGAATGCACAGATGAGGTTTGTATGCTGGTTAGTCAGTCAGTTGAGAATGCAAGAAATAACTGACTAAAGAAAAACACAAGCACACAGAGAATTAATGTGGTTCGGAGATAACACTCCTACGTCCACGGGGAGTTGTGAGTCCACACAACTCTGTCCAAGTTCTTCTGGACAAACCACTCAGCTTACGCGGGCTGAGCAACCGTTAAGGATAAGTTTGCGGGTACTTATCAACCTTACAGTTTAGTTTCCGGGTACTAAACAGCCTATCTACTCAGTTGCGGGAAGAGTAGGATCCTAAACCTTTTCAGGTGAAAGAAAATGGGGTTCCAACTAAAAGCTCGAACGTGAAATGAGCTATGATCTAACTCTCTACGAACTCTCACTAAGTGATGTTCTCAAGGTTCGATCTAAAGACACAAAAACTAACTAACTCTAGAACTCTCAACAAGTGATGTTCTAAGAGATTAAATTCAGTTTAGCTCGTGAAGAATATTGCTCTTTCTTTCGCTCTCTAGTTTCTTTTCGCGTGTGTGTCTTATATTCTCTTCGAATGAATGAAGGCCTCTATTTATAGGCGGAGAGTATCAACTAGCCGTTGGAGGAGCTGTTGATCTCTGTTCTTTGAAAGCGATGGCTTGTCTCTCATCTCTGCAGACTTTTCCGATATGGCATCTGTGCTCATCTACTTTCCATCTGAGATAGCCTTGTGTTGGGCCAAATGGGGTAATGACTGAACGGTCAAACCCTCACGTGACTTCCTTTTTGAAATTCAAATCTTAACAACAGACTTCCAACAAGGAGTGGTCGGTTAAGAGTTTCGATCTTCAACTAACTTGTTCTTCAGCCGATGTTCTTATCTGACAACTAACAGTTGAACTCTCAGCTGACTTCATCTTCAAAGCTGTTGATCTTCTCGGTTGAGTTCTACAACTGATGTTCCGAAACTGAACACTCAATTGTCTTCCTTGTATTTGATCCATTGGGTTCGAACGCTCAGATGGCTTTCTTTCATCTGATGTTCTCTTCCCCTTTACTGCTTCTCATCTGATGAACGCTCAGTTGTTTTCCTAACAAATGATGTTCTGTCCGAGTGATGCCATGTTGCCATCTTCAGCTGGAGTCCTGTAAAGATAAAATCTTAACAATGCTCAAACAGCGAGCCTACCTACTAACATTAGGTTCTGGCAATATCTACTCGGTTGGGGTCAGTTGGTTTTGGAATTCATCAAAACTCTTACTAATAAATTTCTCAACAAAGACCCTAAATAAATTTTACGTTCAAGCGCAACTAAAGAAAATAGTTCTCTGAGATTATCGTCACTCCCTGAAGCGTAGTTGTTCTTATTTCATGATTAGCGCGTCCTAATTCTACTCCTAAAGGTTATTATGTACTAATAACAACCGAATATAAGTCCCTAAAATGAAGCAAAAATATGACGGGGAAATTCTTAAGAAATTCGTCCAATACCTGTCACGCTTCCCTTGTCCTCACTTCGCTTCTCCTGCCAAACCACACATGCCCATTCATTTTGTTGTGCTGTCAGCTGTTGTTGTGATTGGGTTTGAATGGTTCCTAAGGGTTGGGGTTGACCATACTGGTTGGGTTCCACCGTTGGAAACAACATTGGGCATTTCCTCTTCTTATGCCCCGTCTGTCCACATTGAAAACAATTTCCCGTGCCTGCCAGACAAACACCGTAATGTTCTTTATTACAGTTAGGACACGTAGGAACATCCTGCTTCTGATCCACTACTTGCTGCTGTCCTAGGCAATCCTTCTTCCTGTGTCCTTTCTGTCCGCAGTTGAAACAGTTGGCAGTGCCTACTTAACAGACGCCCGGATGCGTCTTGTTACATTTAGGGCAGAAAGGAATGGTAACCCTCCCAGGGTTATTTCCTTTTCATGATCCGGTTTGTCTATTTCCTTGCAAAAACAACCCCGACTGGTTGTTTCCTTGCCACTGCCTCTCATTATTATCCTGACTAGGTTGCTGATTACTCCTTCTCTTATTCCCCTGGTTGTTAAAATTCAGATTGTAGCCACCGCTACTTCCTTCTTCCCACATTCTCTTCCCTTGAAAATTTCTATTATTGTTATTGGAAAGGTCTTGAGTTGAAAACTGGGTCGGTATTGGTGGGAACGCTGGAATCCTTCTCTGATCTGGCATCACTGCCTCTATCTCTTGAATTCGTTCCAATAATTCTATATAGCTTAGCCCCTCTTGGCTAGCTAATGTTATTTCCAGTTTACGTTTGAGTTCTCCTTGAAATTCCTTTGCTATTTCTTCTTCAGCAGCCACCTGATCGAATACATACCTATCATAAAACGCTCCCTTAAAGTTATTCCAGGTAAATTGAGTCGTTTGCCCCATCGGCATAGCTTCCTGTCTAGCCTTCCACCAGTAGTTAGCTGGTCCGGCTAGTTGAAACGCAACACACGCAAGGCGTTCCTCATCCGTACATCCTAGAAGCTCAAATATCCCTTCGATTGATCGTACCCAAAACTCAGCGTCGTTCGGGTTACTAGATCTCTTAAAAACCGGCGGATTTCTTCTGAAGAATAAATCCTCAATGTTACGTTGTTGTGGGGGTGGCGGAAGAAATTGGTTTGCTTGATGATTACGTTCTCCTATGCTTTCTCGCTGTCCTTGACCTCCACTGTACACTCTAGGATTACCAAATCCTCTTTGATTGTTACTTACTTTCGGCGGCATTTTAGTTCTATAAGAAATGAGAATTCTCATTAGCGCCTTGCACTTAAGTCTTTTATTTACCTACTAGACCCCTTCCCAAACTTAACAAGTTCACGTAGAAGAGAAATCAGTAATAATTTAGATATTAACCTTTGTAAACTTTCAACTTTCGGAGTTAAATTAAACTCTCGTTACGCGAGTTTTTTTTTTTCACCGCTCTGGTTTTCATTAAACGATTTGGAGGAAATTTTCTTGTGATAACAACCCTTGCACGGGTGGTATATATATATATATATATTTAAAAAGAATATTTATTTTGCCTCCAACGAGGACTTATACAGAAACTAGACTACTACGAGTCTAAACTAGGCTGACTGCCTATTTGTACAGTAAACCTTATACCTACTAGAAGTGCTAGAACTGAAATGAGTCATAAAATTTCGTATCCGTGGAAGTACCATGAAGGAACTAGTTACTGATCCAACTATGCACAAGGCAAGGGAAATCTACTAAGAATACTATTACGCGTCTGGTATGCTCCGCTCATCTAACTGTGGTCGTGTCAAACACTGTCCTCTGCGGCGGTAAACTGTCAGGGTTCTCATCCGGATCATCCTCCGAATCCTCCTCCTCAGACTCTAAACTGAATACGAGCTGTAGTGCCTCGTCTATCCTCAAGGTGGTACCGTCAAGAAGTGTAAGTGGGGGGTGGTGAAGGTATCTCTGAACCAATCTTCTCTACGTCTACATCCAAACAATCGTCATTGATCATTACTGTATGATTCTTCAAGGAAAGAAGGTGCTCAGGAATAGAACCGGACTCGTACTCGTCCCTGGAACGGACTCTAGATGGTCCTGCCTTAAACTGATCTCTAACTGTTGCCCATCTCGTACAAATCCCGTCTATTGAAGTCAAAGGTTGTGGTAGTTGTAGCATGGCAGTAATCTCCGCATCTGACTCCTGGTACCTTCGTTCAGTCTCGAACTATCCTCGATCCCTCACACTAGGCTCGGATAAAAAAAAGAATTAGAAAATCCTAACAAGTTTAGGTGGATGTGGTAATTGTGTGTACAACTGCAATCTCCTCGTCTGTCTCTAAAAACTCTACGCCTGAATCCCACTCCTCGCTAGGTACAAAATCCATCGGGTTCTCCAATAAAGCAGCCATCTCTGGGTCTAAGTCAAGGACTCAGGCTCGGTAATCGCTGGGAAAAGATGGTAGGAAAAATGTGGCATGAGAGGATCTACCATCATGAACCTGCTATGGAAGAAGTGCCTATGGATAGCTAAGGCAAAACCCTGGTAATGCCCCGCTGGCTCAATGTCATCGTCGAACAATCCTAGGTAATATCATGCGATGTCATGCCCCCAACTATGTCACTCATCTGGTAGCTGATAAATCAAATCGGACACGGCCTGGTTCGCTGAAATGAATGCCGTACTGCATAGTATATAGTCGAGAAGTTGCTCACTATCTGCCCGACATCCTCCTTATCCGAGTCCGACACGTAATTATGGTACTTATCCCATATCACATCCACTAAGGTACGCTGAGGTAAGGGCTGGCTCTTCCGAGTGGTAACCATCCACCCGGCCATCTTATAGAAACACGGATCAGTAACGGTTAAGGTAATATCTTATCTTAAAGAAAATCTTAAATTACAATAGAATATCCATTATTCAATTGTAATATCGCCGACACTTAAAATAATAAACTTATCTTAGATACCTTAGAAATTTTAAGAAAAATTGCTCTTAAACAATATATATAGAAATAAAATTTCAAGATCTTATTTCCATCCTGAATATTATTATTCTTTGATATATATATATTTTTTTTTATTTCTTTCATAAGGGAAATTTCTGAACGATTTTTACTTTATTAAAACAAAGTATGATTCTACTTTGTTCATGTCACTTACGCATTTATGACATTCGTTTATAAAAGACTTTGTCGTCCTCGACACTTATTGCTCGTACTCGTCGTACTCTTCGTTTAATTATGAAGTAAATAAATAAATTCCAAAAGAAGTGGAATAATAGCTAAAGAATAACTTGTATAACACAAGTTCGGGTCATCGACGAAATCCATTGATCGTTGAAATTTTAAATTAAGATTCGTACTCGATCTTAGTAAATAGAACAAATCTCCTATTGGAGTTTTAACGGAGCAAACTCCATTTGAAGGACGACTTCGTTCGTGTTACTTGTACGGAAGTAACACTTATTTCTTCATTCCCTTTGATTCCCTTTATTTTGTCCTCTTCATCTCGATCGTATCTTTCTTGTTTCGAAGTCTTCTTTTCTTCTCGTTCTGATCATTTCTCGAATGATTTGAAGCCACGTTTCTTAAACGTCTAAGTTTTCAAAGGATCGGGAAGTCCTTAAAACAAAATCTATGTTCTCCATGATTAGGGAAAATCCCTAGAATTCGTCTAGATTCTCGTGCCAAGGTACCTTTTTTTTTAAAATAAAAGGAATTATTGCGCAAATAATTTCACATAAAATAGTACTCGCACTATCACATAATCACATAACCAAACAAAGTATAAATTCTTATACTTTCATAATTGAAAAGTATTTTGGCACCATAGTCATTCGTTAGTCATTGAATATTTATTCAAAAATTTCTTCTTTAAAGAAATCTCATTACTGAAATTCTTTCCTCGTTGAGTCGACGTAGCGGGAGGTTGAGTTGTCGTCTATATTCTTAATCTTATCTTATTGTTCTGACTTAACTTTTCTTGGAAGAAGACTCAGGTATAGAGTATATACAAATACTCTATCATATGACTCGAAAGAAGACTGGTACAACTCGGTGGTATCACTAGAAAACAACTTAAGGCCAGAGCGGAAACGAATGCTCTGTCTTACTACTCGAAGGAAGACTTGTATACAAAGCAGAAACGATTGCTCTGATACCACTCTGTCACAGCCCCAAATCCCGAGGGATGGCAGAAGCCGGGGTGCAACTGAGATTGGATTAAAGAAGGGGGGAAGAAAGGGACTGACTGAATAAACATACATAAAAGACAGCATTAATTCTATGAACAAGACCTTGATATATAAATATTAGGAAAGAGTTTGATCCGAAAGATTAAACGACAAAGTGTTTCAAAAGAAACCTAGGTTATATTACAGAACTCGATTCAAAAGAAATCTAAGTTATTAACAGAACTTAGACTACAGTGATTAATATACAAAGCATCCAAAAAAAAAGTCTAGAGTTTTAGCAGCGGAAATGTAAGACGTGAATACAAGTCTTCTCCTAATAACGACTTTAACTCCTAACTCAACCCTCCTCCACTGCCGTCGCTTCAACCTGCACATTCAGAAAACATATGTAGGGCTAAGTACAAAAGTACTTAGTGGACACATTGCCGAAAACATAATCATAAGTATAGATAATCAGGCATCTCATTTTATAGCGCATCGGGGTTTTCATTTAAAAGAGCCCGTGCCTATTAAACATTTGCATTTTTATTCATAAAGTAGCTCGCGAGCATTTTTCTGGTATGTTACGTTCAAATCTTGACCAAATCCTCATTCATCGTGGCTGGTTACCCCTTAACAGGATACCACATACACCACAGGTTACAAAGTGCACTAACTCTGGAAAGCACTTAATAGCTAACTCAGAGCCGATCGATAGTTAAGATCCTAGCAGTTAACTTATAAATCTGGAAAACACGAATGTTAACACAGATAGGTACAAGAGAACTCACATAAAACATAAAACAGTTTATGACATAATTATCACTTTGAAAACACGATTATCAAAGCGATAAAGAAAAGGTTTTTGAGCATTACTCATTTTGTTTCGTATATAAAAGTCCACCTTATAAGTTACAGAACTATTAAACGAGTTTTCTGTCGTCGATACTTCGTCTTATCCCGAGTGCTGACTTCCTCCTTCATCGTAAATAATCATAACTTCGATAAGTCATCGGGTCGATAAAAGAAAACGGAAATCGAAATCGAATTAGTTCTCATATGTTTTTAAGCTTTTAGGCCTTTGCACGCTATTCTAGATTCTTTTAATTAAACGGGAACGAGAATCGAACATTTCTCATTTAGAACTCTTACTTGACGCTAAGGTCAGTAAATTATGGTAGTCGATACTTGGAATGACATAAAAGATCGAATGAAATTAAGTTGAGAAGAAATCAACTTAAGAAATTAAGTTTTGAAACTTCACTGCACAAGGCAGAGCTTCTAAGGACTGCCCAGAACAGAGTACCCTGAAACAGGGGAGGTTCTCTATACTGAATGAAAGCCAAGGAAGTCTAGTTTACTCTCCAATTTACAGATCTCAAATCCGATAAACGAGCTAAGAGATATGGCAGTTTCCGGAAAGGGTCGCAAAACGTCCGAAGTTAACCCTAAGGTTTGATAAAAATCGACGTGTGACTTCCTAGGTTCGTTTTATGTTCTCATACCTAAATTCCCACGAAAATTATACAACAGGGCAGTCAACGTTTATTTCCATACGTGATGAACTCCATTTTATTTTCCCGTCCATAAATACGACGATCAAAACCTCGTCGTTCAATCTAACCAATTACTAAACCAAATCAAGTTCCTAATTCAAATCCTAATTTCTCGGTTTCAATTATAACCTATCATTTCATAACTCGGATTAACACGTCGTCAACTACGAACTTGGTCACTTAACGATAAGATTCATTAATATCCAATTATTTCATATAATCATCTAACAACAACTAGAACATTAATCCATTATCATTTCCTTAATAGAATTAAGCTACATCAAACCCCTAACACCCTTAAATTTTCGGTATTAGTAAATAATTAGGGAAAGTGATTTTATTCATTATTTTCATCCATTAATCCATCAACAAACCTAACACAACTTATATTATCCATTGATTAATCCTACCACATCATTAATTGAAATCCAAGACTCAAAACCCTAAGCTTAAACTGGATCCCCATTAAAAAGATAGGGTAAATGATTTCTCTTTGTTTCTATCATCAATTAAACCTCTCCTAAATCTAATTATCCAAACAATTTAAAGATCCAAACATCCTACCAATATCCCCAAATTTACGGTTACACCTAGGGTTAGGGATTTTTATTTTTCTTTCACTAATTCATCCATAGGATCAATTTCTAACCAATTAATTACAAGATTTAAAACTTAAACATCCTATAATTACAACTAATAATTTTCGGTCATAATGAAAATGGAAAGAATTAAATTCTAATTGGATAGCTTAAGGGAGGAGATGATTACCTTGAACTTTAATAAAGGAAGATTGGAAATTGATGGTTGGATGATGAACTTGATGAATTTCTTGCAAAAGCTTCAAGTGTTTTAATGGAGGAATGAAAGAAAAAGATGAGAGGAAATGAGAGCTAGGGGGGGCGGCAATGAGGGAAGAATGAGGGAGGGAGATGACTAAGTGTTATTAGATATTTAGTTATACACTTAGGTGTAAAGAAATTTGCATTAGGTGGCTATTATAAAATTATTAGAACATATAATGGAAGATGAGTCATAAAGTGACAATTAATAAAAAATGAAATATTCTATGTGAGTATATGCATGAAGTTGGCAATGAGGAGAATTAATTCTCCAAATACCGCGTTTTCCGGCTCGTTATCGTCAAATTCCGATTTGACCAATAAATCCGATATATTTATCTTACTCGGAAAATAATTTTTAAAACTTAAAATCCGACAAAATCTCGGAACCTCACAGTCCGGATTTCGTCCAGAAAAATAATAAAAATGAACTTTCTCGGGCGAACTCGTATCGCAATTTCGTGAATGTAAAAATCAGACGGTTTCCCGATCTGAGTTCTTGAACTAAAAAGTTATCGTATGCGATAATCCTAATACAATAGTCATTTAACTGACTTCCGTAATTTATTTTTGGAAACGGATTTCACCGTTAGTCTTAGAATTTAATTTTATGAACTTAAGCGTGCAAAGCCATAATTATTATTAACTTTGAATTTTTAACGCAGTAGAAATTTTTCGGGGCATTACAAGGGTGATGACTCCCCTTTGGTGAGTCATAAAGTAGAAAGAAATATCTAGCAAACATAGTGAGTCGTTAAGGTTTCGTTTGGCGAGGAAATTTTATACGAAAAATCTCGATTCCAGCTCTTAAACGTCGTTTTAAAAGTCGAGATATACTTTTCTAGTTAGTTACGGAATTGACGAAATCTAATTCGTCTGTTAGATTGGAAATAATTTACGTACTCGGAAAACCTAATTTGTTTTTTCAAAATCCGAGAAAAAATCGGGACGTCACAGTCCAAAATTTGTCCGGAAAAACACAAAAATTAACTTTCTCCGGTGAAGTCGTCTCGACGAAAAAGTGAATGTAAATTCTGACGGAATTCGATTCCGAGTTTCCGGGCAAAAAATAAACGGACGCGAAAAATCCTAATACAATAGTCGTTCGTCCGATTTCTGGAAATTATTTTCGGAAACGGATTTCACCGTAAATCTTAGGATTTAATTTCATGATCTTAGGCGTGCAAAGCCGTAATTATTATTAACTTTAAATTTTTAACGCAGTAGAAATTTTCCGGGGTATTACATCCTACCCCCCTTACGAAAAATTTCGTCCTGAAATTTGCATATCTCCTTTAAACTATTCGGGGTACTTCTTCCCGAAATCTTCTTCGAGCTCTCACTTGGCTTCTTCTTGCTCGTGATAAACTTATACTATCTTTACCAATCGAATCGACTTGGTTACTTAAATTTTTGCACTTTTCGATCCAAAATCGATATCGGCTTCTCTTCATAACTTAAGTCAGATTCAAGAACAACGTCTTACTGACTTATAACGTGCTTAGGATTATAGACGTGTTTTTCTTAATTGTGAAATGTGAAAACATGTTAGGGACACTTCCTAGATTTGGTGGTAAGGCCAATCTATAAGTAACGGTCCTATTTTCTCGAGAATCTTATAAGGTCCTGAGAACCTTGGTATTAGTTTACCCTTACGTTGAATCTAACGATTTCTTTTGAAGGCGTAAATCTTGAGGAAAACTTATCTCCAATTTCAAACTTAAAAATTCTCATAACGGTCGTTGGCGTATGATTTCTGTCGGCCTTGAGCTTCCTTTATTCTCTCTCTGATCTGCCGAACGTTCTCGATCATTTCATTAACCGCATTTGATCCTAAATTCTTTCTTACCATCCCTTAACTTACAATAATAGAGCAGTTATGTAAAGCTTCTTCTTATTTAAGACCTCGTACGGCGCAAAAATTTATCGAAGCTCGATAACTATCATTGTATGCGAATTTAATTTGATAATTTTTTTTTCAACTTGCGCTTGGATCTAATACTATCGTTCTTGGCATAATAACGAGTATCAGAATCGTTTCTCTCGGATTATCGTTCCGTTTGAGGGCGAAAAAACTATACTTAAGTTAAGCTCGGTACTTAACTCCTTCCGCATCGTGATCCAAGATTGCGAAGTAAGTTTGACATTTTTTTTATCTCATATTATTGATTTTTGGTATTTCGTGCCGATGTACAATCTCACGGACGTTTGACTGCGCTGACTTCCCTGACTCGTAGGTAAACTTAATCGGTAGAAAGTGAGCTGATTTTGTGAGTCCATCCATTACTACTTAGACGGCAGTGTTTTCTTTTCTGGACTTAGGCAAGCCTGTCACAAAATCCCTAGCTCTATCTTTCCCATTTCCATTCTGGGACATCCAATGGCTGCGACAATCCATACGGTCGTCGATGTAAAGCCTTTACTTGTTGATAAGCCAAACGTCTTTCCACAACAAGGCAACGTTTTGTTTTAGTCCATTCCACCAGAAATTTCTTCTTAGATCTGGATAGATCTTCATATACCCTGGGTGCGCTGCATATGACATATCGGGAGTTTTACTGATGATATCGTATTATGTTGTTTCATAATAATCCTCTGGTACCTTCGTTCTTATCCTCAGTCGTAGCTCTTTGATCAACTCGTTCTTCCTCTGCCTCTTATGAATTCTTCCTCATAATTTGGTGTAGTTACCAGTGCCGCTGTTCGACCTATGATCGTTGCTAACGTATCGAGCACTTCTATATCCATCATCTCGAACTCTCGTACAAGCGTTTCTTCTTCGATGAAGAGATACCTAAACTTAGTTGGAGTCTTACGACTCAGCGTGTCTACTACGCTTAGCTTCTCCATCCTTGCATTAGTTACATCGTAGGTCTGATATTCGTGGAAAATTGTTGCGCGTTCTTTCTCATTCTTGGAGAGAATGAGAATGTCGTTGATGAATACTATGGCAAAATTATCTAAATACGGGTGAAATAACCCTATTCATGAGATCCATGAATACCGCAGGGCGTTGGTCAAAACAAATGGCATTACTAGGAATTCGTAATGGCCATATCGGGTTCTAAAAAAACTATCTTAGGTATGTCTTCGAGTTTGATTCATAGCTGATGATACTCTGATGTCAAATCTATATTCGGAAAGACTCCTGCACCCTTATGCTATTTCCGGCTCTAAGTCGATCATGAAAATTGCGTAACGATCTGGTGGCAATCCTGGCAAAACTTCTGGGAAAACATCGTCATATGCATTCACTACCTTCACGTCCTGAACGGTCTTCTTAGCTCCTGGTTCTCCGCCTAGGTACACAAGGTAGGTTGTGGTACCCTTCTTCCTTTTCAACTTCGTGGCTTGCAGCGTTGATATTATTGGTACTCCTCTACCCATCGAAAACCCGTAAAAGTCGGTCGGCTCTCTACCCGGCAGTTGAAAAGAGATTTCTCTCTTGTTTCAAAGAGTCGTGGCATAATTCTCTGATAACCAGTCCATCCTAGGATTATATCCATGTCGAACATTTATCACGTTCCAATTATTTGCTATGACCTTAAAAAGACCCTAAATAAATTTTACGTTCAAGCGCAACTAAGGAAAAAAAAAATTCTCTGAGATTATCGTCACTCCCTGAAGCGTAGTTGTTCTTATTTCACGATTAGCGCTTCTAGTCCTACTCCTAAAGGTTAACAGGTACTAATAACAACCGAATATAAGTCTCTAAAATGAAGCAAAAATTATGACGGGGAAATTTTTTTTTAAGAAATTCGTCCAATACCTGTCACGCTTCCCTTGTCCTCACTTCGTTTCACCTGCCAAACCACGCATGCCCATTCATTTTGTCGTGGTGTCAGTTGTTGCTGTGATTGGGTTTGGATGGTCCCTAAGGGTTGGGGTTGACCATATTGGTTTGGGTCCACCGTTGGAAACAGTATTGGGCGATTCCTCTTCCTATGCCCCATCTGTCCACATTGAAAACAATTCCTCGTGCCGGCTAGACAAACACCGTAATGTTTCTTCTTACAGTTGAGACAATTAAGAACATCCTGCTTCTGTTCCACTGCTTGCAGCTGTCCTGGGCAATCCCTCTTAAAGTGCCCCTCCTGTCCACAGTTGAAGCAGACACCTAGGTTCGCCAGACAAACACCGTAGTGTGCACGATTGCACGTAGGACATGCTAGATTATCATTCTTTCTTTGGTTACGCCAATCATGCTGATTGGTTCCAATTGCTGGTAACAATTTCGGGCAATTTCTTTTCACATGTCTCTTCTGTCCACAACTAAAGCATCCGTCAATGTTTACTGGACAATTTCAAAAGTGCATCCAATTGCACCTAAGACAAGTAGGTACCATGATATCTCCTTGGTTGTTCCCTCCCTGATTATTGTGATGCTGATAGCAGTCACTGCTGCTTTCTCCTTCCCACTTCCTTTTTCCTTTACAGTTGTTATTGTTATTGGAAAGGTCTTGGGTTGAAATCTGGGTCGGTATTGGTGGGAACGCTGGAATCCTTTTCTGATCCGGCATCACTGCCTCTATCTCTTGAATTTGTTCCAATAATTCTGTATAGCTTAGCCCCTCTTGGCTAGCTAATGCTATTTCCAGTTGACGTTTGAGTTCTCCTTGAAATTCCTTTACTATTTCTTCTTCAGCAGCCACCTGATCGAATACTTACCTATCATAAAACGCTCCCTTAAAGTTATTCCAGGTAAATTGAGTCGTTTGCCCCATCGGCATAGCTTTCTATCTAGCCTTCCACCAATAGTTAGCTGGTCCGGCTAGTTGAAACGCAACACACACAAGGTGTTCCTCATCCGTACATCCTAGAAGCTCAAAAATTCCTTTGATTGATCGTACCCAAAACTCAGCGTCGCTCGGGTTACTAGATCCCTTAAAAACCGGCGGATTTCTTCTGAAGAAAAAATCCTCAATGTTACGTTGTTTTGGAGGTGGCGGAAGAAATTAGTTTGCTTGATTAAGTTCTCCTATGCTTTCTCGCTGTCCTTGACCTCCACTGTACCCTCTAGGATTACCAAATCCTCTTTGATTGTTACTTACTTTCGGCGGCATTTTGGTTCTATAAGAAACGAGAATTCCCATTAGCGCTTGTTCTTAAGTCTTTTATTTACTTACTAAACCCCTTTCCAAACTTAACAAGTTCACGTAAGAGAGATCAGTAATAATTTCGATATTAACCTTTGTAAACTTTCAACTTTCGGAGTTAAATTAAACTCTCGTTACGCGAGTTCTTTCAACGTTCTGGTTTTCATTATACAAATTGAGGGATTTTCTTGTGGTAAAAACTCTTGCACGGTCATATATATATATATATATATATATATATATATATATATTTAAAAATAACATTTATTTTGCCTCTAACGAGGACTTATACAGAAACTAGACCACTACGAGTCTAAACTAGGCTGACTGCCTGTCCTGTACAGTAAACCCTGTACCCACTAGAAGTGCTGGAACGGAAATGAGTCATCGTATCCGTGGAAGTACTACAAAGGAACTAGTTACTGATCCAACTATGCACAAGGCAAGGAAAAACTACTAAGAATACTATTACGTGTCTGGTATACTCCGCTCATCTAACTGTGGTCGTGCCAAACACTGTCCTCTACGGCCGGTAAGCCGTCAGGGTTCTCATCCGGATCCTCCTCCAAATCCTCCTCCGGATCCTCCTCTGGATCCTCAGATTCTAAACCGAAGATGAGCTGTAGTGCCTCGACTGTCCTCAAGGTGGTACCATCAAGAAGTATAAGTGGGGGTGGTGAAGCTATCTCTGAACCAATCTTCTCTGCGTCTAAATCCAAACAATCGTCGTCGATCACTACTGTATGCTTCTTCAAGGAAGGAAGGTGTTCAGGAATAGAACCGGACCCATACTCGTCCCTGGAACGAACTCTAGATGGTCCTGCCTCAAACTGATCTCTATCTGTCGCCCATCTCGCACAATTCTCGTCTATTGGAGTCAAAGGTGGTGGTAGTTGTAGCGTGGCAGTAATCTCCGTATCTGACTCCTGGTACCTCCGTCCAGTCTCAAACTATCCTCGAACCCTCACACTAGACTTGGCTACAAAAGGAGTAGATAGTCCTAACAAGGAATCTGTCTCTGCGTCAATCTCAACTAATCCCGGTCCTGGAACTAATTCTTCAAGTGGTCTAGATGAAAACGGTAACTGTGGTATAACTACGGTCTCCTTATCTGTCTCTAAAAACTTTACCACTGAATCCCACTCCTTGCTAGGTACAAAATCTGTCGGGATCTCCAATAAATCGGCCATCACTGGGTCTAAGTGTTGGGAAATTTATTAGTATGAGTTTTGATGAATTCCAAAACTAACTGACCCCAACCGAGTAGATGTTGCCAGTTCCTAATGTTAGCTGTTAGGCTCGATGTTTGAGCAAAGTTAAGATTTTATCTTTACAGATCTCTAGCTGAAGACGGCAACATAGCAACACTCGGATACAACCCCGGATGAAAGATTGGATAAGGAACATCAGTTACAAGACTGCCTGATGAGAGAGCTATGCTTTTTGACAGCTGAGAGTTCAAGCCAACTGTTAAGTTGGAACATCAGCTATAGAATGCCATCCGATAAAGAGAATGTTTCAAGAAGGGGGAAGTTATAAAGAAGTCTCAACATGAAGTTCAAGATCAGCTGAGAGTTCAACAGTTCAGTCAGAACATCAGCCGAAAACCACTCAGATGAAGATCAAGATTTTCGACCGACTAACCGAGGTTGACTGTCAGAAAGGTTTGAATTTGAATTTCAAAAGGAAGTCACGTGAGGGTTTGACCGTTCAGTCATTACCCCATTTGGCCCAACACAAGGATGTCTCAGATGGAAAGTAGAAGAGCTCAGATGCCACATCGGGAAAGTCTGCAGAGATGAGAGACAAGCCATCGCTTTCAACGATCAGAGATCAACAGCTCTTCCAACGGCTAGTTGATTCTCTCCGCCTATAAATAGAGGCATTCATTCATTCGAAGACACATGACACTGATAAGAGAAGACACACACGCGAGAAGAAATCTGAGAGCAAAAAGATAAGAACAATATTCTTCACGAGCTGAACTGAATCTCTTAGAACATCACTTGTTGAGAGTTATAGAGTTAGTGAGTTAGTTTTTGTGTCTTTAGATCGAACCTTGAGAACATCACTTAGTGAGAGTTCGTAGAGAGTTAGATCATAGCTCGCTTCACGCTAGAGCTTTTAGTTGGAAACCCATTTTCTTTCACCTGAAAAGGTTTAGGATTCTACTCTTCCTGTAATTGAGTAGTCAGGTTGTTAAGTACCCGTAAACTTAACTGTAAAGGTTGATAAGTACCCGCAAACTTATCCCTAACGGTTGCTAAGCCCGCGTAAGCTGAGTGGTTTGTCCATAAGAACTTGGACAGAGTTGTGTGGACTCACAACTCCCCGTGGACGTAGGAGGGTTATCTCCGAACCACGTTAAATCTCTGTGTGCTCGTGTTTATCTCTATTCAGTTATTTCTTGCATTCTTAATTGTGTGACTAACCAGCATACAAACCTCATTTGCACATCTTCAACTGTATTGGTTCTTGACCAACCCCGAGCTGTTTTGGTTCTTGACCAACCGAGCTTAAAAGCGTGAGTTGTTTTAACGAGTTTAATTTCCACCACATTCCGCACAGCCTCACTCTTCCAGCTGAGGTTGCTTACTCAGCTGTGAGATTCCAACTGAGTCTTTTTACTCGGTTGAAGTAATTTTTAAGGGTTAAGTTTTAAAATATTAACTGGTGTATTCCCCCCCCCCCCCTATACACCAGTAACTCGTTTCGGGACCATCAAGTGGTATCAGAGCAGTGGTTCAAAAGACTGCTGACTCTATTTCACAAGGTGTGAATTCGAGAAATTTTCTTCAGTGGTCAACTGAACAGATCTTTTCACGCTAGTGCATATTTGCTTGCATATTTGTTCTGTTTGTTGTGTGCAGATGGACATCAAGGACAAGATCGTCGTCATGTTCTCAGTAGTCAATTATACATCATGGAGAACACGGATGAAGAAGATCCTACTTTCGAAGCATCATAGGATGCAACAAGTTCTCTCTTCCGGACCGATCGTCATCAAAGAAAGAATAGCTCGCACTCCCACAAATCCCAACAATGGAGATACAGTGGTGGAGTATGTGGAGAAACAGCCAGAAGACTACACTCCAGAGAAGGCCAAGGTGAGCCAGTTGGATATCTGGGCTCAAAGCACAATAATGTCTACAGTTGGACAAGATTATCTGCCTAAGATTTTAGGGTTTTAATTTCTTTTTCTTTTCTTAATTCACCGATTAAAACCTAATGTTCGATTCTTCTAACGATTTCTTCTCACTCGATTATCACATGCACATCCTAAGTTTGCCTAAACATAATTTAAATAGCATGCATGCATAGTTCTTTCTTTTAGGACTTAGAGATATACACATTTACAATTAAACAAATGAATTTCATACTTTAATTTAAAAGGAATTCTTCTCCTTGGCTCTTGGAATTGGAATGAATGGAATTTGTAGCTTCAAAGCTTGGACTTGAAGGGAAGAAGGATGTCTTCTTGAATCCTCAAAGGAAAGAATATGATAAGGATTAATTACTCATCTCTTTAGGGCTTAAGAGCCAAAATGAAGAAATTGTTGGATGAATATTGAATTTAATCTCAAGAACTTGAAAGATTATTACCTTTTCTTGAGAATATGGATGAAATGAATGGTGGATGATACTTTCTACTTCATTTCCATGGATGAGGAGCTTGAATACATGGTTGCATGTAAAGAAAAAATCAAAGTATGTAAGGGAGAGAGAAAATGCCGAGAGTGAGGGAGAGATTGGAGAGATTGAGAGTTCTTCTTTGTTGTTTGAGAGAGAGAGGTTTCGAATGAGAGAGAGAGGGATGTGTAGATGACTAAGTCTTCTTTCTTTGTCTTAGATGTAGGAATTTGAAATCCAACAAAAGAATAAAGTGAAATGTTGGAAGTTGAAATTGTTTAAAGTGATTGATGGATGGATGATTTGATGTAGTTTGCATGCACTTTAGGTAATGCCATGCATAAGACACAATTATGGCATTAAATCTTGGAAATTGAGGAGTGATGTGAGAGGAAGAGTGAGGTGGCGTGAGGGAGTGAGAGGTGTGTGACACGTGTCTTTGTCGTGTCATTACGGGTGTTAATTACCCGGTCGTAAAGGTTTTCCGGATAAAACGATTCGTATTAAATTCTTTTTATACTATAAACGGGTCTAACCTCTTCTCGTCTCACTTTTGATACTAACTCTTCTCAATCCTATTTCACGTCTCAATTAAAAGATTAAGGGTTTCGATCATTTAGTCTTTTAAATTTCAAAAGGAAAATTAGTCGGCTTCTTAATCCGTTTATTAATCCTTTAGAGATTAACTCCTCATTACTCTTCTCAATTCTCGGATAAGTTCTTACCCTATCTCAGTGATCTTAAAAGCAATTCTAAATTTAAAGATTCTATTCTATGTTCATCGGCGTATATATATTTCTCGGCGACTAAAATTATGCTATTTTAATTAAGCAAATTTCTCGGGATTATTCTAGAAATTAATCTCATACTCATCTTCATACAAATAATTCAACAAGCATATCACATCGTTATCATCTCAGATAAATAAAGCAGATAATTTCACACAAAACTCACAAAGCAATTTAAACGTTTTACTCATTTCTCTTCGATTAGAAAAGAAAAATTTTACTCCTAATTTCTCATCTTTTAACTCACTCGGTTAATTAAACGCTTTCTAAAGGTATAAAAGCTCGGGGTATCACATCCTCACCCTCTTAAAAAAAATTTCGTCCCGAAATTTACTGACCTTAAGAAAATAACTCGGGATACTTTGCTTTCATCTTTTCTTCGAGTTCCCAAGTGGCTTCTTCAAGATCATGATGACACCATTTGACTTTTACTAAGGGAATCAATTTCGTTCTAAGCTGCTGGACTTTATGGTCTAAAATCTCGTCGGACTTCTCCTCGTAGCTTAGATCGGGCTTCATCTCAACATCTTCTTGGCGTATTACATGCTTCGGGTCGAAGACGTACTTTCTCAATTGCGATACGTGAAACACGTTATGCGAACTTCCAAAACTAGGCGGTAACGCTAAACGATACGATACAGATCTAATCCTCTCAAGGATCTCATATGGTCCTATAAAACGAGGTCTAAGCTTTCCCTTAACTCCAAAACGATAAACTCCTCTCGAGGGGGATACTTTCAAAAACACTTTATCTCCTTCTTCAAACTCCAATTTGGACCTGCGATTATCGGCATACGACTTCTGTCGACTCTGAGCTTCTTTAATCTTCTCGCGGATTTGACGCACATTTTCTATCATTTCCTCAATCGCTTCTGGCTCTAACACTTTCCTTTCACCTACTTCATTCCAATACAACGGTGATCTACACTTCTTTCCATAAAGAGCTTCATACGGGGCCATTTCTATCGTATTCTGATAGCAGTTGTTGTATGCGAATTCAACAAGAGGTAAAACTTTTTCCCATTCAACTCCTTTATCTAACAGGACGGCTCTCAACATATCTTTGAGAATTTGAATCGTTCGTTCAGATTGACCATCGGTTTGGGGATGGTATGCAGTGCTGAATTGCAACTGAGTTCCCAACTCTTTGTGGAAACTTTCCCAAAAACGGGCTGTGAACTTCGAATCTCTATCAGAGGTAATCGTCTTCGGCACTCCGTGGAACTTCACAATTTCTTTGATGTAGATCTCGGCTAATTTGGCTGATCCATAGGTATGTGGAATAGGTATAAAATGAGCAGACTTTGTCAACCTATCCACTATCACCCATACTACTGTATTTCCTTTTCTTGATCTTGGCAATCCCGTCACAAAATCCATTGTGATTCCATCCCACTTCCATTCTGGGACTGGTAACGGTTGCAGAGGTCCAAACGGTCTTTGATGTAAGGACTTTACTTGTTGGCAAGCTAAACATTTTTCAACGAATAATGCCACATCCATCTTCATTCCATTCCACCAAAATTGTTTCTTTAAGTCTTGGTACATCTTCGTGCTGCCAGGGTGAGCTGTATACGGGGTTTCATGAGCTTCACTCATTATTTCGTTCTTCAACTTGTCGTCATTAGGCACGCAAATTCTTCCTTGATTCTGAAAAATCTTTAACTTCTCCACTTCTCACCTTCCTTCGTAACTTTTCCATTTCTTCGTCTCTTCTCTGGCCTTCTACGATACGGGTTCTCAAGTCAGGCACTACTACCAAGGTAGCAATCACTTGGTCTACTGTCGCTGGCGGTATGATTTCTTCAATCTTCATCTTCGCAAATTCTTCCATCAGCTCGACTTCGTCGGTTAAAAGGAATCCTAATTTGGTACTATCTGAACTTTCCTTCCTTCTCTTTCTACTTAATGCGTCAGCTACTACGTTCGCTTTACCGGGATGATAAGATATCTTGCAATCGTAGTCTTTTACTAGCTCAAGCCATCTCCTTTGTCTCATGTTTAACTCCTTCTGCTCGAAGAAGTACTTCAGGCTCTTGTGATCTGAGAATATTTCACACTTCGCTCCATAAAGGTAATGTCGCCATATCTTCAAAGCATGAACGACGGCTGCTAATTCCAGGTCATGAGTTGGATACTTTTCTTCATGAGGTTTGAGTTGCCTGGAAGCATATGCAATCACTTTTCCATTTTGCATTAGCACACATCCTAGTCCTTGAGCAGATGCATCAGTATAAACAATATAATCTTTATCTGGCTCAGGTAGGGCTAGAATGGGCTATCGTCAATCTCGTCTTGAGTTCTTGAAAACTTTTCTCACACTCTTCCGTCCACGTGAACTTCGTCTCTTTCTTCAACAGGCTCGTCATCGGCTTCGCGATCTTAGAGA
This sequence comes from Schizonepeta tenuifolia, assembly GCA_029490685.1. Classification (NCBI taxonomy): domain Eukaryota; kingdom Viridiplantae; phylum Streptophyta; class Magnoliopsida; order Lamiales; family Lamiaceae; genus Schizonepeta; species Schizonepeta tenuifolia. The sequence continues at coordinate 1,117,457 of JANLIY010000016.1, forward strand.
ATCCTTCTATGAATCTCCGGTAGTATCCTGCCAAACCAAGGAAACTACGGATCTCATGCACTGATGTCGGGGATTTCCATTCTTGCACATCCTTCACCTTCTCCATATCCACTTTGATTCCTTCAGACGAAACAACATGTCCTAAGAAATTTACTTCCCTCAACCAGAATTCACACTTACTGAATTTGGCATACAACTTTTCCGCTCTAAGTGTTTCCAACACAATCCTTAAATGTTCTTCATGTTCAGCTTCACTTCTTGAATACACCAAAATGTCGTCTATAAAGACAATCACAAACTTATCCAAATATTCGTGAAAAACTCTATTCATCATATCCATAAACACTGCCGGGGCATTTGTTAAGCCAAATGGCATTACTATGAATTCGTAATGTCCATATCTCGTTCTAAAAGCAGTCTTTGGAATATCTTCTTGCTTGATCTTCAGTTGGCGGTATCCAGACCTTAAGTCAATCTTGGAGAAAACACCGGCTCCTTTCAGCTGGTCAAACAAATCGTCTATCCTTGGCAAAGGATATTTATTCTTCAGCGTAATCTTGTTTAATTCTCGGTAGTCTATGCACATCCTCAAACTACCGTCTTTCTTCTTCACCAACAATATCGGAGCACCCCAAGGCGATACACTTGGTTGAATGTAGCCTAAGTCCAACAATTCTTGCAGTTGGATCTTCAACTCTTGAAGTTCCTTTGGGGCCATTCTATACGGTGCCTTGGATATCGGGGCTGATCCGGGTTCTAAATCGATTGAAAACTCCAATTGACGATCAGGGGGTAAGCCTGGTAACACTTCTGGAAACACATCCTTGAATTCTCTCACGACTGGAACATCATCAATACTTAACTCATGATTCTCGTCCTTATTCAGATAGACTAGGTACGCTTGGGTACCTCTCTTCCGCATCAAACTCTGCGCTTTCATGGCTGAAATTATCGGCACGCTCTTCTTCACTCTCTTTTCCATTCCGAAATCTATGGTTGACTCTTCTCCAGGGGTTTTAATAGATATTTGCCTCAAGTCGCATCGGATCGTCGCAAAGTTCTTGGTTAGCCAATCCATTCCTAGGATTATATCAACGTCACGCATCTGGATCACATTCAAGGATTTCGCGACTAACTTACAGTTTCCGACTTCAAATTCTAGATTCGTGCAAACACACGAATCTAACGTAGACTTTCCTAAAGGGGTTGCGATACTAAGCAGTTGATTCGATTCTTCTACTTCTAAATCTAGGTTCTCTACGCAAATACTAGATATAAACGAATGCGAAGCTCCGGTATCGAACAAAACAATTACAGGTATGCTATTAAGCTTTCCCATACCTGCCAGATTTCCCTTCTCCTTCTCCTGCGGCTTCTGTTCAATCGCGTACGTTCTTTGGAAAAGCGGTGGTTCTTGCTGAGGAGGTTGCTGCCTTGGCTGTGGCGGCTTACGTTGGCGCGGGATGAACTTTTGCAGAGGAGCTGCCTCGATGGCTTTCATCTGCGATGGCTGGAATTGGTTTGGTCTTCCGCTTCTAAACCCTTGTTGCTTACTTGGGCACTGGTTTGAGAAATGACCAGGTTGACCACAAGTGTAGCAAACGTTACTCCCGCTCTTACAAACGCCTTGGTGCATCTTTCCGCATTTCGCACAGGGAGGGAATCCTAAAGGTCCGATGGGTAGGTTGCCTCGGTTCATCTGTGGTGCCTTTCCCTTCTGGGGCTGCGGTTGGCTCTTTCCTTGCCATTGCTTCTTGTTTGGTTGATTTCCACCATTCCACTTTCCTTTCCTCTTTCCGAATTGGCCGAACTGGGGTTGTTGAGCAGACGTGGTCGTGATCATCTGGCTTTGTGGTTGAGGATTTGCTGGGGGTTGCGATTCTTTTTCCAGTTGCATTGCTAATTCCATGTCCAGAGCTCGGTTTAAAGCTTCAGCGTAAGTCAAACCACTTTGACTGGCGAGAACCACTCGAATATCTTGCCTAAGCCCTGCTCTGAATAACTCGCACATCTTTTCATCGGTATCAACCATATCGGGCGCAAATCGGGCTAACTCGCAAAATTCCCGGTCATACTCAGCTACAGATCTTCTTCCTTGCTTCAGATTGGTAAACTCGTTGGACTTCTGCTTTCGATAACTTCTTGGCACGAACTTTTCGTATAAGGCTTCCTTAAACTGATTCCATGTTAACTCTTCACGTTCTTCGGGAGAATACATCCTCTGTTTCGCTTCCCACCAGTAATCGGCTGTCCCTTTTAACTGGTACGCCATGCATTCCAAACGCTCGCGATCGGAACAACGGAGGAAACGAAAAATTCGCTCCAAAGAACGAATCCAGTCCTCGGCATCAGCCGGACTGCCTTTACCGTCAAACGTTGGGGGATTTTGTCGGAGAAAAAGCTCTTCGACTCGTCTTTCATTTTGAGGGGGCGGAGTAGGATCACGCTGCCCTTCTGGATTACCTTCTGGAATTCTGACGTTTCTGCGTCTTGACGGCATTCTAAAAATTTTAACAAGGAAAACTTTAACCACTCTGGATTTTTAGTTCACAAGGAACCCTTCTCGATTCTGAACATATTTCTTTTTTGGGAGGAACACAATTCTCGATCGGTACTTAGAATAATTAATAAACAGAAATTTTCTCAACAATTTATTACTCCAACTTCTCATATATACATGCATCTTATTCAGTTTCTAATAATCATCAAACATTCATATCATCATCATATATTCTCGAAACAATCAATCATAATCACAAAATAACATATCATCACTTCATACTCATATACTCAATTTGATAACTCAGGAAATTCAATTTTAATTTAAAAAGGACTTAATAATTCAACTCGCTCGACGGCGGCCTTCTCAAGGACTTATAACAAATAGGGAATTACTTGAAAAATTTCCCTTTTTCCTGACCAAATTATCCAAGTCTTAATCCACAAATTAAAAACATAAACGAGTTCATCTCTTTAACACACTTGAACTAAAAGCACTTAAGTTCAACAGTTTCCTTAAAACACTCCTACACACAAGAATCATCTTCGCTTAGCCCATTATCATCGTACTGCTCCGCTTCGGAATCTACTCCATAATGCTCTATGGGTTCTTCATCTTCCTCGGGGTCCTCTTCTTCTTCCTCTTCTTCCTCAAGCATTTGACCTTCAATTTGCACGTCATCCTCTTCGACGTTGTCATCCTCAATGGCGAAACACTCGCGCTCAGCTTCTCTCAAGGCTTCCTCGCAGTCTTCCAAGGTATAGTTCATTGCAGTTAACTCGGATTCGATCCATGGCTGGGTATTAGGATTCTCTTCTTGGTGACGGTAAGGAGCTACATCGGTGGAGACGCCAATTTGGGAGTCGTCTGGCCTTGCTGGAGAGATTGATGTATGAGCAAAAGAGGTAGGAAAGACATTACTGGGTAGAGTCTGGAGATATCCTTTTCCTACAGTCGCTGCATCAATTGGTTCACTTTCATTCTCAACGCCGTCGCCTGAATGAGTTTGTCTAGAGGATTCTGCTTTAGGATGACTTGAAAATGTTACTTGTTGACGGCACATATAAGCAACAAACTGGTCTTCAATTGATAGAGGATTTTCATTGCATCCACTCGCCTGCAATGTTGGCAATTTAGACAAAATAAAAGGGTCAAAAGAATGAATTAAAGCACACCACTTACAATTGAATAATCTGAGTGGGAATTCCGAGGTTCAAGTATAGTTCGTGGTGGTGAATTGATTTGGAGGGAAATAGGTTCGCTTGGAGGAATTGATGGAGGAGCATGAACAGTTTCATTTGGCAGACTTGGAGTATCATCATCATATGGTTCGGGCGGAGGAGTACCATAAGACATAAAACGGGCTGAAATCATGGAGATAAAAGCATTCACATCGCCGTATAGGGTTCGATCGAAATAACGGTAGCCTATAAAACGAGGGACAAGACAAGCTGCCCATTCCTTCCATTCTTGCGGTAAAGCTTGAATTAGGTGCGTCATGCCTTCTAACGGTCCTACGTCCATATACTGGACTTTTCCCCAAATCGTATGATATCGTGCTAAAAATTCTGCTAACGATTCGTTGCTCATCTTCCTTACGTACAAGTATTCTTGCATCCAATCGTTATCGTCCATCCTATACAAATTTTAAACGCAAAAGCACACGAAACAAACTAATCTAACGTATTACAAACTCCACTACATACTCATTTCTGCGTTCCAAAGAGGGATTTTCGGGCAATTCCAAATCACGTAACCAATCGCACACACGCCTTATTCTTTCCGATCTTTTCACACGCACCCGCAAAGGAGAGGACATTCTAAAGCAATCTAGTTATTAATCAACTTAACAATTTCATCTCAAAATTTCATAACTCAATAAATAACTTAAAGGAAATTCTCAACACTTTGATAACTCAAACATCACTTTAACTTAAAAAGAAAACTTTCAGAAAATAAGACATACCTGGTTGCCGGATGAGATGGAGGATAACTTGGTGTGGTTTACTAACTCAAATAAGTCTAGGAATTAAATCTAGACTCAACTCATCAAAGAATAACAGACTTCAGAGCAATTCGAGCAAATCAAAAGCCTTGCTCTGATACCAACCTGTCACGCCCCGACTCTCGAGACGCGACTTACGAACACAACAAACCTAAACAACTAACATCTGACTCAAACAAAGGGAACATGCTCGGGGAAACAAGATGGAAGATAAAACAATTGAATTAGGCTTCCAAAGTATAATGAGATAATATCCGAGCATCTCAAAACCACTTATAACAAGAATTTAGATAAATACTTTATGCTGACGGGGATATGATTCCAAAAAGAGAATACGCCCATATATATATACCAAGTTAAGAGGATCATGTTCAACAACAATTCAAGTCAACGAGCCCATCGCTCGGAAGTACAAATCAAGAAGTTAACAAATATTCAAGGTCTTCGAGCACAACGCTCGGAATAAAAAACATGAGAATCAAAGTATTAGCATCAACAGACATCAATTCAAAAGGGTTGCAGCGGAAACTTGCATCAATACCCAACATCTGCACGTATGAAGACGTGCAAATGCCAGTCTGATATCCAACTAGACTCAACCAAAAGAACCAAACCACACCACCAAATATCCATGCCATCACCATCCAGTCAACCTGCATGTTTAGAAACACACGCAGGGCTGAGTACTTCGTACTCAGTGAACACAAGCCAAAACATTTGAATAAAGGTGCTTCTTAAAGCTATAATAATTGAACTTGCCTTGCCGAACATCACAAGTATATAAGCAGTTTTAAAAACAGTTTTACTTGTGCATGTTAAAAACATTTCTTTTTAAACAGACTGCGCAGTCAAATATCATATAATATAACAGTATGTATCATCTGTCACAAACAATTTCACTGTGCCGAGAAGTAGGCCTCCTTCTCGAGCACTGTGACCGGCCTAACCGAAGCAAGGCTCACAGTCACCTCAACATATACCACACGTGGGTTCCTGCCTTTCACAGGATAATAACATCTTCATATAAACAGATGATAACACATATCAAACTTCAATAAAAACGGCAAGTCAATCACATTAAAATCATATCATAATACTTAATAGTATAACTAATTTTTATCGATAGTTTTGGTTCAGAAAAGCCCATCTGACTTCCGAAGAACTAGCTAGGTGGTTTAGGGCTAATTGTCCTCGCTCAATGATCAATCCGGCTGGATCCTTCACAGTTCGACATCGATAGGAAAAATAAGATACATGAAAGACGGACACAAAGGCGTTGGACTTTACTGAAGGACTTCTATTTGAGTCGATTCTAATACTATTAACTCTACTGAAGGACTTCACAGTCCTCGCGTTCTCGTCTTTAAAACATTAACTCTACTTGAATTGGTTAATACTATTAATCGACGGTTTAACACTTTTCTCGTTCTTAATTAATAATGTCATCGTCTACATTCTACTACTCGAGTTTTCTTTCATAGCTTTCATTTGATTCTCGACTTATCAATCAATCATTCAACTATTTTGCATACAAAATAATTCAATTAACTTTCACATCATAACTAATATCATGCATTTAAACATTTATTCAATCATATAATGAATTCAAATAAATCAAACATACTTCAAGACACATTAACATTCATTCAAATTAGATCTTAAAACTTAATTCGATTATGCATTTCTTTTTATGAAGGTTCAACCATTTATTCTATCTTTCTTATTTAGAGACAATGCTTTACTCTACATTCGTTATCTTTAGAGGTATTTATAACTTCTACTTATAAATTTTTTTTTATTAATATTAAACTCTTATGAAATTAGAATTTCTTTATTCAATTCTAATTCAATTCTCATTTCTTGACTCGGTTATTATTTTCCTAATATTTAATTCAGTAATTTTTCTCGGTTTATTTTTAATTGTTTGGTTGAAAGCAACGTACTCAATTAATTATTTAATTAACTTCCCATGATTCGATATCTTCTCCTATCATTTTCTTGATTAGCTTATACGAGTTTCTAACTTATCTCGTCTAGCATCTTTTCTTTACTCGATTAAAACTTCCTTTTTAATTCTTCTCGATTAATTCTTTTTAAACTCGATTTTCTCTATTCTTACTCATCTATTTAATAATTTCTTCTTTTCTTGTCTTTAATCTTTAAGTCATTTCTTACTTAATAATTCTTTTATCTTTTAAAAAACAAAACATTTTTATTAATTAGTTCATTCTATTAGTCAAATTATAAAAGATCTTTTTGTTGTAGTTTAGTAAAATTTCAAGTCTTTAAATTTTAATACAAGAAAATTTATTAACATATCTTTTATGCATTTTTCATCTTTTAATTAATTAAAGCTTTAAACTTCAATCTTTTATCAAAAACTTCTATCTTTATTCAATATTTAAACTAACATTCATACATACATTGTAACACTTAAACATTCAATCTTTTTTTATATTTTCACATTTAATTTCTTTCAAATCTCAACATGCAATCTCATTTTCTTAACTTAAACACATGTATGATCATATTAACATAACATACAATCATTTCATGGATCAAAACATCACTCAATTCATCAACAAAATCATCAAAATAAATCCTCTATTTCTTTCAAAAACACACGGCACACACACATGCACATTCTTGTGCATTTTATTTCTCAATTTTTCATGCATAAAATCTCATTCTCAACATGATAAAAACAACAAATCAAGCATCAAAATAACAATAACTCAAAGATTCATATTTTTCCTATTTTGCATAATATTTTCGGTATTTATCAAGATTTTAGGGTTTTAATTTCTTTTTCTTTTCTTAATTCACCTATTAAAACCTAATGTTCGATTCTCCTAACGATTTCTTCTCACTCGATTATCACATGCACATCCTAAGTTTGCCTAAACATAATTTAAATAGCATGCATGCATAGTCCCTTCTTTTAGGACTTAGAGATATACACATTTACAATTAAACAAATGAATTTCATACTTTAATTTAAAAGGAATTCTTCTCCTTGGCTCTTGGAATTGGAATGAATGGAATTTGTAGCTTCAAAGCTTGGACTTGAAGGGAAGAAGGATGTCTTCTTGAATCCTCAAAGGAAAGAATATGATAAGGATTAATTACTCATCTCTTTAGGGCTTAAGAGCCAAAATGAAGAAATTGTTGGATGAATATTGAATTTAATCTCAAGAACTTGAAAGATTATTACCTTTTCTTGAGAATATGGATGAAATGAATGGAGGATGATACTTTTTACTTCATTTCCATGGATGGGGAGCTTGAATACATGGTTGCATGTAAAGAAAAAATCAAAGTATGTAAGGGAGAGAGAGAATGCCGAGAGTGAGGGAGAGATTGGAGAGATTGAGAGTTCTTCTTTGTTGTTTGAGAGAGAGAGGTTTCGAATGAGAGAGAGAGGGATGTGTAGATGACTAAGTCTTCTTTCTTTGTCTTAGATGTAGGAATTTGAAATCCAACAAAAGAATAAAGTGAAATGTTGGAAGTTGAAATTGTTTAAAGTGATTGATGGATGGATGATTTGATGTAGTTTGCATGCACTTTAGGTAATGCCATGCATAAGACACAATTATAGCATTAATTCTTGGAAATTGAGGAGTGATGTGAGAGGAAGAGTGAGGTGGCGTGAGGGAGTGAGAGGTGTGTGACACGTGTCTTTGTCGTGTCATTACGGGTGTTAATTACCCGATCGTAAAGATTTTCCGGATAAAACGATTCGTATTAAATTCTTTTTATACTATAAACGGGTCTAACCTCTTCTCGTCTCACTTTTGACACTAACTCATCTCAATCCTATTTCACGTCTCAATTAAAAGATTAAGGGTTTCGATCATTTAGTCTTTTAAATTTCAAAAGGAAAATTAGTCGGCTTCTTAATCCGTTTATTAATCCTTTAGAGATTAACTCCTCATTACTCTTCTCAATTCTCGGATAAGTTCTTACCCTATCTCAGTGATCTTAAAAGCAATTCTAAATTGAAAGATTCTATTCTAAGTTCATCGGCGTAAATATATTTCTCGGCGACTAAAATTATGCTATTTCAATTAAGCAAACTTCTCGGGATTATTTTAGAAATTAATCTCATACTCATCTTCATACAAATAATTCAACAAGCATATCACATCATTATCATCTCAGATAAATAAAGCAGATAATTTCACACAAAACTCACAAAGCAATTTAAACGTTTTACTCATTTCTCTTCGATTAGAAAAGAAAAATTTTACTCCTAATTTCTCATCTTTTAACTCACTCGGTTAATTAAACGCTTTCTAAAGGTATAAAAGCTCGGGGTATCACATCCTCACCCTCTTAAAAAAAATTTCGTCCCGAAATTAGTTGACCTTAAGAAAATAACTCGGGATACTTTGCTTTCATCTTTTCTTCGAGTTCCCAAGTGGCTTCTTCAAGATCATGATGACACCATTTGACTTTTACTAAGGGAATCGATTTCGTTCTAAGCTGCTGGACTTTATGGTCTAAAATCTCCTCAGACTTCTCCTCGTAGCTTAGATCGGGCTTCATCTCAACATCTTCTTGGCGTATTACATGCTTCGGGTCGAAGACGTACTTTCTCAATTGCGATACGTGAAACACGTTATGCGAACTTCCAAAACTAGGCGGTAACGCTAAATGATACGATACGGATCCAATCCTCTCAAGGATCTCGTATGGTCCTATAAAACGAGGTCTAAGCTTTCCCTTAACTCCAAAACGATAAACTCCTCTCGAGGGGGATACTTTCAAAAACACTTTATCTCCTTCTTCAAATTCCAATTTGGACCTTCGATTATCGGCATACGACTTCTGTCGACTCTCAGCTTCTTTAATCTTCTCGCGGATTTGACGCACATTTTCTATCATTTCCTCAATCGCTTCTGGCCCTAACACTTTCCTTTCACCTACTTCATTCCAATACAACGGTGATCTACACTTCTTTCCATAAAGAGCTTCATACGGGGCCATTTCTATCGTATTCTAATAGTTGTTGTTGTATGCGAATTCAATAAGAGGTAAAACTTTTTCCCATTCAACTCATTTATCTAACAGGACGGCTCTCAACATATCTTCGAGAATTTGAATCGTTTGTTCAGATTGACCATCAGTTTAGGGATGGTACGCAGTGCTAATTGCAACCGAGTTCCCAACTCTTTGTGGAAACTTTCCCAAAAACGGGCTGTGAACTTCGAATCTCTATCAGAGGTAATCGTCTTCGGCACTCCGTGCAACTTCACAATTTCTTTGATGTAGATCTCGGCTAATTTGGCTGATCCATAGGTATGTGGAATAGGTATAAAATGAGCAGACTTTGTCAACCTATCCACTATCACCCATACTACTGTATTTCCTTTTCTTGATCTTGGCAATCCCGTCACAAAATCCATTGTGATTCCATCCCACTTCCATTCTGGGACTGGTAACGGATGCAGAGGTCCATACGGTCTTTGATGTAAGGACTTTACTTGTTGGCAAGCTAAACATTTTTCAACGAATAATGCCACATCCATCTTCATTCCATTCCACCAAAATTGTTTCTTTAAGTTTTGGTACATCTTCTTGCTGCCAGGGTGAGCTGTATACGGGGTTTCATGAGCTTCACTCATTATTTCGTTCTTCAACTTGTCGTCATTAGTCACGGAAAGGTTTTCCGGATAAAACGATTCGTATTAAATTCTTTTTATACTATAAACGGGTCTAACCTCTTCTCGTCTCACTTTTGACACTAACTCATCTCAATCCTATTTCACGTCTCAATTAAAAGATTAAGGGTTTCGATCATTTAGTCTTTTAAATTTCAAAAGGAAAATTAGTCGGCTTCTTAATCCGTTTATTAATCCTTTAAAGATTAACTCCTCATTACTCTTCTCAATTCTCGGATAAGTTCTTATCCTATCTCAGTGATCTTAAAAGCAATTCTAAATTCAAAGATTCTATTCTAAGTTCATCGGCGTAAATATATTTCTCGGCGACTAAAATTATGCTATTTCAATTAAGCAAACTTCTCGGGATTATTCTAGAAATTAATCTCATACTCATCTTCATACAAATAATTCAACAAGCATATCACATCATTATCATCTCAGATAAATAAAGCAGATAATTTCACACAAAACTCACAAAGCAATTTAAACGTTTTACTCATTTCTCTTCGATTAGAAAAGAAAAATTTTACTCCTAATTTCTCATCTTTTAACTCACTCGGTTAATTAAACGCTTTCTAAAGGTATAAAAGCTCGGGGTATCACAACATTGCTCAAACAGCGAGCCTAAAAGCTAACATTAGGATCTGGCAACATCTACTAGGTTGGGGTCAGTTGGTTTTGGAATCAATCAAAACTTTAATAAATTTCCCAACAATCATTATTATTAAAAGGGATTTCCTTATTCGACATTTCTACCGGCTTTTAAAATTGATTCTTCGTCTCTTATTTAAAATCGAAACTTCTTAGAATTCGTTGAAACTTTACGGTTACGAATTAACTATCAAGATTATCAAAGGTTCAAATCACAATCCAAATTCATTATTCATGCTCGACTTATCGACGATGGTTCGTCTCTTACTAAAAATCTTACGTTCTCTGTTTTCCTTCAAATTTTACAACAACGATCATCATCTAACGAGTATCACTAATATGCAAATCATATTATCAAAATAATAACGAGCTTCAACTTACCGACACGTTTCCGTCTCTTACGTTTTTCATTTTATTTTTAAAAAAATCCCAATTAAATATATAATCATCCTCATACATCATATATCTCATTTCTATTAACCAAACATGAATATCATATCATCTTCTTCATCAAATCAAGCATTCTTTCTCTCTTACAATTCTATTTTTATTTTTAGAAAAATCTAAATTAATTCATGAAGTCAATTAACAACATGTAGAACACTAATCTATCGATCAAACATCAAAGAAATCAAACTACGATCAAACCCCTAAAATTATTAAAACTTTCGGTAATACCCTAAAGGAATGGGGAGTGATTTTCTTCATGATTCGATCCGTAGAACTCGATTCTAATCATACTAGAACATGAATCGAACAAGAAAGAACATGCTTCTACATGCTCCAATGGTTCGAAAAAAAAAATGAAATCAAGACTTTGTTCGGTTCAATACGTAGGAGATGTTCTTACCTTGCGGAATACGAACTCGGAAATGGAATTGATCGGTAGATGGAAGACTTAAGAGCTTGAGAAGAGCTTGGATGTTGAAGCTTTAATGGAGGAGAATGAGAGAAAAAATGAGAGAGAGAGAGAGAGAGGGCTTGGGGTGGCGGTAAAGAGAGGGAGGGAGAGAGAGGTGATGACTCACCTATACATACATAAAGGTGTTAGAAAAATCTAACTAAAGGGGTGAGTCGTTAAGGATGTGTTTGGCGAGGGTTTATTAGACGAAAAATATCTCGTTTCCGGCTTTAAACGACGATATAAAAGTCTAGAAATACTTTATTAGATAGTTACGAATTCAACGAAATCTAACTCGCCCGTTAGATTGGAAATAATTTACGTACTCGGAAAACCTAATTCGTTTTCAAAATCCGAGAAAAAGTCGGGATTAGACAGTCTAAAATTCGCCCGGAAAATCATAAAAACTAACTTTCTCCAGTGAACTCATATCGAAGAAAAAGTGAATGTAAATTCTGACGGATTTTAATTCTGAGTTTTCGGATGAAAAAATTTACCGGACGCGAAAACCCTAATACAGTAGTCGTTCGACCGATTTCTGGAATTTATTTTCTGAAACGGATTTCACCGTTAGTCTTAGAATCGAAAATCCTTAACCTAGGCGTGCAAAGCCATAATTATTACTAACTTTCATTTTTTAACAACAGTAGAAAAATATCGGGGTATTACAGTATAAATATATAAATTTGTGTTCTTGATGTTCTTGAGTCAAACATGAAGATATGAAGATGTGTTCTTAATGTTCTTGATGGAAATATGAAGATTTGAAGATGAAATAAAATAATTATTAATTAATTATTTTTATTATAAAAATCAAAAAGTATGTATATATATATATATTAAATTAATGGTTTTCATAATATAATGATAAATTAAGGAGTAAATGAGATATTGAGAATGTCTTGAGTTAAATGAGAAAAGAAATAAAATTCTATGAATTTTTTTTAAGAAATCAATATATACATGGAGTTAAAGAAAGAAGAAATAATAATAAATGGAGTTATGAGTTAAATAAAACAAAGATGAAAAATGCACAAGAAAGATGTTTGATGTTTAAAAGAAAAATAGAATATTAATATTAATATTTATTTGAGGAATAAAAGGAAATTAGAATAAAAGAGAATGAATTTTTCTATGAGGAGATGTCTTAAAAGTCGAATAAAAGAGCTAAAGAGATAAGTTATACAAAGTTGAGTTCATTTATTTATTGTGGTTGAGAATCGATCAAAGAAATGTTAGAATAAAAATAATAAAACTAGAATATTCAATTTAACGGAATATTTTCTAAAAAATTGAAAGTATTGAATGATGTGAGTTATAAGTTGATGTTTATATTCTTGAGTATGTTTAGATGTATGAATGATGATATGAAGTGTTATTTGAGTGAAGAAGAGTTATAAAGTTTGAAAACGAATAAGATTTGCATATTAAAATGAGAGAAATGAGTCTACTAAGTTTTAAATGCTTGAAAGTTCAATTCTTGATGTTATATTGAGCATTGAGTGATTTGATGATGATGTTTGAGTAAAAATAAGTAAGTTTGCTTTTTAAATCACTTAAATCGGAGTTAAGACGTAGAAGTTATCGAGCGTCGAAGTTTTAAAATAAAAGTCGAGTTTTTATACAATAAAAATAAAAATTGAGAATTTTTTTATTTAGAAAAAGATTGAATATTATTATTTGAAGTTGAGTTATTAAGTTGAGAGTTTATACGAACATAAGTTCGTATTTAGAGGAATGATGATGTGATTTAGAGTCGAGAAGTTTTAAATAGAAGTTTGAATTTTAAATTCAAAACTATTATTATTATGTAATACCCCGGATATTTTCTTCCGACGAAAAATAAAAAAATTTGATTATTAATTAAGGCTTTGCATGCCTAAGTTAAGAATTTTCGATTCTAAGACAAACGGTGAAATCTGTTTATGAAAATAAATTCCAGAAGTCGGTCGAACGACTACTGTATTAGGGTTTTCGCGTCTGATAAAATTTTCGTCCGAAAACTCAGATCGAAAAACTGTCAGAATTTACATTCACTTTTTCTTCAATACGAGTTCACCGGAGAAAGTCAGTTTTTATTATTTTTCTGGGCGACTTTTGGAATGTCTTATCCCGACTTTTTATCAGATTTCAAAAAACGAAATATGCTTTCGAGTATGTGATTTATTTCTAATCTAACGGTCGAATTAGATTTCGTCGAAAACGTAACCATCTAAGAAATTATTTCTCGATTTTTTATAACGTCGTATTAGACCCGAAAATACGATATTTCGACAAAATATCTAGGCCTAAACCGCCATCTACCCTATGACTCATCCCTTTGTTAGTTTATTTTCTACTTTATGTTATTAACTTAACACCTCATCACCTCTCGCCCCCATTTCCATCCGCCACCTTCTCCCTCACTCTATTCTCTCTCATTTTCTTCCATTGAAGAGTTCTTCAAGCTCTCTCAAGCTCCACAAGTCTCTCGTCTACCGATCGATCTTAGATCCGATTCCATATTCGACAAGGTAGGAACTTCTTCTACGTATTGAACTGAACAAAAATCATTCTCCATCAATTTGTTTTTTTCGAAAAATTGGAGATGAAGTAGGATGATGAATCTTTGTTTAATATATGTTGTTAGATGCTTAGGAATGGTTTTATGGATTGAAATCATGAAGAAATCATCCCTCCTAGATAAATTGTTATTACCGAAATTTTTTGAACAAATAGGGGTTTGATGTAGTTCGATTTTCTTGAGGATTGATTGATGGATTAGTGTTCTATATGATGATAGATGATTACATGAATTATTTTAGAATTTTCTAAAAATAAAAATAAAAGTGTAAGAGAGAAAGAATTGATGATTTGATGTAGAAAATGATATGATTTGCATGTTATGATAATAGAAATGAGATGTAGTATGTTTGAGGATGACTATATAATTTATTGGATTTTTTTTAAAAATAAAATGAAAATCGTAAGAGATGAGCAATCGTCAATAAGTCGAGATTAGATAATGATTTAGGTTTGTGATTTGAATATATGTTAATCTTGTTAGTTAATGATCGTAACCGGAAAATTTGAACGAATTCTAAGAAGATTGGAATTTTAATAAGAGACAAAGAAACGAGATTAAATGCCAATAGAAAAGTCGAATAAGGAAAATCATTTTGATATTTATGATTGTTATTGATAAATGAATGATATTGTAGTTGACGATATTTCCATCCGAGATACAAGATAATATGAGTTATAGTTTATAAACGAGAAGTTGAAATAGAAATTGAATTTGAAATTGAATTGGTTTAGAAATTGGATTAGTTGAAAGACGAGGAATTATACGTCGAGTTTGTAATCGAGAGATGTGAAGGAAATTGTCATAAAAGATATTGCGTATTGACTGCCTTAAGATGGAAATTTCGTAAGAATAAAAGTGGAATAGCATTGATCGAACCTAGGGAATCGTGCGTCGAGTTTTTATCAAGCATTAGGGTTTCGCGCGGACTGTTTTGCGACCTATCACGGAAACTGCCATAACTTTTAGCTCGCTTAACGAAATCGAGATCCGTAAATTGGAGAGTAAACTAGAAATCCGTGGCTTTCTTTTGGTATAGAGCACGTCCCCTGTTTCGCAGGAAACTGTTCTGTATGAACTCCAGAGCCTCTGCTTTGTGCAGAAACTTGTGTAAACCTAATTTCTTAAGTTGAATCCTTTTTAACTTCGTTCCTTGTGAACTTTTAAGTCGTTATAAGTTATCGACATCCATTATCTACTGACCTAAGTGTCAAGTAATGAGCCAGGTCAGTTTATAAACTAGAATTGATCGAGTCTTGTTTATTCGTTAAATCAAAAGAAAGTAGTAAAGTGCAAAGGCCTAAAAGACTAAAACCGATTTCGATTTCCTGTTTCTTTTATCGTTACAATCGAGTTTTAAAGTTTGTTTATTTACGATAAAAGGAGGAAGTCAGCGCCAAGAATAGGACGGAAGACAGAAGAAGGAAGCTATAGTAGTTCTGTAATCAGTAAGGTGGGCTTTTCTTATATCAAAATAAAAACGAGCGTTGCTCAAAATGTTTTCTTACAGCTTTGATAACTGTGTTTTTGACAGTGATTATCAAGCGTAAAATGCTTAGTTTTATGTGAGTTCATTTGTGCCATTCTGAGTTAGCCGACAACTTTCCAGAAATTATGAGTTAGATACAATGGGGCTAACTAAATCGATCATACTCTGAGTTAGTATACAAGGGGGACTTTCCAGAGTTTGTGTACATGGTAGTCGGTGTGTGTGGTACCCTGTTGAGGGGTAGCAAGCCACGGTGAGGAATGTTGGGCAAATCGTACGTAACATCTGTCAGAAAATGCTTGCAAGCTATGTTTATGTTTTGAAAGTAAAATGTTTTAGTAGGCACGGGCATTTTTAAAGAAAAATGCCGATGCGTTACTGTTAAAAATGCCTGATTAATCTATTGTTATTATGTTTTCGGCAATGTGTCCACTAATTATGAAAATACTTAGCCCTGCATATATTTATAAATGTGCAGGTTGAGCGACGGGAGCGGCGGAGGTTGAGTAAAAGGTTGTGATTAGAGAAGATCAGTTGTATTCTAGTTTACGTTTTTCCGCTGCTAAACTCTTGTGTTAATGTATAAAACTTTTTGAGTCTAAGTTCCATACTTCGAACTTAGTTTCTTTTGAGAACTACTTTGTCGAGCGATCCTTCAAGGTCGACTCTCTTTATTTCAATAAAGTCCAACTCATAGTATTTTCTATTATAAATGTATGTTTATCTATTTATTCCCCTTTTTCCCCGCTTCTTTAATCCAATTCCTAGTCGCACCCCGGCTTTGCCGTCCCTCGGAATTTGGGGCTGTGACAGAGTGGTATCAGAGTAGTCGTTTCTGCTCTGCATACAAGTCCCTTTTAGTAGTAAGGTGGAGTATTTGTATATGCTCTACACCTGAGTCTTCTTTCAAGTAAAGTTAGGTCGTAACACTAAATTTAAGAGTGTGGACGACAACTCAACCTCCCGCTACGTCGACTCAACCAAAGAAGAAAAGTAAGGAAAGAGTTTCAGAAGTATGATTTCTTTTAAGAAGAAATTTTTGATTAAGTATGCAAGTATGATTGAAAATAAGTATGCCAAGTATGAATGTGATTAAAGTATAAAGTTATACTTTGTGATATTACGTGAACTATCTGAATTTTATGAAAGTACGAGTACTATACTTGATGAAAATACGTGAAATTATTTGAGTTAAATTCTTTATTATTGAAAAGTATGTTGATATGAGAACTTAGACCGTTGTTCTAAGATTTCTCCCGATTCTCTGAGAACTTAGACTGTTGCTCTAAGGATTCTTCCGATTCCCTAAGAAAATAGACATTTTAAGAAGCGTTGGTTCCAAATGATTTCGAAAGAGGCGATCGGATCGGAAAGACAGAATAAAGGAAATCAAAGTACATAAACGAATGTCACGTACGTAAAGTGACATGAACAACAGACTCCTTAGAGTCGACTTGTTTTTATAAATGAAAGCCGTAAGAGTTTCCTTTTAAGGAAATAAAATAAAAGAAGAATAAGAATAAATAAGTTAATAAGTTGAAAGGATGGAAATAAAATCTTGAAATTTGATTTTTATATATTGTTTGAGTGCAATTTCTTGAAATTGCTAGATGTTAAGATAAGTTATTGTCAAGCGTTGGTGGGATTACAATTGAATAATGGAGTATTGTAATTGTAAATTTAAGAATTTTCTTAAAATAAGTTATTATCCTACCAGTTACTGATCCGTGTTTCTTAAAACCTTA